>VWZS01005054.1:355202-423004 GCA_013397075.1 Rhabdornis inornatus
CCAAAAAACCCATACCCTGGTATGGACAAAAAGTAGCACAGCACAACTTAAGTATATTATATACCTGCATGGATATCTTTTCAGATTAACCCTTTGATGAATTTCCCTGGCAGCACTTGAAGTTTTGGAATGCAGAAAAGTCAGGTTACAAGTATCTCTTCTACATTAATCTGCCTCTAGACTAATGGAGAATATCAGTCATTATGATTAGGATGGTAATGTCAATTAATACTTCAGCCCCTGGACTGAACTATAGGTCGGTCCTCTATGTGCACACAGGATGCTTTGGAATGCACCTGAGGAAGAGTCAGTCTTTTCATGAACGGGGAGACAAACAGCATGGTCCATCTGACATTATCCACCCATCTGTCCAGCCATTCACCCGTTTTTAATTGGACACCTCAGAAAGCCTGGAACTGCAGGGCTCAGGCTCCCTTTCATGCTTGCTGGGTGAAAAAAAAAGCCCCGAACCTCTGGCCCACAAGAGCATACAGAAATCACCAGACATGCAGTGCAGGTGCTTCATTTGCTTCTGACCTTTTAAGTGAAGTGACTGTTTCTTGACTACTTCTTGCTCTGCCATTAGGCTCACCAACATTAAATGCCACCTTTGCTAGCAATCACCTCTTTCTTACCTTTCTCCTGACAAACTATCCACAGTCAGAGGCACGAAGGCACCTGACAAAGTGATCAGCTGCACTCCAGTTCACATCCTCATGTTTAGTTGTTTTTTTTAAACTGCCAATAGAGTCTGAAGGGATGAATCTGCTGCAATTGGGCAGTCAAATGTAGATGCATCACAGAAGAATATTTGATGTCTTTTAAATCACAGTCATAAGTCAATTTGAAGTAAAATTCCTGGTGAGGGAAGCACTTGCTTAGATTCAGTTTGGCCTTTTTGGACCCTTCTGGGAATATCTTTCAAAGTAACTGCATCCACAAAGACTGCTTGCACTGTTGCTTTGAATCATTCATAGAGGTGTGCAGGACATTCTTAGGTACAGGTAATTATGACTTCCATAAGCCACAAAATAAATGTACGAATACACAAGAGAAAGGATTGAATAATGATGGACACTTACACCTCATCTCCTTGTGCCAGAAGAGCCACTAAATTTTCTTAGTCTGCCCTTTATGTTTCCACACTTAAAGCCCTTGGTGTCCAGACACCCAGTGGGAAAAAGAGACTAACACAGAAAAAAAAAGAACTCACTTCCTTACAAGATGAGAAGGACTCCATAGACAGAAAATAAAGATCTATACAAAGAAGTATTTAACACTCTACATTTCCCAGCAAATAACATGGTATGCATTTGCGTGTTTGTATACACAAACTATTTTTCATGTTATCTTTCTGTTCCTATAAGCAATAAAAATTCATTATAACACAGAGAACTGAAGCATCACACAATACCAGTGACTTCTCTGCTTAATGCTGAAATGAACTGAAAGCTATCTTAAAACATGATATATAATCCTCAGATGCCACTTATTTATTTAATGAGAAATTATCCTTCCCTACACCAGACTGTGAAGGGGGAAATCTGTTTGCAGACTGGGCTTCACTTCCCAGTGTGGCAGCAAAGGAGTTGTAGAATTCTTCTTCTGAGTGGGAATATGAGCTCTTTGAGTAAGACACAGGTCGTGAGGAATTACTAACAACTGGAAACTGATGCCAGGAAAAGTAGCATCAGTTCCCCAGCCCAAGACCAGGAGAGCTTGCAGGGTCACCAATACAAATACCTCAAGCCTCTTTCTGTGAAAGAAAGATAACCCCTCTCCACCCTATAGGAGCGTTACAAGGACTACTGCTTGCAAAAGTCTCTGCACCTCAGAATTAATTAGTATTTATGATGATCAGTCCCATCAAATTTGCATGCTGAAGACATCTAGTTAACATGTGAGCAGCATTTATATGACTGCGGCACTGATACATAAAAAAATGACAGCTTCATAACATTTGTTAATTTTTCCCCAATTAATTTCATTTACTCTAAGGACCTCTTTCCATCTAAGAGGTGTGCAACGCTTTATAAAATACATTAAACCCAATATAATGCTGACTTAATTTATGGACAGCTATTTCTGCAGGTTTTTTTCTTGTTATGATAAGGAATTATCATTTTGCTAACAAATTTGCATTCATCCTCACACATCGCTACCGATAATTATGGAAATGAATACTGGAATCAACCATTCTGAGGTCATAGAAGGAAAGAGGATAAAGATATTCAGAAGAGGAGACTGAAGCAAAAAGCTTAAAGAACTCATAACTTAAAAGCCTACATATATTATTCATTCAAAAAGTTTATAAACATGTCAATAAACATCAAATACACAAACCGGCAATTGAAGGATCATCCTCAGGAATACAGCAAAGCATAAAGCAAAATAATGAAGGTACAAGAAGCCACAAGTGCCATTCTGGCCATTTCTAGTTCTGATAAACACCTCACTTTCACAGCTAAAGGCTTTGCTGCTTAGAGCTGGGGTGACCAAATGACACAGATTAGGACCTGCTTGTTTCATACCAGGCACAAGAGCCTCCTGAAATATTTGGAATTTCCACGGAACAGAAAAACTTTCTTTTCCAAATTTAATTGTGTATTGATACGACAACGCTCATTTAAGTGGTCAGGTTGGACAAAATCCCTCCTTCCAGTGCTGCTCAGCAAGCAGAGGTCACTACGGACAAAACAGCAAACGCAGAACTGCCTGCACTAAAGCCAGCCTATTAAACTTGCAGCTGCAGGAATATTTCTATCCGAAGAGACCGGTTTTGATTACAGAAAACTGACCTAGAGGAACCCAAACAAACCATGAAAAATATTAAGTCAACTTTAGAGTCCAAGTTCCCCTCTCACACAGTATCCCAATTTCATCCTACTTTAAATCTGCAATACCAAAATGAAAGCAATATTTAATATCTTTGAACTACTTCTTTCATAGTACTAAAAAATTGATAATTTGTATGTGTCAATCTCCTACATTCCATAACACTGGTATGCCAAAATAACTACTTTATTTTAAACTTCACTGTCACCAGTGTTATTTGTTTTTTTCTTGGTTTCCATTGCAGCTGTTTTCCTATGATACATAATTATACCCTGCAGATTTCCAGTTTTCTGTGTTTCATAACCATTTTAAATTTGATGCAGACATACCAGTCTGTGAAAATGGTATGGCTTTAGGTATTTTAGTGAAGAGTAAACAAAAAACTTCAGCAAACATCTTTGTTTCATGTTGTTTGTAAAAACTATTTCATCTTCATTCCTAAATTTTCCCTTTGTTAATCTGTAGATAAACATTCCCCCCCACCAACTTTACCTCTTTTTACTGACTTTTTGAAATAAACTGGCAATTTATCAGATGAACCAGAAATAAATATTATTCTGTACAGTCATGTGGAGGATGATGTGTTTCTCCCTTTCACTTAAATATGAAACTGTGCGGAAAAGCCCAGAATAAACAACAGTCATGCTTGTTCATTTCTTTATTGGTTACTGACAACATCCAGAAATGTAATGATTACAACAAATAGTAATCAGATATGCACCTAAAGAAAACTTTTTTCCACTGTGCCCTCCTTAATCTTAATTCGATCTTTCAGAACTCTCATGATTGATAACTCTAATGATACAATTATCACAAGGCTACCCATAACAGTGTACCACATAGATGCACAAGTTTAAAATGCTTAGCAAATATTATCCCAATTAAAAATTTGTTATTCTGTCTCATCTATAGCATTCAGCCCTGTTTGAAAATATGACAATTAAAAAACAAAATCTGCTGAATTATTCACCAAGACAAAATGAAGTGTTTAAGTCTGTTTATGGGCTTTTCCCCTCTCCCATTATCAACTCCTTCAACCACAAAGGTTGTGCTCTTCTTCCTTCAGTCCATTTTTTTACCAGAATTTTTTAAGTGAATCATGTCTTCAACCATGTATTAAGAAATGGTTTAGAAATTTAAATTGTCCAAAACTTAGAAGTTTTTCTTAAATTGTCAAAATTATCTGTGAGATACTCTAAGTACGAATGGCCTTTTCTTATAGGTGCTCCCCATGACAGCAACGCAACAAACCCACAGCCTTAAGACTGGGTTTCCAACATTTTAAAAAGAATTAAAACTGACACTTTCCATTGTCTCCATCCCCAATGCCTTTCAGGACTCTTATTAAAATCTCTGATAAATGAAGAAGCCTGAATAAATAGATTTCTTATTCTATACACATGAAGAGACATAACCTTTCTGGACTACTATTAGGAGCTAGTTCATACACCCATATTTAAGAACATTTCAATCAACAAAGATACACTTCAACACGTCCTGTTTTTTAAAAAAAAATGTGTCAAAAAGGTAGAAGAAATGTTATGGCTCTTAAAAAAAACTTAAGTCACTAAAAAGTCACCTTAAGCATACAAGTATTTTTCACTACCAATAATCCAAGTATTGAACTATACCAGGATCAAGTAGAAGGGCAGAGAATAAACTGAATGCACACGTTATGGCTTAAAATAAGAGTATATCACACCTTTCAAAACCAAGAAATTTATCCTAGTACTACCATAATGATGTTATCATCTCTAAGTACAGGGGGAAATATTTTTTTTCACACAGAATTAGCTTTAATGTTATACAACAATGGAAAGGTTGGTGGCAACAGGAACAGCACTTTAGAAGTCCCTGCCTAACAATGTAAGTCACCATTGCATCAGGCAATCAAAGCCTCCTAGACAAGCCACATTCCTCAGTAAAATTAAACAGCTCACTATAAACAAATGGCTCACAAAGAAGTTTATAACTTACCAAGAGACAGAGCATGACCAAGTGAAAAACTTAAATGGAAAAGAAACCAGGAAAACAACAAAAATCCAACTACAGCACTACAGCTTTCATCACCTCTCAATACTTGACTCTGCTAGGAAAACAGCCAGAGGAAAGGTAGGATATAGTTTTCAGAAGTGGCACAAGGTGTCTATATGTCAGCAATTAGATCTTGCCTTCAATTTCAGTTAATGGCTGTCTAAATTGCTCACAGAAATATCTGCCTCTTTAAACTCTTGGTGAACTTTATCCAAATCAGTTATTTTTAGTGTCACACCTTTAAGACATTTAACTTGGTAAGGATTTCAAAATGCCAACCCTCAATTTCTTACCGTAATGGATTATGTTTGAAAACACGTGTCTGGGTCATTAACATCACTCAGTACTGGGAAAGTTGTTTATACATGTTCTAATAGAAGAGTCAAGGATCAGATGTTTTCCATTTAAAATCATTAATTTGACTAAGTCAAAACTTTTTGTCAAAAACATGTCAAGTTTCCACGTTTATCATTTTCAGAGGCTTCCTGGTGAAAAAACAGCAGTCCTTGGCCAGAAAGGGAGAGAGAGGACCGACTAAAGTGAGAATACACATCTGAGATGTAGAAAACACATTTTCAAGTCCACAGATTGTTTAATAATAATTATTCACTTTCCAGTATGTGTTAGAGCAATGAATGTTTTCTTCCTAGAATAAATTAAACTAACTCCTGCATTGCAAACAGTTCTACATTTCCACTATATTGAAAGCAATTTATGGAAGCACTTGAATTTTATCTCATTTACAACAACTGCAGAAAGTACTCTTGGGTTGGAATGGTCAAAACGGATTTACATTTTCACCTTTAAAGTAATTGACCGGTTTAAAACGGTCAACACAGATGAACGTTTTCACTTCTAATGTAATGGATGCCTCTGACATAATCCATGACATCCATGGCCTGATGGCACATGCCACTATAGTCAGCGGGCACTATGCCACTGGCCATTGATTTAGATGAAATTTTGCTCCAATCTCTTTATAATCATTTTGCTCACTAAAAAAAAAACAAACAACAAACCCACCAAAAAATAAAACAAAAAAAACCCTACAACAATAAAAAAATCCCTGTTCATCATATTTTAAAAATGCCTGATAAGTCCCTGTCCAACCATCCAGGAACCCCTCTGGTACCACCTGAGCTGGGACCTAGGACTTTTTGCAGCTACACCCTCCAGACTCATGGAGTCACACCAGGTATCCCAGAGCAGTCTCAGACTTCCACATCCTTAAAATCATTTAACCATGGTGCAATAACAAAATAACAAATAACACCTCAAGCCGGCGCCTCCGAGGAGCAACCCCAAACAAAAAAATCCTGGGCTTTTACACCCTCACAGTCTAAAGGCAGGAAAGTCTGGAGTTGTCAGTTCCAGAGTGTCCAGTCCCCTGGCTCGGCCACGGGTACCTGGGACCTTTGTTCTGTCTCTTGCCTGGGGCTTGGGCTCCTGCCCCCAGAGTCACCTGTGCTGAATGGATTCCTCAACATACCATTGCACTTGCTCAGATTTACTTATGCCTATCAGTCCCAAAACAAGGGAAATTAGGAGGATTTACTGCCTGTATTGAGATGATTAGATTAGCACTTTAAATGCTCTTACTGGGTGTATGAGAATCCTCCCATGGAGTTTCAAGAAAATATTTTTTTATAGTCTTAGTGATAAAATCTTGTCAGCAACCTATAATGTTACAAGTTTTATGACTTTTAAATCTTGGATATAGAGCACTCAGCAGGAAAAGCTGACTTTGTAGGTATGCACCAGAATTCATTGTGTGACCATCTGTCCGCCTTAGGGAAGGGACCTGAATGAACTCAATGTTTACCCTTGCAGTGCTGATTATATAAAATATTAAGTTATGCTGGAAACCCTATTAACTGAAAAAAAGTAATGACGATCCTTCTGCATGCCTTTTTTGAAGCATCACTTGTGTTTGTGGTTGCTTTTGAAGATTTTAATAAGACATACATTAATAATTTTCTTACAGTGGTTCACTGAGTAAATAACTGAATTTATAGCATTAAAAGCATCAGTTTTGCCTTATGTGGGGATTGTAATTCTGAAATATTGAACTAGCGGTCAATCTATGATGAAAATAAAGGAGAATATACTAAAAATTCATGTACATAAAATTTGGAAAGGAAATTATGATCAAGGCATAGAGGGAGAAAAAAAGCAGACAATACATGTGTAGTTCCCAGTCTCATTGCTGATTCTTTTAGTATTAGTAAATATGTATTTAGTAAATATATCAGTGACACTGGGAAATTACAGATGTTGTACCTACACTCCCCACAATAAAAATAATTTTTTATTTACTCGTTAAAAAGGTGATGTGGTTCTATTCAGACAGACTTCCTGGCAGAGCTCTTTTTCTTAGGAAAAATGTGCATAGAGTTACTGAGAAAAAAGAAAAGACATTGAATAAATGCACAGAAGCTTCTTGTAATAGAGCCCGTAATACCTACTTCACACTCCTCCCTTTAAAACAAATTCAGTGCTTTTCAAGATCTCATATCCTGTGATGACAAAGACTGTGAAACAAATCAGATGTATAAATCTTTTTGAGAAATGAAAAAATAAAAGGCTTGCAGCGAAGGCAGAAAGTTGCTGTGATGGTATGACTTGTAAAAGTCTGTGCTATACCAGCACAGGAGTCACAAAGAAAGGAAATACTGACATGGGAAATAACAATTAAGAGTGGGAGGAATTGATTAAACCACTGAAGAATGGTGACAGACTGGTTTAAAATAGGCTGGAGATGGAGGCAGCAGAACAGTAAAGGCGGGGTGGTGTGAGTCATACTTGAAATATCAAAAACATCTCCAAAACAAACAAAAAGCCAAAACCACAGAGGCTTCAGATGCCCCTCAGCAGAAGCAGAAATTCAGCTGGAGGGTGGAAGGAGAGGGAAGACAGCTAATGTGGCCTCCAGCCCACTAAAAAGCATCACTGAACCCTGACCTGCTGTATCTGCCATGGGATCACAATGCCTATGTGATTATTTCAGAGTTCGCTTTGAAAACAAAGTGATACTTTAAAATCTTCTTACTTAAGGAAGTGTCAGGAATATTCTAAAATATTAGAAATAGTGCATTCAAGGTAGAGAGGATAAATAAGCTGGATGTGTCATAGCATAAGAAGCTTTTGAAACTATAGGACCAGCTCACCATCATAATTTCTGAGTAAATGAGGAAAAGACCTCATTCTACACCTAGAAATATAAAACCACACTCTCAAAGATGAGTTCCCTGGGCTAACCAGCAATCATTACTGTGCCTTTCATATTAATTATTCCAAATACCTGCAGTAAAATAAAACTGTGATTCCAGACCAAATGGAAAATTTATCTCATGTTAATTGTAGGCACAAATGTCATGAGCTGCCAGAGTCATGCCCATTTCTGAACTGTGCTGATTTACACATATAGAGCCTGTAAAGCTGCAGGATAAATTGTAAAACTCTAAGTGTAGACATAATTTAGTATAGATTACACTTTACTAGACCTACAGCAGTGGTAACACTACCGAGGACCGTCAGCTTTTGCTGCTTGACCTGGCACTTCTGTTTTCTTACTTAAGGAATTTGTATCAAGGGTATTAATTACAGAAGTCACAACACAGTAGGATAATAAATACTGAAGGAAATTCTCAGCTCCCTCAAAGGAGAAAGAAAATAATGGAGGAATTTTTTCTTTAATTTAATGCCAATTAGTAAAGCATGGTTTAGATTAATCAGAATTGAGACACAATTAAACATCTCTACAATAAATTACTATTACGGTTATTATTTCCAACTTGGCTGCGGCTAATAACCAGTGAGACTGATGCTCATTATAACAGATAATGCATAATTAGCTGATATTAGATATTTGATGTACTAAATGGCTGTCATAGATCTCTTCTTAAAAGACTGTCACTATATTTTAAAATAATTTAAAAATAATAAAATACTGTTATAATAAAGCACTGCATAATGAGTAGGAGTAAAGAACAAGTTCTAAAAAATGGATGAGACATTGCTAGGTAAGCTGACCTTTTAGAAATACCCACCCTTTCACTTACCTTCTAAACGAAAGGCAGGATTATTTTTATTCCAGCTAATGAGAACAGATACAGGTAGTCGTAATTAAAAGCCACTCACATTTGAGCCAGCTACAATTTTGCTATTATAACATAGAATAACACTTGAGTTAAGGTTGCAGGACAAATACCACTCTTATCTGTTATATTCCAAATTCATAGTTCTGAAATATTTTAGTTGTGACATAACTTTTTCCCACAAGACAAAGACCTAATTCTTCAAGAAATATTATAAAGGGACAGAAGAAGAAACTTCTGTTCAAAAGAAGAACCTGCCTACATGAAAGTTTAAGTGCAAAAGCAGCAACAAATATTCTTTTCTGTAAGGAGAAATAAACTTTTTCTACAATATAGGAAAATATCTTCTTTTCTAAACACTTCTAGCCATGGAAAACAGCAGAGGATTGAAAGCTGGAATCTGACATAAAAATAACCCTCACTAAAACGAAATGCCTATGATGGCTTTATCAAAAATGGTTGTAGAAAAGTTTTGCGAAGTATCTGTGTACATGGCTGAACGGGATTTTTTTCTAAGATTTTGAAGAGCACAGCTAAGGAAGTCTGCTCTGAACATCTGTGTGTTGCTAACTCCACAGGGAGAAGGAACCTAAAGCTGCACAGAAGACTGGCTGTACTGGCTGCTATGCAAAGTTGCTTTTTCATCAAGGAAAACGAAATCTACTATTTACAACACTTATGGAGGAAAGGTTGCTGATTGGCAATAACTATGTGTTTGTCTGGCAATTTTCTCAAGGTTGCTTTTAGGATTCAACAGCCCTGGAGTTGGCTGCCTTTATTTCTCACCCAATTGTTTTCTAGTCCTTTTGTTGGGTATCAGTGATACTCTTTTAAAGGTACTGTCTTAATGCAAGTAAAGCACAATGACTCAGTTAACGTAACGGTATATGATGGACTCAGGTGGAGTATCTCTTGCTGCACTGGAAAATATCTTTCTCCAAACACTCCTGAGCCGAGTCTTATATATGATTTGGATGTTTCTGCTACAAGTCACAGCATGTGCAATATGGAGAATGGTAGCTGAGGTTGGTGTTAGCAGAACTGAGATGCAGCTTACAAGCACTTCCAGGGAAATCTGGCCTCTAACTTTCATTAGATTAAATTCAAAATCTTAAAATGGTTTGCTACAAGCTTAGGTTCTCCATATTTTTGCAGCACATATCCTGTGGGACTAAAAATGGCAGGCATCTGCTTTGGCGAAGCTGGATGTACAAGAAAAGTGCGTTGACAGGATTTGCATTCTTTCCTTATGCAGAAATGCAGACTTCCTTTTGAAGGCAAATTGTTAAAATCCAAGGAAGGACAGTTCTCTTTCTTGGTATAAAACCAAGTGTGATTGAGAACACAGGCCTGGTTTCATTTCACAGTCCAATATAAAAGCTCATTAGCTCAGAGATCTTCAACTGTCCCAAAGAGAGGCAGTTTATAGGGCCCTGCTTCGTTACACCTGTGTTTTCAGAACCATAGAATGGAATTTCTTTTTCAATCTCCTTCTCTACAGCAAGGATGTGGGAAAGGTTATTATCATGTTGCTAAGGGAAATGCACCATCCCATCATCAAAAGCCAATATTATTGACTGACAGTATTTGGAAAGGGTTATGGCTTGTAAAATCAGTCATTCACATTACAACTAGAACAATAGTGCTCTCTCTTGGAGTGTGTCAAGAAGAAATAACAGAAACTGTTACATTTTATATTATTTTTATTTCTACTAAATGCTGTGAAATGCACTTAACTTTTTCCTGTTCTGACCTCCATTTTACTCAAATTGCAAAGAAAAATGGTTCCTGGTTTGAAAATTGACTGAAAATGAAAGATTAAGTAATGCTCTCCACCCTATATTTTCTTTTACCATTTCTACTAGACTTTTAATATGAAAAATATATTTATTGTTTTATTAGAGAAATTATTCCACTTCAAATAAGTAATTTACAACCCATTTTGGGTCATAGGAACACCATTTCCTTCAAAAATAAAGGCACTACAGTGTACTTGTCAGTGCCCCGATGCAAACAGAGCAATGTTTGATTCCCTCAGCACGAAAATTAATAAGTTAGATTTTCTTATCTCTTATACATTTATCTGTGCTGAGCAGTCCATTTCTTTGTACTTACCATATCTTACTGGTTTTCCAGCCACAGGGAGACTCAACTACAGAATCTGACTTGGAATGTTGAGCACACTTCAATGTGCATTTAAAGCAGTGTCCACCATAAATAAAGATGTGTACCCCGGTATTTTGGCTCAACATTGCTCAATTTCAGCCAAATCTGACTGAGAGACAGGTCTTAAACGCATTAAATCCCAAAAGACGAACAAGAATAAGTGAATAGGTGACCACTGAGATCCCATCTGTACCTCCACTGATGCAACAACTGAGCAAGGACAATCCCCAACCCTTCTAATAGCAAGAACCAGCTGGCTTGTTGTACAACTGCTGCACAGACACTGAAAATATGGGTGGAAAAAAGGAGTTTCTTTTCTGGACTTGGCCAGGTCTGAAGAACACTTATTTTCTGTGCTGGAAGAACGTGCAGGAGAGACATAAACTTTACATCATACAACTTCATTGATTCCAGTTACTCAGGTTTAAGTTAGCAACATCACAAAGTGACTAAAACTCAACCCAGTCAACTGTTTGCACACAGAAGGTGGAAACTTACTTGGGAGAGGGAAGATTTTAAAAAGGATATTCCTGTGAGTGTAACTTAGTCCGTATTATGACACCCAACTGAGTCAACGGTGCTGAAAACCCCAAGTTCCCTCTTCCTTATCTAAGTGAACAACTGACGAGGTGGCCTCTTTGCTAGATGATGCAGCACTGCTCTGAGTACCTGGGTGGCCTCAGGAGACCTCTTCCAAGAGTTAGAATCTGCCCAAGGCTATTCTGTGTCCCAGGGATGGACACCATGGTGTCAGCTGAAAATGTGACATACGGCAACTCACTTCTCGCAGCTTAAACCTCATGAAGTTGTGGACATTGTCCCAACATCTATTATTAACTAAAATGCCAGGCCTGTGGCTTACACTGGACTTATGCCAAAACTGTTCTTTGACAGAACTTTAATGTCTCCTGCATCCTCAGAGAAACTAATCATTGTTTTGTTAAAATAAATACTTGAAACACAAAATAAAGAGAAATCTGTTGATAACGCATACTTATACAGCAATGCACATATCCAAATGGGACGATGGATAAAAACACAGTCCTACAACTAACAATTCACAGCTGTAGTCTGCTGGAAAAATATTCAAAACCAACACTGTATTATAGGTATTTCTTGAAAATTGCATGGTAAATACACAGAACATCTGCTGACATCACATTAATTTGAAGAAAAGGAAGAAGTAATAACAGCACTTCACAGTACAGCAGATAACACTATAAGCCAAGATTAATAGACAATATTTATTATTAAATTAATTAACTGTACCTTGAAAAATAATGGCTCCTCAGGAAGGGGGCTAACAGGGAGGGAGGTTGTGCTACTAGCTGGACTCATGTCTGTACTCTGAAAGAAAAGCACACAGGAGTTTGCATTTCCAATCAAGTTCTATGGACAACTTTTTTACATTTTGGGGGAGGGGAGGATGAAAGAGCTTGAAAACAGCATTGAAAATCCAACAGAATTAGACTGACAACTGCAACCTGTACTTTATTTGCTTGTAATTAGTTCAAGTATTTCACTAATGGTTAAGTATTTGCATTTTATTTTGAATTAACTCCCCATTCAAAGACTCAAACACATGCACAAGTACACAAACATACTGTTCATATTTGTTGATATAGAAAAATGCATCCATCTCAAAAGAAACTATGACATAAAATTTTAAATTATTTTTGGGATGACTCAATAGTATATTTAGAAGCAAAAATTAACAGGAAAGCAATACATTGCAGGAAAATATTAGGTTCACGGTTTAAAAAAAGATCCCATTCCCATGAGTCAATACACCTTACAAACAAGCACTATGATGATAAAAGACACAGTGAAGACCAAAGTTATTAATCAAAATAATTCAGTATCCTTCAATGGATCTGTCAAGTCAAAATGATTGAAAGATTTACCTAGACCCCACCCTCTTCAGATCATATTTCAGTAACCTGTTGGTTAGCATGGTCATTATTTTTATAGATGTGACTGATACTAAAACAAGTGTGTGACTCTTCACAACACAGAATGGCAATAATGTTAGAAGAACAAAATCTGGAGTTAAAAACATATATAAACAATATCACAATTGTTTTGGAGAAAACTAGAATAATGCTACTGCTTGGGAAAAAAGTCCCTGAGTGATAAAATGAAAAAAAAAAAAATCCACCATAACCACCAATAAAACAGAAATGAAGAATAAAATATAAATCAACAAGTTTGCATGGCCTAGTAGTGCATTCCTTTTAATAATGTAGCATTGCAATGCAGAATGATTTAATAAATTCAAGTTGTGCACTTGACTAATCCGATACCTGGTTTTGTATCACTATGAATCTACTCTAAGTCCTTTCATAAACCCAAATTCTGCAAGTGTAGGAAAACCGCTTCACCCAGTAATTTCTAACAGTTCATTCATCAGATGTTTATGGAGAAACACTGCATTTTACTCATCCAACTGGTAGGAGGTGAAAAAAGGCCAAATTTTGTACAAAATCCCTGTGTCAAATCCAAAACAGTGCACAGAGACTTAAAAGTTAACACCCACTGAGAAAATGTGAGTTGAATTAGATACCTATCTGTTACACCACAGCTGAAAGAAAAGACAACAGTTACTTGACAAATAATAGGGATGCAAGTAAATGAGAAAGAAGGAGGCCATGGTAATTATATCCTAAGAAAGAGACAGGGAATTTATAATCCATGGAACACAGAGATGATGTTGAAGAATAAAGAGAGATTACAGCACGTCAGAAAGCCACTATCTTTGTAGAATCCACTGTATTCAGAAACATCACAAATTTTAACTCAGACTCCAGCACCTGATCATCAAGAAAACTGGCCAATAATATTTACAAAAATTAAATGAAACTTAGTTGTTCTACATTCAACACAGAGTGCAGACAAAACTGGGCATTTCTGTGGGAATGTTTTGCCTCAAATGCCAACAGCTCAGCAGAAGACAATTCACCTTTTAACTTACGTAGAATAGAAAAAAAGGCTAAGATGGGGGAGGAAAAAAAAAAAATCAAGGCTCTGATTTCCAAACCAAATCAAATGCCCTAATCTGTAAATAGAAGTGTGCAGGGGGGCAGACCCATCTTAAAGCATTGAAAAAGCATTATTATGAAAATCTGCAAAGCACGAGCTGCACATTGTTCAGGTATAGCTGGAATCTCAGGAAGGTTTAACAGCCCTGAGGATGACACTTGGTGTTTTCACAAAACATCTCAGGGCACATCCACGGGATGGCCTCAGAAAAACATCTGCTCTTCCATGATGAATGGACAGGAGCCAGCCCAGGTCTGATGTCACAGGGATGTGGCACCATGCCTGAACCAAAAGGGCTGTTCAGAGAGGGAAGGGGGGTTGGATTAGGAGGGGCATCACAACTATGTGGCTTCTGGACTGAAAGTAATTAGAGTCTGGCCAGACAGGAGCTCTGGCAGAAGAGCCTGTGTCTGCCTAGAGCTGTCCACATGTACATACTCTCAGTGGCCCCTCCAACACCTTCAGTAATTTTCCTCTCTGAGGAAAGCAGAGCAGTATCTGTGCCTGTGTAAATTAATTAAACCCAGTGGCACTAACACAGTTTATTACAGTGGAGAATTGAGTGAGACAGCACCAAAAGGGTTGTTTCTGGAGCTATTAAAAAACCCAAACCCTCACAAGCTAATCACTGCTATGAAAGATGTTGATAGCTTGCCCCCCTGAAGCGATATACTAAAAATTTCCAACACCACCACACTCCCCACTTAAATTTGCTCTCTGTGGTGCATTTATCATAATCACACTTTGCAGTCTAAAGCTCCCCATACATATTTAAAAAAAAAAAAACCACTGTGAGAAATTTACTCAATGGAGACCTTTTATTTGATGCTGTCTAGACCAATTGTGTTCTTGTAAAAACAGCCATTTACTTCAAGTCCAGCATCAACTTGATAGGTTTTAGTTAAAAATTAACCAGAAGATGCTATACCATTAGGCTATAATTATATCTTGTAAGTCATCACAAACGCTAAATAAACATAATTTGTATCTTAATTCAAAATACTAGGCAAAATTAGGACATCTAATTTTGCAGTACTTTGCTGTGCAACTATCATTTTAATATGTATTTTTTATGCACAAAATGCACAGCTGGGTTTTGTTGACTGAGCCTTATCCATGTGTCACTGGAAACTCTCAGTTTACCAGAGGGCAGAAAATTTGCACAGCTTTAATCACCTAAACATTTTCAAAATATCTGAATACCAAGCAATTCAATTTCTCAGAACAACAGTTCAGAAAAGTACTATCTCATCCATGCCAAAAAAACCCCACGAGCACTTCTCCCAGTGCTTTTAGGCCATTTTTTTTTTTTTTTGTTTGGGACAGACTGCTAATATCCAGAAAACTGACATTAATAGAATTTTGCCAATAATCCTTCCATGATTGCAAAGATCAATGCTCAGAAAGTCTTATTCTGATTTCTAGAATCAGTCTAAACACACATCATCCTTATTGTGCAGTTGAACAAGTACCTTGGGGGTTAGTCACTGATAGGCCATGCTAGTAATTTATCCTTGGAGAACAATCTTAAAACTGATCAGGAAGTTTCCCGATAATGAAGCAAAGGAAGAAAACAAGTCTAAGAGAACAAACTTCCCATTTCTACATCCATTTTGGAGATCCAAGGTCAGGATGACCCTGTTTGAGGACAAATTCTCATCATTTGAGCTAGATGAAAGTGAAAGCAGCTGTTTCTGCAGCTGTTTTAAAGTAGGTACAGGCTTGGTTTTGTTTTATTCCACTTGTCTCTACATTCCTCAAAGCAGAATGTTTCACAAACCTACATAACAATGTAAACTGTCTAACAGCAGATTAGAGAATCAGTCAGTGGCTCCCCAGCAACACAGAAGATAAGGTATGTGCACAGTGTTAGAAACACACTCTTTTGAAAAGGTCTCTTTCTTTTGAAGAGTCATCTTCCAGTCTTCAGCAACTCTTCTATAAATGAAAGCAGATTTACCTCATAAATTCAGATGTTTCTTGCTATAAACCCTTGCCTTTAATCTGATGTTTTTTAGGAAGTGGCCTATCTGTCAAACTTTGTTAATTGTGCCATAAAATAAGGACTGTCCACCGACAGAAGCCAATTTAATTTGCTGCAACTGCTTTCCAACAGGGCTAAACACTACAATGGTAGCTGGCAGACACTGACTTCTCAGGAGATCAGTATCTCAATTTATGGATCTAAGGAGTTAATACTGACAGAGAAAACCTTCAGTGGATATTAGAGCTAGAGATCCAATAAATCTTTATAATAACTGAAGAAAAGACAATCTGTGTACTTTATAGCTTTTTCTAAGGGGTAGTGGATGAGTGCTGAAGTGACTTTCAGAGTGATAGTTTTAGTTGTATCATAAGTTATGTCAGAAAATATCATTTTATAATCTAGAAGTTGAGTAGAACTAGGAAATTAAATAAGTGCAGTCAGCAAGCTCAGTAGTGACATTTTGATATACTGAGGGTAATCAAAGACCTGCAAATGGATTTATTAATGGATCTGCACAGCATCTTTATGAAATATTGTACTTAAATATCATTATGCCATTTTATCCATGGAAGTGAAAAAGAAGGGAGAGTGATTTGCTCAAAGCTATGCAGGAAGGTTAAAAACAAAGACAGAATCATCCAGTTATTCATCCAGGGTGTGCAATGCTCTCCTACACACTTTTGGAGTGCTCTGATTTCTGTAATTTCTGTACTATTTAATGTCATGAAGAGGTTTTGTTCATACGTATACTTCCTGCAAATAAATTTTCTATAAACAACTGAGGCCAGAAAAATGAAAATGAGTTTAGCTTAAAAAAAATAGTAGACACACAATAAAAGCTTTTACCCCCCACCCTCTATCAGGTTGAGTAACATCCCCAATATCTCCCATCTCTCTCATTAAGAATGGAGTGAGAGCCTCCTTAAAATGTGGTTTGCAATAGCTATGAATACAATTCAGGTGGCTATTTATTAATCCATGTCATGTCTCCTTCCTTAGAAGATACAGTCAAATATTCTCACTGATTACTAATGCATGCAATTAACAGCTGACTCACTGAAGTGTTATTTTCCAGTATTTGCCTGGAGCTTGCTGCTCCTGTAGCTAGGAAGGCTGCATGGGTCTTGCATCTGACCTGAGTTACTGTAGCTCCCATTGCAGGGGTGAAGCATAAATTACAGCTGCTGCTGTGTCTTGCTGCCTCGTTTTATGCTACATGAGGTACAGACAGCTAAGTTTTCAGTGGTTCAATTACCTACTGATTCTCAATCAGCAATTAGCATACAGGCATACAGATTAGTCCTGATTCCTCTCACAATCTAAGCAAAGCCCATCACCTGGGGAAGCTGGGAAATCTCACCTCATAAAAAGTAAGATACTGATCTGTCACTTTGCAGTATTTGTATGTCCAGTACTGTTTATTTTAGAAGAGTCTGAGTTTTCAGGAAGTCTTGTAAATCTAATACTTTGCAGAATATTTTTCTTCCACCAAGGAGGGGTTAGTATGAAGAACATTTTGTTGACTGTTATTTATCTCCACTTGAAAAAATAGCTGAAAAGATGCTCTTTCAACCTTCTAATTAGACTAACTCAATTATAAAGCCCACAACCAGTAAGTAGCATAAAGCATACACGGTTTGTTGAAGGGCTACTGTGTTTAAAATAGTTTAGACTCCGAATATATTTTCACACTGTTTTATATCTAATATAAACTTAATTTACTCAAATATTTAAATTTACCAAGTTACCCATCTCTCTTCTTATAATGATTGCAAAAGTGTAAAAACACCAAAGCACAAATTACTATTATTATCTGTTTTTCAGTTTCTAAAATGGCAATATGAAATTCCTTAGCATAAAAATAAGCTGGTAGCTAGGACAAGGACAACACCTTAATAAACACTTTGAAATTTGTAAACAAAGTAGAAAGATAAACTATTGAGAATGGGAAGTTGCTGGTTTACAACTGCGTGCATACAGAGTGGAGAAAATATTCTATTTTTATAAGCACAGAAATATCACATTTCCTACAACAGACAATGACATATAGGTCATTGTATAACTAATGCGTTTATTCAACAGCAAATATATCTTTCTTTCTGCTCTTTATTTCTACCTGGATTTTATCTTGCTCATCCTCCCAGTCTATATTTTCTCCCAGCTCTCCTCCACAAAACTCTACGTAATAAACAGAGACAAGTTCCTTTGTCAGACAACTTCCTGCCATGGAGAGGTTACATGAAGGGTCCATTAATATGTAGGAGAAAATAATTTTTACCTTCCCAACAGCAAATTCACTGCAGTTTAATCTCTAAAAATCCCCTTCACTTCTATTGCAAGCAGAATCTAATTTCAAAACTAATTTGGACAATGACTTTGGGGTTAACATCTCTTTGAGAAGAGACCTGTGGGATCATCAATGACTGTCACTCTCTCAGTTGGGACTGCTACCATGACACATGATATTAAATGCAACTCCAGTCATATTTTTATCCTAATGAAAACCAGGGGGTTGCTTTCACAGATGCAAATGCTTTGTTGACAACGCAGTGGAGAACTCATTTCCTTAAGCAAAACTCTACTCCCTCTTCAGTTTCTATTGTTTCTTTCATACTTCATTGACTATACTATCCAGCCTTGACATTTTGTTATTGTATATTCCTCCCTAATAATATCATATAAAATCAGCTTCTTCTGCTCTTTCAGCAGGCAATTGAGAGAACCAAGTGCTCTCCTGGGATTTTAATCTGCAGGCTGCCTATTTCAATTGCTTTTCTTTCCTTGCAGGAAATCTTTCAGGTTCAAATGCACACATTTTTTTTCTCAAACTGCTTTCAGCTTTGTAGAAAATATGACAGTTGTCTCTCACAGTAGGTTCAGTGTGGGTTTTTTGTTTGGTTTTTTTTTTTTAACTCTAGTCAAAGACACTTTCTTTCTCCAAAGCCTGCATCACAGCACTCTCAGTGATGACCTGATACTCCACAGCACAGCCATAATCTGAATCTGAAAGAAAATGTCTGGTCTGCATCCTCTCAAAAGAAGAGGCAGAGAACCTTTGGGCTCTCTCAAACTTGTACATCTTCCCTGCAGAGAGATCCATTGTTTTCCCGCATTTCCAAATTAAACACTTAGAAGAGAACCAATCAATTAATCAAACTGAGAGGGTCAAATCAGAGAACACAATTGACTCCTCTCCCTTACACACACAGGCCTGTTATGCATCATTACATAGTATAACATACTGGGACCAAGATACAAGGTAGAATTAAAAAGGACCAGGTATCAATACAAACAATAAATGCACCTACAATTACATTAAAGAGGATGAAAGCATAAACAGAATATACATTTATTTACTGCTGGATATGGGGGAAGCAACTGTCTTGATGGGTTAGGAAAAAATGCTCCCCAAACCAGGTTGTTCTCCAGATTCCTCTGAAGCACCCACAGACAGCCACTGTTGAAGCCAGACATGGATTTAGGCACCACTTTCAGCAGAACAGTTCCTGTGCTCACAATTCACTGTTCTCCATGAACCTCTGAAAGATGACTATGATCTCCTTACAGCCAGTGTAATGTCTTTTTTTTAGTTTAAAAAAGACATGATTTCTTCAAGACAAAAATCTATTTGCACTTGCTATTAACACATATCTTTAAGGCACACAGTTCAACACACACAAAACTCACATCCCAAAACTATACATGCTTTACTGTCCAGTATATCCCTTTGCCCATAAGTACATAGGGATACAGGTGATATCTCCTCCAATATTTTGGTCAGTTAACTGACTACAGTTTCCCTGACTTACAGCGCTTTCCTCTAAATGAGGACAATGTTTCATAATATTGACAAAACTTACTTTTTAAATCTGAACACAATGAAGCCAACCTGACTTTCATTAATCATCTTCCTGTTAAACTGTCTAGTTGTTTCCGCAGTTTATTTTACTTTGTAAGCACTATGGACAACTTCGCCAGAGTTTCACAACTGTGTTTTAATCTGAGGCTATGTTTTATTTTTCTGTGATTCCCAAAAAAGATTCAGATGCCTTCAATTGCTTTGCATTTCACTGAGGTTTTAACAAGCTATTTTGCACTTCCTAAATGTTGTGATTGCAATTATTCTCACTTCTTCATCAGTACTCAGAAGGGTTTTTACAATTTCAGTATGGAACCACTCCTAACAGGGTATTTTAACTTATTTAGATGCAGTAGCTTCTCAAAACTGTCTTGAATTACCCAATAACAGCTTAAAGGAAACATTTTAAACATCTGTATGTATCTGTTACTAAATCAAGGAAGACAGGCTGAATGTTTTTTTCCCCACTACATAAAAAGAAACAAGCGACATTTTAAAATTTGAAATATGTTTTTCCTGGCTGCAGCACTTCTGTATAATGTTGACAGAAGTAAAAGCTAAAAAATTAGCTTTTTTTGAGGTTTGCTATGTTACTTGCTTCACAGTGTTTTCAACAGTAATGCTTTTTAATGACTTTTTAAAGTTGAATCTATGTGGCATATATACATAAGGCAATATTTCATCCTCTGAAATGTAGAAATTCTGATTAGCAGGGAGTTTCTAGAATGCTAAGCCCATATTTTAGTTTAAGAAGCAGATTCCACAGTGAAGTTGGTCAGGGCAGAACAAAAACCCCTTTATTTTGTAGAAACGTGGTATGCTGAGTCTTTACCTTCACATGTCAGCTTTCATTCTCAAGGGAAGGATTAAGGGTAAGGCACAAGTGGAACTCCAACTCCCACCCTGTCAGAAGGTTCAGCAGAAACTACCCCAACTGCAGTAAGCTGTCTACAGTCCTTCAAGCTCCACTTGTTCTCCTTTCTGTTTCCCAGTGCTAAACAAGATCTTCCTGGGCTGGGACCCCAGAGCTGATGCCACCCTGCAGGTGGGCTCTCACCTGAGCAGAGCAGAGGGGCAGAATCCCCTCCCTTCCCTGCTGCCCACGCTGCTCTGGATGCAGCCCAGGACATGTTTGGCTTTCTGGGCTGTGAGTATCCACTGCCAGATCATATCCAGCCTCTCATCCAGCAGCACCCCCAACACTGTCTGCTCTTTCTTACCTCTTAGTTTACTTGCATAGCATCTTCTATTCCCATTTCTCCCACTCCTGCACCCAATTCCATCACCAACACTAGCCCTTATGTGCCATCCATCTGAACCTGAAAGTATTCCCACCTTCTCCTTCTCCCTTCCTTTGGCCAACATCCGTCCCTTTCAGTCTGTACAGAAGATAATGATTATATTAAAATACATCTAATATATCTAAAGTACATACAGTGTAGATATATACACTTAGATTCTTCAGTCAATTTTGTGTGTATTTTTGTATCTCTCTGTAGCTGCTGTGATACAGCTACCACACAATTAGTTTGCTACTGAAAAGATACATACACAGTGAAGCTGGTCAAATAATGAATGTGTGAAAAAAGTTGTAGGGTTTTGCTACAGAGAACCCTAATTTTGACACAACTTCTCAGCCTCAACCTCTGTGAAGTCTGGGAATGCCAAGCTACACTGTTTAAGGAACTGATACCATTAGAAAAGGAATAGAGGAGTAAAAAAGCTGTTGTACTAGTACTTAGGCAGTGCATTATTTTTTTTTTAGAGCCCTCAGCTGAGCATTTTTTTTTTATTTTTATGTTTTGCAATAGAATTGTATACTAAATTTGGTGAGATATCTGAATAGCATTTTATAAAGCCATTAGCAATAAAATATTCATTCTTCATTTATATTATGTCCAGGAATACAAATGAGCATAATTTCTTCCTACCCTTCAACATTAATAGGGAAACCAGGCAGAAAAATTGAACACACCTTTCACATTCATTTAACTACAATAAAATATAAAGAGCCTTTCAAATGAAAAACAATTTAAAAAAATAATATTCTCTGTTTTCTTTGGAGGTATTGTTACAGGCATCTCTGCTACTGTATTTTATTCTTTTATTCTAGTTTTGTAATTCCACAACCAAGGTGAAGGTACTGGCTCAGTCACCACTGATAAATCAGTATTCCTTGAAGCAGCTTTGGTAAAACTACAAACATAAATCATCAAGAGACAGAGGAAATGAGACATGTTAACAAACTCCAAGGCTCATGTTACAAGCCAGGAGTTTATCCCAACTCACATTATGTCATGGAGCAGTTGGCACTCTGGCTTATCTGATGGCAACCTCTCTGCAGGGTTCCAGCAAGTTAGTTTTACCTGCTCCTTTTCTCCTGGCTTCCACCACTATGATTTTAGCTCTCAGCAGCTGCCACTGCTTACAAGCACCTCAGTAGGCTCAGTTATGGTAAAAACAGAAGCTTTCCTTGGCAGAGTTGTTGGATCTTTCCCTGCTCAGCACCACAGAGGTGATGGCAGGTGCCAACACCTCCTGGCTGCTGCACAGAGGCTCTGGGCTTGTCACTGCCGCCATCCCAATTAGAAGCAAAAGCTGGTCCCCCTTCTTCCTAAAATCCTCAAGAACTCCGAAAGAAACTGACATCCAAAAGCATACAGAACAATCCCCTGAGAGATCACACGTAGCAGAAATAACCTGGGTTTAAATGATGTCCACCAGCAGAGTTGGCCTGAAAAGCCTGGCTCACAATTATTCCAGTTGAACTCTAACTCTTGTCCTATTGCTGCTCTCAACATTTAAGGATTGAGAAGTTCAATACAAAAATTTCACCAGTCTGCTTTGTCACACCTCTTGAAGTTGGAGTAATTTAGTATGTCTGCATCAGATATTGCATACAAAGAAAAACCTTGAAAAGGAGGTTGCCCTAAGAATAAAAGAAAATGCTTTTTGCACTGGAATACAGTAAACAGAGAAAATATAAGAAACTTTAAGTACATACACCCAAGATGCAAAAACATACTGTGGAACACTGCATTTTCAATGGAAGAAATCAATATTGAGGAAATTCTAAAATCAATATCACCCTTACCTATCTATTTTATTGTAACTTTCAGTTAATGGCCATGGACCTTTTTTGCCCTAAGTCCTGTGTCAATCAGAGAAGATGATGATGGCCTTTAAAAGCTTCTCAGTATTTTTTTTCAACATACAGTACTCATATTGCAATGCTGGGATATTGCAAAGGGTCTGGAAACTGCCCACATATGATCAGATGAAAATTCTGCTGCCAGGTTTCAATCTTTTCTAGTCTAATGCCTCCATTTCCTTCACTCAGGCCTGATTACTCTTCAGTAGTATAAAGTCTAAATGGTTCCTGCATTAAAGGGCAATGGACAGCTGCTCAGAAGCAGTTTTAATCCTTGTCCTAAGCAGAGACAGAGTTCAGTAGCTCTGGAAAATGTTACATTAAACAAAACCCTATTAAATACACATTTTTTTAAAAAATAATTTCCCTAATGGCTCTTAAACACAACATATTAACAGTGAATACAAATGACTTTTACATGGCTTTTCATTTACTTGTTTTCCACAAATTAAAGTGTATTATAGCTAGAATGCAGCAAAAAAAAAAGTCATGTTGTAGCTTTTTAATAGATGCAAGCAAAAATTCAACAGAAAATCCTCATCACTTAAGTATGCTTTTCCCGAAGAAACATGAAAATTCTCATAGGATTCTCACCCAACGCTTCAAAAAGGCAGACAGCTGAAGTAAAAATACTATGTTCAAAGAAGCTACTTGCAGATATATATTTTCAGAGAATTTCTACAAAATCACACAAAATACACCATTAATACTATGAATTTCCACCTGTTTACTGAAAGTTTCCTAAAGGAGAAGTATCTTGTTTTTACAATGTCACTAGTGTATTTTAAATGCCACTAGGATCCAAGCTCATAGACACAACAGAAGGATAAGATGCCATCCAAAAGGACCTGGACAAGCTTGAGAAGTGGGCCCATGGGAGCCTCATGCTGTTCAAGAAGGCCACATGCAAGGTGCTGCACCTGGACTGGGACAACCCCTGATGGCAACACAGGCTGGGGGATGAAGCAAGAGAAAACAGAAATGTTGAGAAAAGTGGGTTTTGTTCAGCCTAGAGAAGGCTCCAGGGAGACCTCACTGCGGGGGCCTGTAAGAAAAACGGGGACAGACTTAAGCAGGGGGTGTTGTAATAGGACAAGGGGTAATGGTTTTAAACTAAAAGAGAGTTGATTTACCTCAGATATAAGGAAGAAGCGTCTTACTTTGCAGGTGGTGAACCACTGGACCAGGCTGCACTAAGAGGTGGTGCTCCATCCCTGGAAACATTCAAGGTCAGGTTGGATGGGGCTCTGAGCAACCTGGTCTAGTGGAAGGTGTCCCTTCAACTTATTGCAGGAGACTGGACTAGATTACCTTTGAAGGGTCTGTTTGTTTGGGTTTTTTTCCCTTGAACACAGGATATCACGAATTCCAGATCTTCCAAAAGACATGCTGAGGCCTTCAATACATTTATGCAGCAGTGACTTATGCCCAACAGTCACAAATTTAAGTTACTGATGTTCCTGCTTCATAAGCCATTTGAAGCAGATGAAGGGTACTGCCTGCATGGACTGTCATGTATAAATGGGGCCTGAAACAGTGAATAATAAATTTCATTTATGGAATAAACAGCAGTGGAAAAATACAAGGAAAAATTACGCAGGGAAAAAAATGTAAAAATGCAAAAATGCATGAACATCAAAATAGCATCGATAACTTTATTTTCTATTTCCTATTTTGAGCAGTATGATCACTTCTGCAGTCTAATTTGAATTTATTTATAAATAAAGCCGATTAATGCTTTATAGTATAAAATGAATTCAAATTTCAATTCTTATGATAATTTAAATACTTTTCAAGAGAAACATGTTTTTCTTCAGCTGCTTCTCATTTAAATCTGAGCCCCAGGTGCACAAGTTTAACCTTTATTTTACACCACTTGTATAAGCAAAGCTAAATTAATCTGTGAGCCAAAACCAGCCAGTTGTTCCAGGACTAAAGCATGTTTTCCCCCATGGAGTGTGCAGGCAGGGAGCTATGACTGCAGTTAGTTAGGACATGAACATACACAGAGAATGATCTGTTCTGATCTAACTTTCCACAAGAAAACTTTTCACGCAATTGCCAGTGTGAAACACAACTAAACTATTTTAAAACTGGAAGAAACCCACTGCTCTGTAAATGCAAATTGTAATTGTGCAATAAGCACCTTCTCTGGATAAAACCCAATTTTTCTCCCCCTCATGCTTTACATTTATAAAGCAAAAAAGGAAAACTGGAGATTTGAAAAGGTCAAAGCCTTTTGTACACCATCATGCAATTCTCCAGCAAAGAGTACAGCATTCTTAACAATTCAGCCTAAGGTTTGCTGAGTGATTATTATCAGAATAATTTCTAAAAATAGCATCAATTGCTAGATGCTGTGAGGAAAGAGAAAAAGGTGTGATTGCTGAAAAACAAGCCTGAAAAAAAGAACTTATGTCTTTCGTGCTTATTTTGACACAATCTTTTCAGCATTTGACTTGCTGAATTTCAGCTGCCTACACAAAGATACACCACTCATTTGATATATTATGTTTAAAGAAAACGCTATTTTTACATGTTTTGTGAAATACCGAGTCTCAGGTTTTTTTTATCCTAAGCATACTAAAGAAGAAAATTAACAGCATGCTGAGTGAAAAATAATAAAATACCGTGTTGCTATACAAGTCTCACAAATTGAGGACAAAAGTCACATCTCTCAGGTTTCAAGAGTATATTAAATACTAACAGTAATTTGCATAAGGTACAGTATTATTTTTCAGGCATTAAAAAGTCACAGAAGAAATCTGAAAAAACTCACACATCTCAAAAAAAGATTTTTGCTACAACGCAATCAAGGGCTAAAATGAATTGTCTACTTAGTGTTTTCTTTATGAAGAATGGGTGGGAGCAGGCTTCTAATGCTGCATGATCGTCTTGTGAAAACAAATCACTTCTCAGATGTGTTTCTGAAGGCCAGCAGACAAGAACAGAGACATTTTGTTTCTGGTTGCCAGGGGATACAGAAGACCACTTCCACACAGTGAATCATCACTGCATTTGAAAAATGGCGTTAGCAGGAATTTCACCCATGTGTGATGTCTCTGTCTCACCTCCAGTGGTCCTGCACTGACCTACAGTCCTGGTGTAGGATGAGGTACTTGGGGGGTTTCAAATTTCAATAATTATCTGTCCCCATGGCCTTTACAAAGAATATACTGCCATTAGCACATCCAAAACTTAGAAGCATGATTATACAGGGGCTGAAAAACTTCTTTGGAACAGCAAGTTGTGTAACTCACACCCTATTCAGTTCTATAATAATGTATACATGCAGGGTAACATTTGGTATGACTGAAGGCTCATATGACATGATTTTCACCCAGTTAAGTGACAACAGAAGACTTCACAAACAATGGGACAGCAGTATCTGACAATTTACTCTACTCCAGTGGTTTCAGTCAGCACTGTGATGTGTGGGTTTCCTGCAAATCCACTTGCACACCACATATGGGCACTTCCATAAAAAGCAACATCAGTTACAGTTAATTTCCATTGAGCAACAGAAACTTGGAGGAGGGAAGGGAAGCCTTCAAAAGATAATTTCTCTGACATGAAAAGAACTATGTCAGACCAAAAATAGACTTTGCTGCTTACTAATGGATTGTGTCAATAAGACAGGTCCTGAAAAACATCTCAGTTGTATACCATCAACAAGTTTTGTATCTGAATTTAATTAGTAATTCCGTATATTTTACATAATTTATTAAGAAAGACAGATAATGTATTTCAGGATGCAAAAATTAAGAGGAAAGTCTTTATTATATCTCAGTTCAGCTGAAGCCTGAACTGCTTACTGTGATGTGCTCCTGACATAAAGAATCGTGACATGAAGAAGAAGTGAGGACTAAAGTATTTTATTGGCACATTTTCGTAAGAGAGTGAAAAATCAGGAGGCCAAATACAGTGGCATCCTAATGGTTTAATTGATTACAGAGCAGAGCACATAATTAATTTCAGAAGTATGCTGCAAGGTAAAGTTGGGATGGATAGATATCAGGGCAATAAACAACATTACATATGGCTATACAGGGGGTTTATCTCTGAGCCCACTCAGATTTAGTTTCATCAAAACAAGAATTGGCTGTATAAGATTATGAAATCTCCAAGTTAACCTTTTATTTGACAGATTAATGTAGTCAGATGAGAAAATTCAGTGAGGTGTGAATGAAGCAGAAAAGGACACTGGTGTGATGGATGGCATCCGACAGTGTGTGGTGAGAGAGCCAAGGCATTCTGCACTGCAGAAACCACTCAAGAGTCAGAAGCAGGAGAGACAAACATCCAGTGATGCCAAAAACGACAGGACTTGAAGAAGAATGTCCTGACATATGTGGTTGGCAGGTCTAAAACAGGGGGAATAGAACAAAGGTTTTTCAGTGAAGGAGATGAGGGGTGGACTTAAGGAAAGTCTGATTGGAAAAGTAGAAGTCTAAGCACAGGATTTTCCATAAATCTGAAAGATGCCAATAAAGTAGAACAAGTATTGCCCAATTTCTTCTCTCAGAAGAGGACAAACAGCACAAAGAAATAAAGCAACACCGCATCCTCAATACTTGGTTTGTTCCAGGAAAAGACTTATTCAGTTCCACAATGTGCTACGCAAAACACAATCTGAGGCCAAAAAAAAAGCCCACAAATAACAAACAAACCCATACACAGGAAAAAAAGAAAATCCTATCCCAATAACAGATTTCTTCTACAATTTCACGTGTGTGTTCTAATACAGCTTTTGCATGTAAGCATAAGTACTGCCAGATCCGAAAATAAAAAAAAAAGTGGCAAAATAAAGATTAAGCACTAAAATCAGTCTGAGACAGTAGCCAGTATAAAGGATGAAATAATTTCATGTGCTTACAAATTAACAGAAAGAAAACCAAACGATATTAGAACAGACTATATTAATGCAAGTATTCCTCAACCTGATCAACAATATTTTTGATTAATGAAAATAAAAAAAACACCATGGTTTTATCTCTATCTATCCATCCATCCTCAGTACACATACTCAAGTACTTATGCTTCACTCTCCAATGCTGTTTAAACAACGCAAAAGGAGTGTTTTTACTTTCCTGCAGGAGCACCCTATAAGACAGATAAAAACAGAGATAAACTATAATGTCTTGTGAGATACTTTACAGTGCCCAGTACAATACAAGTGCAATTAACCAGGTAATTAGAATTACTTCTTTTCCCAGCAGACCTCATAGTTTGTTTTTTACTCTCAGATTATGCATGGATGTTATACACAAACCACCTAATTTGTAACATATATGGGCCTGGAAGACAATATTTTCTCTAAACCCCAAAAGGAAGTGATATATCAATTTAAGATCAAGAAGTCTATCAGAGAAGGAAATGGAAATGAGAAACCATGATAGTGATTGGTGTATTTAACAAAATAAAGCTAGTAAGAGCAGAAAACCAAAAACCCCCCTCAAGTATCATGTAAAAGAGTGCTTAATTGTCTCGCAATGTAACACTAAAATTGTGTTAGACAAGTTACCATGTTTCATTTACACGGTTTTGTTCTAACAGTTGAAGGGGAAACATGAAAACTGAAGACCTTACAAATGCTGAAAGATTTCAGTTTGTCTTGATTTGGCAGGCACACAAAGTTACTCACATGTCCGCACTTAATTGTTTCCAAGATTGGGCCTCTAGGTACACACAAGACAGCTTCTAATGACACCTACAGGCAGCCTGCCAAATGTTTTTCATTTTAAAGAATTCCTCTGACCTTTTCTTCAGAGCTTTCATGCACCCCCCTCTTCTCTGCAGTTCTTTTATACTTAGTTCAGAAAACAGCCTTGAACTGAAGAAGTGACTTTTGTCTCAAGAAATATTGCTGAGGTATAAACCATTTAAAAGTACAATTTCACTGCGCTTTTTTCACACTCACTGGGAAAATGTTGGCAGTCTACCTAAAACACTAGCCCATCAAACAAAACCCAAAAAACTTAGCTCATTGAACTACTGAAATACTATTGTGTGCCACTGAATCCGTAAGGGAATAGATGTGAGCTGTCCATGGGAGCAAACTGTCCATTTGCTGTACCATACAAACCAATTTCTACCAGGAAATAAAGAACTTTCCACTTAAATTGAACAATAAAGTGAAATCTATGGAAACACAAAAAAAAAAAAATCCTTAAAATGAAATTTTAAGACACCACACCTAGATTACATGGTCTGACATGTCACCTTTATCACCTAGAACTGTAGTAGCACATACGAGATGCAATACATACTTACAAGGAAAATATTCAAGACAGTCATTCATTCTATCAGGTTCAAACTGTCAAACTGTTTACCACAGATATCGGGAAAACTGCTGTGAGAGCAGCCAGCAGATGCAGGAAATTCCTGAGAATTGCACATGACATGTACAGGACATTAGAAGCAAAATGTGCCCACTGTGTGGTGGGATATATAACATATTTTCTGGTGCACGTCTGGGAACTTGGGAGGAAATTCTCTGAAGATGAAGTGCTACAGCAGTTCCTTGTGGGTTGGCAAAGAAAGACAAAAGTTGCTTCCAGTTTCAAGAGCAGCCCAGGAAAAGGCAGCCACGCACTGAAGTTCCCCTGTGTCTTAATACTGGTGACCCTCAGATCGACAGCAGCAAACACAGCAGTTTTGTCCTAATGTCCCTGCTCTTTTCCTACAAGGTCACCATTTCACAAATAGAGGTGTTTGAAAGTTACCTCAACTTGAAAGTTAAACTTCAACTATCTGATAATGTTCTTCAGTCTCAAAATGCAGGCAAAATAAATACTCAAGAGATCTCACAAAACATAGATTAATGTTGTGAAAACAAAAAAAAACCATAAAGCTTTCTTATTACAGTTTAACATGACTCAGCAGTCATTAGCAGGCTTGTTTATTCAGCACCATGAATGTTCTTCCCTTGCTGTTCTAATGCACTAAAGGGATTAACTATGACTCCTTTTCAAGATGAAAGAGGTTGGTACCAAGCTTTGTCTGTTGATCTGAAGCCAGAGAGTGAGACTGCAGGCTCAGTACCTCAGCTCTGTGTTGGCTGGGAAGCAAGCTTCACCTGATACAGTCATTTTTCATCCCAAGTGACCAGCTTTCTGGAAGCATCAGTGAGAAGAGGGCAAGATGCAGGAGCACAGAAAGGAAGCCTGCATCAGCAAAGGGATGGAGATGGATGGAGGCTCCTACAGACAGGCCACACAGACTGAGGTGGTTGACGTGCTCATTTGCATGGGCAGGCTTAACAACATGTAAGCATCCAGTCTGTGTGTAACAGGCATGCTAAAGCCATGGCTTCACTCACTGCAAATGAGGCTAGAAATGGTTATTGGTACCAGTACAGTCATGGCAATGGCATTTCATCTGATTAATTCTGCACGTTGCCTACTCTAACCATCATCCTTGAATCCGTGACGATTAGGCTAAAATAGACACCCTTTATGCATATTTATTTTTAAGTGCAGATGTCTGTAATCTGGTCCATATAACAGACATGCAGAATACTAATCAACAATTTTTAGTTTGATTTTTTAAAAGTTTATAGTTCACTGCCTTGAAATTACAATTAAGCAAAAAGCATTCCAGATGAACTGCCCCCTTAGTGGTAACTATATTGAATGAAAAAACTGTGAAAGCATTAACAGCAGTCTGCAATCAAGATTAAAGCATGTGTAATCTGTAACTTTTCCTGGTTTTTTGCATATTTCTCAGAAGTTATGGGGATTTCTTCAGAACCAAAAGAGGTCAAGGGGAAAAAAATCCAAGTTAGTACAGTAAGCCTCCAAAGCAAGCAGCCTCAAGTGAAATGACACAAATCACAGGTTTCAGAATAGGTTTTGATGCTCTAATATTTTCGCCCTAGACAAATTGCAGGGAATTATTAACTGTAAAGAGGGCAAGTTTAGAAGCAAACAGCGCCCAAAGACCTGAAAGTCTCTCTGCTTTGACTGATTCCTCCAGGACATCTAGCAGCCCTTCAGATTTGCTAAAATAAGACATAGGCTCAAGTATCAATCACTTTATTCAAGCACTTTTGGCTAGCGCCAGGGAAACAAAGAGGGTATGCTAAACTGGTTATTATCCTCATCAGTGCAGATCAACTCAAACAAACTGAACAATAGCTGCTTCTGCTGAAACTGATTGAGCAAACACCTTCATTCTGCTGCTTAGCTAACCAGCACTTACTGATTCGTGTCTGCAAGCCGTTCAGACTCAAAACCAACACCCCATACCTAACTTGCTCTGCTATGGATAAAGACAGTAACATAGACATATATCTTATTATATCACAGTAATAATTAAACCTAGTACCAATGAATCCATTTTGACAAAGGTCTTATGATGCAAAGAGCAAATAAATGGCCCAAAAATCAAAGGCCCCATTACTGATGCAGTATTAATCTTGTATTTGCCAGTGTCTCAAATCAGAGCTTCACCCACACAATCTTTTATCACCCTTATTGGCTTTAAACAGTTGCTCACAGACCACAAACAAAGAGCTTATGAAGCAAAATGAACCATAAGAGCAATGCAAACACATCATTGTAATATAAACGGTTCCTGAAAAAAGCATATTTTGCAGAGGTTACAGGCTAAATTAAGAAACAAAGAGAATTAAAGCAAACTCTATAAAGCTGGGTGGAAAAAAATTAGGAATACAGCAGCAGTACATGTTTTCTAGGCACTATGATAATAATATAGTTTCATATCCTATTATCTCCACATGGCATTAGAGTCTTCTATAAGATATTGGGATGCTTTGTACTGAATTTTCAAAATTTTAAAGTGATAATTAAAATGATTGAACAGAAATCTGGCACTCTCTGAACAGAAAAACTAAATCACTGACAACTACCCCTGAACTGTCATGGAGCAAAAAGAACCAAAAGGAAGGGACTATAAAGCACTATAGCCCCTTCATCTCCTGCTCAGTTCACAAAGCAGCTTGCTCAACAACTAGTTAGGGAATGATATGTTGCATTTTTCTGCACCACATATGGTGAAGAAGTTTTAAAGAGTGACAAATTTCGAGCTCCCAAACTCAAAGACATAACCCCACAAGCAGTAAAGGAGGACCATGCTGGTTCTCATCTCAGCAAATCCAGATACTTGTAAAGCTAACATGAAGCATGCAGCCTTAACTTGAAAAGGATGATTAGTCAGCCTAAGCTCTTTCCAAATTAGTATTTCACAATATCATAATCACACCAATTCTGTCAGGCTTTGGCATGACATTCTGCATGGTTCCTCCCAGGGCTTGGCAGTCTCTTCTACAGCACCTGTTTCTTGTAAATTGTAAAACTCCTATTCTCCTCTCTCAGAGGACAGTTGGAGCCCTCTTCCCAGCATTCTGTCTTATGGATGTAGCAGAGCCTTTTCTCATACTCTGTTCTTATTCGCAAGCAGTTCTTTTTTTAAAAAAAAAAATCCTTCTTTGCTTAGACAGTAACAGAACTTAACCATTAGAGCAGAACCACTCCAAAGAGCCCAGATAAAGACTTACACAAACACACTATAATATATAAAAAACATGAACTCTATTGACTTCTTAACACAACACAAGTAGGTCTGAAAAATATAAGGAGACAAAGAGAAAAAATAAAAGCAAATAGCTTTCATTATGGCAAGTTCTGATGCCCTAGAGGCTCTCTCCAGTGCTTTCAATTGCTGATAGTGGTCTTGAGCATTTGATAACTGTTTAGAACTTAAAGGATGGCCCAAGAGGCACATCAATTTAAGTTTTATGTGTCTTTGACGCAAATCAAAAGTACAAATATTTGGGACAGATGCTTTCACTCAGATTTTTAACAGATGTAGCTCATTTAAAAACTCCATTCTCCTTTCAATGTTTTTTTTTTTAAAACTCCTTTTAAAGTTAAAGCCATTTATTAACTTCTCTGTCATCAAAATTTCCCATTCTACAGGTGACACTAGTTTATCAGGAAAAAATGCAATACAATTCAGCATACATGCACGCACAAGGAGTGCCATATCAAATTCAGTAAAACCCCACAGTTAGGAGTACTTAGTCTGACGATCTACATAAGCCATTCCAACCCTGTCTCATGATAGACGCTCAAGAGAAATAGTGTGAATGAAGTCCTTAAATGCAAAACTTTACAATAAATTCCTACAGAAGAGGAGAAAGGCTTGGAGAGAAAGGCAGAATAGAACAAAGGAAACCAAGTTTCAGAGATTTTCTACCTTGCAGCAAAGTTCCTTATGAAAACATAGGCTTCCAGAAGGAAGCAGAGAATTGATTATTTTAATGAAACAGCTTGTCTCCCAACTACTTGTAGCTGTTAATATTGTTATTAAGACTTTATTTCTCTACATCCTACATCCCAATTTTTAATATTTGTACTGAGATTATGTGGCAAGGTTTTGGTAGAAGGGAAGGGCACTTTAGGAGGGCTGCTATGAGAAGAAGAGCCAATGCCAGCCAGCTCCTAGACCCACTGCTGCCCACAGCTGAACCCATCAGCAACGGTGGTGGCACCTCTGGGATAACAGATTTAGGAAAGAGTAAAAAAGGCTGTGCAGCATCTGGAAAGAGGAGTGAGAATATCTGAGAGAAACAGCTCTGCAGACACCAACATCAGGGCAGAAGGAGGAACAGGAGATGCTCCAGGTACAGGAGCAGAAATTCCCCTACAGCCCATAGAGGTTCACATCAGAGCAGCCTTGCACCTGCAGTGCACTCTGGACTGTGTGGAAGCTCCCTGAAGGAAGCTGAAGCCTTTGGGGAGTCCACACTGTGCACTCCACTCTTGCAGGACTGAACTGTACGACCAGAACCCACGCTGGAGCAATTCTTGAAGCACTGCAGCTACTGAAGTACCCAGGGTAGAGAATTTTGTGAAGGACTGTGTCCTTTATGAGGTACCCCATGCTGGAGAAAGGAGCAGCAGAGATGAAGTGTTATGAACTGATCACGACCTCTATTCCCCATTCCCTGCATCACTCAGGGCTTGTGCGGGGGACAACAGAAAGAGGTGAGAGGACTCCGAGCCTGTGAAGAATGGAAGGGTAGGGGTAAGGTGCTCTTAGTTTTTCAATGTTTCTCACTATTCTACTCTGTTACAATTAATTGATGATGAAATAAAAGGAATTGAAGTAATTTTCTCAAGTCAAGCCTCTTTTGCCCCCTTCAGTAATTAGTAAGAAATCTCCTTGCCCTTGTTTGTATCCATGAGCTTTTCAATGCATATTTCTCCCCTGTCATGTCCATGAAGGGGGACCGAGAGTGGCTTGGTGGATAACTGGCAGTCAGCTAAAGTTAACACAAAAGAATATTGCACCATGCCAAAAAAATCAGCATTAAGAACATGCAGAGATGAAGAAATTCTGATTTGCTGTGAAAAGATTAGAAGAGGCCCTCTTAATTTGGAAAGCTCTTTGATAAAGCTACAAATGACAGGTGTCTGCTTTCACCATCAGATACATAGTAGATAACAACAAAAAAATATTTGAAAGGAACTATGACCAAAGCGGATGCAATATTGAGCATCATTCCAAGGGATAGTATCTGGACAGATGGTCAACTGTGCATGAATGAAATGGACTGACAACTTGATATTGTGAAGAGGAACATAAAAATAATACAGATAAAATTCCAAAGACTTGAGATACTGTTCCTCATGAAAGATGAAAATTAAAGGCACTATTTAAGAAGCATAATGCGTGAAAACCAAACATTAAAATGATGAAGTTTGAATTAAAGTGCAAATATGTACGATCATAACTCATCAACTGAATCAGAGCTCATTTCCACCAGCACACGCCAGGACACCAGTCTTGAAAAACACTTTTAGAACTCAGGCTCTCAACTGCATGTTTACAAGGCTCCTTTGTTAGAGCCACTGGAGAGGCAACAAGGACTGACTGTATAGTGAACCACAAAATTACTATAGGAGTCTATAATAATAGAATGAAAAGATCAGGCTCTTGAGTAGTTAACTAAAATACTGTGCACACAAAGATAATAAAGGAATCAAGCCTTTCAAACTGTCTTATTTCAGAAATTCATTGTTTTAATAATGAGTAAAATAATCCTGCACTTTCCACCTCAACTTTATTAGCAACTGTAATCATCTCAATTTTACGTTAGTGCAAGCCCAGGTAAGTATTCTCAGACAACTGCATCTTACACAGAATTTATAGAATATATACAACATCTACAAACATTAAAAAAACACATCATCAAAATGCATGACAAAATGCAGCTGCATGCCATGTAAGTTCCATAAGTTATATACCAACAAATAATGGGACCAAGCTAATGTATAATGTGACATTGCCTTAACTCTGCCTTAAAAGAATAATGAAATTCCAGTTAATTTTTCTTTTCATAAGCACATTCACAGCACATTTAAAATCCAGCTTTTACACATAAATCTGTTATAGCCATACTTCTGCTAGATATTATACATCTTAGACTATACAGCTTATGGATATTATTTTTAATTATTCTGTTCAAGAGCAATATACCCAGAAGACTTCCCAGTATTTACTGGCTATAGCAATGGAGTCCAAGTCCTAGGCAGGTCAGCTTTCATTCCCTCTGACTCTTCAACTGACAATACTAAAGCCTTTTGTCCTGTAAAGAAGGTTATGAAGTAAATGATGCAATTATAATTAAGCTACTTTTTAAAAGACATCTAAATATGCTCTGCAGAGCAACATTAATTGTGCAAATGCCCCAAACATTCCTTAACTCACTTAAAGAAAACACCTTATTTCTTCACCAGAAACTTACTTGGAGGAAAGACAATTTTCCAACAGAACAAAACGAAATTTTCTTTGTGCAACATAAGGATTTTTTGAAGTGGACATCTACATCCATTTATTCATGTCAGTAGTTGGTCAAGGAGAGTGACCTTAACAATTATGATCAATAATATAATCAAAGATTGACAGAAGAGGGGAAAACTATATGTTAGTAAAGAAAATCTCTCTAGGTTATAGGAGCAAAACAGGGAGGGTAGGAAGGAAAGAGTCAAGCTGCTGTCAGTGGCTTTGAGGGACATAAAAAACATCAAGAAATGATCTTAAAGCTGATCTGCTTTATAACAGGAGGGGGGAATCAATAAAATAGGAAGAAATACTTCCATAAAAAGCACTCCTAGGAATTGTGGACTATAAAGGTTCCCTTGGCAGGACACATGAGCTTAGTAAGAGGAACCACAAGCTTCAAGTCACAGGGTTTAGGACAGGAGGCAGACTATAAAGGGAGGCTTTCTGCTTCTTTTCAGTTCTGCTTGATGCCAAGCACTCCTAGAAATTCCACTGGCAGTCTCTACATTTGTAGTTAATGCATTGCAAGATGGTTTCCAGACAGTGTTTGTGGGTTTCACATAACCAGCCCACAAAATTCATGTGTATTGGGGGAACAGAAAGTGATGTGGAGATTCACATTTGATCATGGAGAAGCTTATGTGGATTACAAAGAAAGGGAGAACTGATCCTGAAAATGCCAAGTTGTCCATAGATAAGACAGATTCTCCCTTTTATTTGTGAGGGAAAGTAAAGAGACTCTTTAATAAATTTGTACGCATACATTACTTTATCTTCTTACTTTAAATTGGCTTGAAACCTTTAGTTCTGTAGGCTGCCCATTTTCTAAAACCTGTATAACACTATTACATCAAAACAAAGACTACAACAAGATTTCTGCTGGTTAATATAGAAACTGCACGTTGTGTGATATTTTTCACTTCTTTAGAAACCTGAAATTCAATTTCAGTCACCAATTTAATGCTTCAGGCCAGAAGAAAAAGCAGTAATTCTCCCAGAATTGATGAAACTGCCAAATGAATGAGCACATCAGATAGAGGCATCTCTCCTTAGGTGGAAGTTAATGAAGCCAAGATCCTGACTTCAGTATTAGACTACGTTCATAATACATGACCTGCAGTTTGCTAAGTGCCAAGGGAAAAACTGAAAGGCAAGGCAGACCAATATAACATTTTCTAAGATCTCTGTTTAGGAAACTGAGAACTTACAACTGCTCTTCAAAGAATTTGATTTCTGTGGTATTTTTGCCTTTTTGTTATTCAACTGACTGAAGAAGGCTTGTTAACTTCCAGTACCAATATATTACTGTTTTACTTAAAGCCAGCTGTCTGCTTTCCACATTAGACTAGCACAGTGATCCAAAATAATTTCTGCAATGCTTTAAATTACTTCAGCATTTTTTATGTAACTCTTCTTGATGCGTTAGTTGTTCTCAAGAACATAATTTTCATTTTAAAAAAGCATTGCATTAAACACAGAGATGGTCCTGGGATCCACTTGGGAAAAAAAGAAATAAATAAAATTTAAAAAAATAAATAAATTTTAAAAAAGACATTTCCTGCCTAGATAAGTGCCGAACAAAGACCAATACAAAATCACCCTCACTGATATTCATATAGTGCTTGTCGTTTTTTTTCTCTCTCCCCAAGACAATTCATCTTAGACACAGTTTTGCACAGAGTCACAATACTGGAAGAAGAAATAGAGAGCATTTACCTTCTACCTTCATGAGCTGCTTGCCCAATTGCCAGAAGAGGGTCTGAATTTACCCGTGCGCAAGAATAACATAATCCCTCCCTACCATAATCCAACATCCCTCCTACCCTGCTGCTCTGAAAAAGGAGGTGCTGCTGCTCCCACTTTCGATGGCTGCTTGCTAAAAATCAGTGCAACTTTTGAGGACACCTGGTTTTACTGACATTCAGCAAACACAGCCACAAAAACACACATGAGAGAAACCTCTGAGCATGGGTAAAGGAAGAGACAGTTCCCAACCTTGAGCCAAACCCTGTATGAGCAAGGACAGCATTCTGGCAACCTCACAATAGACAGCATTTGCTAGACTCCAGTCAACAACATTCCCAAGTCACTCCTAAATGACTGAAGTTTCTTTGAATCTGGATCATTAACAGTTCTGCATGATCAGTAAGAGTTAGCTTTATAAAAACAGAAGTGCTTACAACTATATGAACATATCTGGAAATGGTGAAATATATATGTAAATATCTGTCAGCACCTAATCAAATAGAGATTTTTGCTTTTCTACATGACTGGCAAACCGCGCCAGCCATTTGGCAGGGCACATGCTTGATTCAAAATATGCCTACATAATTCAAACACAAGTATGCAGTAAAAATAAATTTAGTAATACTCCCAGTTGCAAAGTTACCCTCTTAAAACGGATAATACACTTAGAGCCAAAATGGGATTTTCTAATATACAAACAATACCACCATCACTACATTGCTCTTTTCCATAATTTGTAAGAACATGAATGATTTTGCATACACACATATAAATAATGCACATCAATATACACATTTACACACACTAATGCACATGTATGTTTAAACTACTTTTTGCATACTCCACCATATATGCCATATATAAGCCAAAAACACATGTTCCTTTATTTTAACAGAATTGAGAAACTTTAAATACTTCTTGAAGTTAGATCTGATAACTCTGATTGCATCTGTTTTTTCTTATTGTCAACAATAATTATGTAATTAAACTCTTTTGAATGTCATTCAATTGTATCTCAAGAGATAGATTTTATGCTTTGCATTTAATTTGATGGAAACAAGTTTAGATTAAAATAATTTATTGACAGGCCAGTAGATATTCCTTTAAATAAGTAACCACCTACTTATATATCTGCATTGAATTTCTGTGGTACTTTCTGCAGACACCTTTTGACTTTACTCTTTTGTTGACCAGTGATCAACAGCCTGGATGGATCTGAACCCTATATTCTTGAAAACAAAACCAGAAATGAAGGTAAGCCTACTTTCTAATAATAGGGAATCAAAACATCATGTTCAAATCATTCATACATGCAGCAGCTAAAACTAACTTCATCAAAGTGACGTTCTCCTGAAGGGCCGTGTCAAGGTAACTTCATCGCCATGTCACCACAGGGCACCACAGCAATATGGAGACCTGGTTGTGAGCTGTTGGAAGCTCAGCCTGGCTCATTTGAAAGCCTGTGTTTTAGAACTGCCAATATTTTGGCAGGGTGGTTCATAAGGCAGGGAGCACTTCTAGGGCACAGGGTAGTCGACGACATGCCCAAGGTGCTCTCCAGGCTGGATTAACGGAGTGATGCATCAAGGTCCACAGACAACAAGGCTGCAAAGACCACTTTTAAACACTTCCGGGAAAAGAGAAAGGCCTTCTAATCTGCCTCCTTTTCTGCAGGGGAGTTACTCAGCAGTCATTAATCCACGATGTAAGTAATAGCTATTTGAGAAACAAAACTGAGAAGCACTTCAGGGCTAAAAAAGGAAGGGTCACTTTTAGCCTGAATATTAACATCACAATTAAGAATACCTTTCATTGCTTTCAAAGAGTAACCTCAAGGTAGACAAAATAGGGTTTGGTTTCTTTCTTGTATGTACTGTTGTAAAGAGTGACCAGCTAGAACAAATTTTTCCTGTTTTTCTGGAGGATCTCACAATGCACATGTAACTCCCTCCACTTCCAAGCAAATCATTTTTGCATCAGGTACCTCTTCACATCCTATACTTACGAGCTCCCAATGGTAAACTGCAGTCACCGGTGTAACTGCAATATCATATTCTGACGTCTTCAAACAGCACACTTAATGTTAAGAGATGGGTACATTTGCCTGTATTAACACATTAATCTTAATTTCATACAATGCTTTTTCACAAAAGATGCTTCACTACTGACTTTCTGAACATTAAGGGAAAATACAAGGCTCTAGATAGATAATTAGACCAATAAGCAGTCCTTCCTCTCTTCCTTGTGTTATATTGATCCTTACAGGCTGAAACTGAAGTGAGATGCTTACTGTATTGATGTCCACATAAAATGGATTCTTGGTTTCTAGGCAGGTCTTTCCTGCACAAAATCAGGAACTGAGGCTCCTGGTTCAGAATAAGAGTAAAACAAGGAAGCAAACTAAAAGCATCTGTGGGACTTAAACCTCCACTACACAGACTATATTTTCAACAGAGGAGCCTAAAGCTCACAGTTCTGCACAGTATTAAGAAAGGAAGTAAGCAGAGAGATTTAAAAGACAAAGCAAGAGGAGAGGTACCGAGGAAGCTGGGAGGCGGACTGAGAGTTTAAGGACAGACACTGAAAATCTACATGTACATGTTCCATAGAGCCAGAAAAAAGTTACCACCTCCTCCTGGGTAGTAAATATAAGCCACCACTGAAATATGTTTGCTCTTCCATAATGCAAATTTTAAGACTGCTACATTGCCGGAGACTCCTAAATTATAATTAAAGATGCAACTGAGACCAAAACCTTCTTGAGCATGAAAACTGTATATATTATTTCACAATGTTTCTATTTGAGAAGCTTTGCCAGCATTTTTCTATGTGCTATTTGATGCTACACTGTCACTCAAAATGTAAACCACTTTTGCTTTGTTTTAAGTAAACTGCACAAGATGAAAAGTGAAGATATAAGGTAAGAGACAGTTTTAGGGCTTCCTGACAAGCAACACTAAAGCCATGATTTTTTGATTTTCTCATACTGCAAATGATATAGGCACAGAAAAACATATGTCATATTGAATTATAGCAAAGGGTACTCTGGCAAGCTGAACATAAAATGCATCCTTCATTTCAGCAAACAAACTTCATTTAGTGAAGAAAATGTGATATCCTAACATAACACCGAAAATGAATGAAAATTATTCTGATTGTTCAGGATCAAGAATAAAAGATGCCATCACAGAAACACAGCACCTTCTAGTTTATAGTAATTTCTACCCATAAAATCCAGATGGAGGATGAAAAAGCTCTTCTATACACATACACAGGAAAAGACTGTTTCCAAGTGCTTCCAATTTAACTTGATTTATGGGGAAACACTCTGTTATCTTCCAGGATCTGCTATCCTGAAACATTAAAAAAACAAAACTGTTCAGGATATCTATCTTGCCTATATGGATAGTATGAGCCATGAGATAAATTTAGTTTATAAGAATGGGGGGAAAAAAGGGCAAGGTGCAAAACCACTGTGGAGGACTGCACTGAATTAAGGGAAAACCAATGATCTGCATCACTCCAAGAAGTGTTACGCCTCAGATTGTTAATTCTTCCCAGGTACCTATCAGGCAATGGGAAAGAAAAGGCAAAAGAGGAAATTAGAAAGGAAGATTGTTGTCTGCACTTGTTTATTTATTAATAAAAGAGAATGAAAACCAGGACACACATTCTTTTGGTATTCCAAACAATGTAAAAAAATCACTGCCAAAAAGCAGGTATGGTTCCCACACTGCCTATGGAATAGGGATGGCAGGGCATGTCATATGGGCAGGTGCGTGGATGCACATACAGAAGGCAGGATGTGGATTCCCACTGCCTGATAGCGTCCTTGTGTGTGTGACAACCTAGTCTGCCTCTCCAGCTGGGAAGCAGAGCATTCTGGAAAGGAGAACTTTGTTGGGAAGTGCTCCAGTCTTCAGACTTACTGATAGCACACCAGTGTGTCCCACATCCCAGTCCAATGGTTCCTTGCTGAGCTGCAGTAGCTGGAGCAGGGAAGGTCTCCTGGAGCCCCCTAGATGTTACTAGGACTCAGAAACAGAACTCCATCCCAGCTCACAGAGAGCAGCTGACAAACCACATGCCTTTGCAGAATGCTAAAAGGTTGGTTTAAAATCACTAATTCACTGTAGGATAAGAATGGAAGAAAGACCTCAACTCAGCTATGGCAGAGGATGGGACAGGCCGATTCACTTCTTCAATAGTTGGATTCTCTTTCAATTTATCAGTTCTAACTTTTGGCCTGGTTTCTGGCCTTCACCCAAGCTAGAGGCACAAAAGCTATTTTAGACATTAAATTACCTCACACTACAGGCAATTAGTGAGGCCAAGAAACCACCAGAGATCTGCACGTGATGAATGTAATTGCTAGTAGGAAATCCTTCAGGGTTTTTGACCTTGTTGCTAATTTTTTTTTTCTTCTTTGGGAATACCCTGAAAAGATCACACAGCTGGGACAACACTGATGCCTCCAAAAGAAATGATGAGGTAATTTACTCATTAAAGAATTAATAGCTTCAGAGGTTAGAGAGTTTACGAACAAGATCATTAAGAAGACCTTTGTATCACTACATAGGAAATTTTTAATAGCAGTCTAAGTTAAAACCTCACTTAATGTTCTCCGAATAAATAAATAAAGGAAGTCTTTTTAATAAAAGAAAATACAACATTCTGCAGAAACCCAGACCAAAGGTGGGGAAGTGGGAAGCACCTGCTGCCTTCCAAGTAACACCATCCAAAACACAAAGAAATAACAGAACTGAAGCAACAGCAATGGACTTGTAGGACTTGCCTTCATACTCTTTCCAAAATTTGAAACAGAAGTTCCTCAAGGCAATACAGCATTGAAGCCATAGTGAAGAATGTACCAAAATCACTGCTGCTCAGCAGGACACATCCACCCCCAGCATTCAACCAGCTAAACTGGGCACTGCCAGCAAGGAAGCTAGAGCAGCCTGGAGTTCACATTGGCACTAAGGTTGCTTTAAAGCCTATTCAAAGACACTGGTGGCTTTTGAAGTTCATGTTGTGCTTAATGGTGTGGCAGCCACATCACATTACTCCAAGTCCATCCATACAAGCTGCAGTCACTGCAGTGCAGATATTTGCTGTGCTTGCTCCTTTTCATCTCAGTTCCTTTAGACAGGTTTGTATTTTTTGAATGTGTAGAGAAATGCTCCAAGGACATTAAGTCTCCTCTACAGAGAGGAAGATTAACTGCCAAGAGTAGTGCCCCTTCTCTTGCATACAGAGAAACTGATAAAAACAAGCATTAGACAAAAAAAAAAAATTAAAAAGCATCAAAGTCTAACAGGAAATATAATAACACTCCTTGGGTAACCAGGTAACCACAAGGAATGCTCTGAGCTTCACTGGAGTTTGTCACCACATACAGTGACAAATATGTATTCACATAAATCATTATGTCCACTGATGGATAATACTTTACTCCAGCTGCCTATTACACAGAAGGTATTTCGATATCCTTTTGCAGAGCCTCAATAAAAGGAGCATCAAACGGAAGGTTTAATTTTTCATCATCACACAAACACTCTGATTCCTGCGGGAGTGCTCTCAGCAAAGGCAGGTGGATTGTGCCATCAGAGAAACGCAGCAGACCTACGCCTTGTAATGAAATCAAACAGCTCACTAAATCTAATACACACTCTAGCTGAAATTTGAGCTTCAAAAGCAACAGCCCATAACTTCAGAAATTAAACCTAGCAGAAAAGCACTGATGGTGCACTTAGATGTGCTATTTTAGTGTCGTTCTAGCCTCACATGCAAAGTTTCTTCTGAAAGGTAGAGCCAAGCTGTGTGGGCTTGATACTGCTATTAAGTCTTGTAACAGCATTATTTTACTGCATGCTTAACAATGCTGAAAAATGGAGATTTAGATTTTCTTGTCTAAAAGGCAAGGAGACTTCCACATAAACTGAATTTAATGGTTCTTGCTTGTGGATTGGGTTTTTTGTTTTGCTGGGGTTTTTTGTTGACTTTTTTTAATACCTGCTCCTGATCTTCTTCTAAAAAAGATATGCTCTAAGAACAAAAGCCGCTTATTTTTTTTTTTAATACGGAAAACAGAACGCATACCCCCACATAAGTAGCTCTAGTATAGCAAATACATTTAAAACTACCATTGCTACTGCTTTATATTCTATTGTTCTCTACAGTATTAATAAAATGCAACAATAGAATCATAGAATGGATTGGGTTGGAAGGGACCTTTAAAGTCATCTTGTCCAATGCCCTGCAATGACCAGGGACTTCTACAACCAGATCAGGCTGCTCAAAACTCCATCCAACATAACCTTGAATGTTTTCAGGGATGGGGCACCACCACCTCTCTGGGCAGCCTGTTCCAATGTTTCATCACCTTCATTGTAAAAAAATTTATTTTAGTAGGTTGCAGTTCTTTTGACGTGTTTGGTTTCTGGTTTGAGACTGTGGGAGCACGTCAGTTACCTAAGTGTAAGGATCTCTGAGATATCCTAAGGTATTTAAGTCATATAGAGGCCAGCAGATATGACACAGGACATGAAGGAGACCCTTCTAGAGCTGGATGAGATTACCATACACCATATTAAATGGCACTCAACATCTACAGTAAGGGAACTGAAATGAGCCCTTTCAACACTTAAACACATTTACTTTATGCCTTGCTAGTGTATATAACTTTGAAGAGTGCAGTTTATACTAAGGTAGAAGCCTGTAAAAATGTCTGTAGGAAGACTCCTTAAAATACCCTGAACAGGAAATGAGGTTTTGCCACTTCAGGAACTGCAACTTTTGAAGCTCTCATCAAAACTCCTGGCCTTCAAGAGGAAGCTTAAGAATAGTTTATCCAAAAGAATAATCTTTACTGAGGTTTATATTAAATTATTTATCTATTATTTGTCTTCACCTGTTCCTTTTTTATTTCTTGCTATGTATGGCATTATGAAAATACAGCATAAACATCTCATCTGGTTCATGCAAGGCTCGCATTACACTCCAGAAGCCACTGAAGGCTCTCTGAATTTCTGGAAGAAATTGAGGGCAGCTGAACCACCATGGTGTTTGCTCAAGTTTATATAGTTTTGTTTACAGTAAACCATAATAATTCCACCCAAACCTTAGTCCCAGCACGACCACAAACTGAAAGCAGTACTAGCACAACATTTCTAACCAATGAACTCCAAATGCCATTGTAACTCAATCCTATAAGGTGTTACTTTTTACTTCCAGAAATAACATGAGAAAATTTCAAGGCACACACTACCATCCCTAATGTTGCCCTCCTCAGAATTCAGTGTAGTATGTATGAATATAAGCAAACATTTCCACTGTTGTTATTATACCTTTAAACTGCTTTAGAGAAATCTTTCCATTCTTGTATTCTCATTTCCTTCCTATGTACATATTAGCAAATAGTTTCAGGAAGGATGTTCCTATTCCTTATATTTTGTTACTGATGGATATACCTAATTCTCTGTTTTCCACACCTTACCACTCCTATCCAGTGCCTGTAACACTCTCCTTCCCCTCACACACACACACTTTATTTTCCTCTCCAGTCTGTTTGATAAAAGGACAGTACCATTATGATACTCAAAACCACACCCAAATGCCTTATTATCTTTGTGAGATTCTTCTTAATGAGGGAAGCAGCTGCAACAACAGCCTTTACTATTCTCACACATACCATTAAAAATAGCCAATGAAGATCTAGTTTTACATATTTGGGGCTTTTTTTTAGGAAAAAGTTAATCTGCCATTTCCTGCCACGACTTTGATTTAATATCAAAATTAAATATTCTTTCAATGATCTTTCATGTTGTCTTCCAGACAGCAGTACACATTAGCTATTCTCCCTCCCCCCCTCAATGTACTACTTTATTAATGTGAACTCAAGGTCTCCTGCCCCTTTCCATAATTTCTAATTACCTATAGGTAATATAAGTAATGTCCATTAGCATAAAGACTATTTTGGCATGGTAAGACACACTTTAAGGCTATCAATCTTTTTCCAGAGTGAAAATTATATATTTTGCCACCTCTGGGTTTTACCTTAAAGCTTTTTAAAAGTAGCATTTCATGCAGAGTTTAGATTCACTGCATTCGTTTTTAATTTTGTTCCCAGCTATTTTTATTCCACCACATTCCAATTTTAAATTGAAGCTTGCTATCACTTATAATGACTGACAGAAATTTTAGAAAGGATAATTTTTTTCTTACATTCAGAAACAGTGTTTAGAGTTTGGTCTGTCATTCTGTGAAACTGGCTTGGATCTGCAATCTGCAAATACTTCTAAAAACCAAAAAGCATCTCTGTGAGCATCATGCAGAAAAGAAGTTCACCATTTGATAAGGCTTGTCATTCGAAAATACAAGTCGGACATATGTGGCTCATAAATGGAAGCCTTCCTTGTGAGAAGAAACGTCTCATTAGTTGTCTGTTCAAGCTCATTTATTGTTCAATGTTTAAAGGAAACCTGCATGTGACAAATACGGGAACATTCACAGAGGCACTGTAAAACATACGCGCATGTTTATATTACACATTCAAAGGTAAATTGCAAAAAACAACTTGTTTCTTTATCTATGTGTTCACAAAACGCCGGTAAATGTTGCTTAATTTGAAAATAAAGACAGGTTTTTTGGTACATGGAAACTGCAGAAGGAAGTCAGAATTTACCAGTGTGCTCTCAGCCACACAGAAAAATAAACTGCCTCCTCCTCCAGCCTTACTTCTCCTACCCAGAAATTGCTCTGGTCTAATGACTCCCTTGGTGACTGCCCAGTGGAGTGTCCCTTCCTACCACTGAGGTGTTGAAGTTATCCATCAAAAGAACACAGAGGTTTAGTTGTCCTGAGTTGCAGTCAGTGCAGCAGAGCAGGCATGAACAAAGAAATGATATGCCCTCTTGGAAGAACTGTACTACTCCCCCTATCTTTCCTGATCTTGCCTGAGAGAACAGCAAGGCAGGAAATGAAACATCATTTCTTCTCTGTCTTCCCCTAACTAAGAGCAGCAGTTACCAGCTGCTCCTGGTGTTGATGTGTGCTGAAAGACTGATGCTACCCCAACCCATGTGCTGTAGCCTTGGTATAGAGCAAACTCTGAGAGAATGAGAAGGCACCAGAATAAAATCTCCTGGATTTATATCACATTTCTCAGAGTGAAAAACTAGGACTACTGGAAACATTTCCTAGAAGTTTTGAAATGGAAAGAAGCAGAACACATCACCAAGTCCTTGCCATTCCATGTATTATCGTAAAACAACTGCTTCTGCTCCCTGAAGGCACTGAACAGTGGTCACAGCTTAACAGCTGCTAAGCATGTAAAACTATCTACTTGAAAATGCCTCTTGGAATTTTTACACACAACAAGTTCATCTTCCACACAAACACATATAATAAAAAAAACCAAAATCTATTCCCACCTAGAAATAGTTCAGAGGTAATCTCAGGTATCCTGACGAGCCTTTTCTCTCTATGTCCTCAATCTTAAATTCTTCTTTCCAAATCTGTGCTTGCCCTTTCTTCCCAGGTTTATTGCTTCTGATAATCTGATTAGGGCACCTTATTTATTAAAAAAACCCCAAAATACTACCAGCACACAAACACAAATAAAAACTGCAGATTTTTCAGGTGGTACTAAAAATTCTTGAAGATTGAGTCTAAGCATATGATTTCATTTGAAACTACATATTGATTCAAAATATATTCACAAGCTTTTATCCTGCTTTTACTGGAACTTAAGATGACCTTGTTTCCACTTCCAAAAGCCTACATATATATATGCATGCACTTCAAAATCACTGCAGTTACATTTCAGTCACATGAAAGCAAACAAAAATATGTAAACATTTCAGCAACAGGGCTTGCAAAATCTAAAAATCCTAAATGTTATACAAGATGTAGCACTATCAGCAATACAAGCATGTATGTGCCCTAAACAGAGAACTGTATGACCGTAGTGATTTATATTTGTCTTTTAACAAATGAAGATAAAAACACAAAGCCAATGTATAGGGTTCCACAGAAAATGCTATGTTTTTAATAGGTCTTTCAGGTCTTACAAAATTCTATAGTAATTGTACAGTAATCTATTCATTTTTAGAGGATAGATTAAAAAACCCTTAACAAACACTCATCTTTCCACATCAAACCCTGTAAAATTTATTTAAAAGGAGCTGGAAAGACCTGGAGTATCCTCTCAATTGACAGCTATTGAACTGACCTTTTATATGTGAGATGGCCACTGAAACATGGATATTACAAAAAGTGATGTGAATGTACAGAGCAAGAGGCCAGTGACACACAGCAGCAGCAATTTGCTATGAATTAATCAGCTCCCGGATGGAGTAGGAAACGAGGAAAATACTGGTATCTTGCAACATTCACGAGACACTTACGAATGTCTCTTGACATTGTTTTAAGATGAATGTCTTAAAACACAAGTGACAAATACAGATCAAGAACAGCATCATCCCCAGCCTCTAAAAGCAGGCATGAAGAGCCATTTGTCCAACTCCTATCTGGAATGCAATGGCACACTGGAGGTACAGGTGAAACAATCATGAACATACCTTAGCAAACACCTAACTTCCAAAATTGATTTGGCTTAAAAAACTCTTAGGGTTACATTAAAGCATGACAATATTTCTTCTAGTTACAGGTAAAGACTTGTTTTATAAACAGAATTAGCCTGTATTAACCTATACTGTAACTATTCTGTGCTGTAATCAATCAAATGACAATAACAACAACAAAGCTTTTTAATTTCCACAGCCAAGGACCTTCTCCCTGCCTAGTAAAAGACAAAACAACTGCAAAAGGCAAACGTTAAAAATAAAACTGATGACTGCACAATTCCCCATTAGTATGCAGAAGAACAGAGTTACAAACCTAGCACTGATCAGAATACATCTGTGCTGCACAGAGACACAGAAGCTTCTTGCTGCCCACAAAGGCCTTGTATGTGAAAACTCTGTCAAGCTGTTGAGATCCACGGCTCTCAAAATTTAAACCAGGTCTTCAGTACTTTTTTTCTTTTCTGCTTTTTCACCCTCTCTAGGTGAAGAACCTTCTCCTGATATCCGAATTAAACTACTCACATCACAGCTTCATGTTGCTCTCTTGGGTTTTGAGAGTGAAGAGATCAGAACCTGTCCTTCTGCTTCCCCTCATGAGCAAGCTGTAGACCATTATGAGATCTCCTCCTCAGACTCATTTTTTCCAGGCTGAACAAATCAAGTAACCTCAGCCTCTTCTCTGGCTTCTCCTCTAGACCCTAAATGTACCTGAAAAATCATACTGTCATCATTTTCTTTATTCTACTGCAACAGAAGTTAAAGTACTATAATCACCAGTGTGAGTTCACTATTCAATGTTACTGAAATCTAAGGATGTGCTTAAAACCATTAGTTTCTACGCAGATAGAGTCTGTGTAGGAAAAAGTCACTGTTTCCAGCAGTTAGTTTTACTGCCTGCATTTGCCTTTACATTCAAGAACATAAGTGGGAGGTTTTGTTCTCAGCAGTGCCCACTGTGCAACATCCCAATTATTTCATGTCAGCTTGGATGGCTGATCCAGGCTGGGTCTTTCTAGATGGTCAATGCACAAGAAGTACCTGTGTAGAGGTTATCCGAAATTCAAGCTGCCAGACTGACTTCATGTGTTTCATGAGGGTCTGTGCATCATGTGCAACCGAGCTCTGGTGCACTGGAGTCAAGTAAAGAACCGGAATTCAGGCACCCATGGCAAAAAATGTGCTAGGGATTATCTGATTACTTATGCTGGAAGACCATGACAGGAAGCAGGATCAGCACTTGAAACTGAAAAGAATGGCAGATTTCAGATTTGTTGTTTTCAGTCAAAATTAAAATTGTTGAAATGAGTCCACATAAAAAACAGAAAAATACACAAACTATAGTTCGTGCTTGAGTTTATCAAAAAAATTAACTCTTTCTGCATTAATGCCATTATTTTAATTTCAGCTGTACTTTGCCAATCATGGTATGAAACTAAAAAGTGCTTTGGAACAAGCCCCCTCTTTGCTGCCATCCAGGGTACAAGGTATCTTCTCTACCTGCCAGCATTAGAAGCTATCAATGCTCTTTGCCGGGCAGAAACCCCTCTAAATAAAGCTCTGCCTTAAGCCTTAATATAAGGAAAAAAAAAAAACTTAAGTCTCACAATCTCACTACCAGCACCTTTCTAAGTCAGAATAAAGGCCATGCATTAGACAAGTATAAAAACTTTCTTTTTTCCTCTCTCCTTTCACTCGTTCAATTTTTTTTTCCTTCAAAAATAGCTGAGTGAACTTCTTACCATTATGGTGGTGAGCAAGAAGGCCCTGAAAAATGTCATGGGCCAAAGCCATGAGGATTTCATCAGACAATACACGAATACTTTATGTTACTGCTACAAAAGCCATCTGGAATAATGACTACCCCAAACCTTAGTCCTCTTGCTTTCCTCTGTGGTTGGAGCTCAATCTTGCAACAGCAAACTGTATTAACCTCCCCACCCCACCATAAAAAAACAACAAAGAAAACCCCAAAATAAACTAACTAAACAAAATACCCACCATCTTAAGAAAGCTGCAGAGCTCAGCTGCTCAATCTTACTTCTGGAGTTCATGTCTAACACTTGCTAAAGTGTACACACACAGATCACAGAAGAGACAGACGACAAGAAGATCCAGAAACAAGAAATTAAGCTTATTTTCCCTTCAAAACAAGGGAGAAAGTGTTAATCTTAGTGAAATAGGATTCTTGTAGTACTGGCAAAGCTACTGTCAGGATAAATTACTTGCTTCAGCAAATACCAATACAGAAGCAGGTCTGCCAGGGCGTCAGACTAGCTCAAACAACCTCCTCCCATCCAGCAAAGCATTCCTACACTTAGTTCTTATTTCACCACTTTTCTCCTGCTCCTATTTTTGCCTCTGTGCTTCATTCCCTCTCCCTTTTACAGCTATATCCCAGATAATGGCAGGAATTTGCAATTTAACATTAAAACCAAGATGGAAAAAATGAAGGTTGTTTTTTTTTTTTAGGGGGGTGTAACTCGTACAGAGAATCCTTTCTGAATGGCACACAGGAGTAAAGCTGGCATTGCATTTCCCCAAAAGATCTGAATGAAAAAGTAGTTTAAAGGTAGGTAAGTTTTTATTATTCTAGCACATTGAAAACAGTTCCATAAGAACAAGTATCTTCAGCTACCAGCATGTCCAAAAAGGTTAATTCCTATCTGTATTCCATAAAAAATGGAATAAAGTTCTGCACTGGAACTACAGCAAAGACAAAACTAAATGAAATCTTTAAAGAAAAAAAAATCAGCACAAGAATAATGTGCTCTTGAAAACTCACCATATATCTATTTATACACTGATCCTACTACACGAATAAAAGTAAGCACTGGCTTTGAAATTATCACCCTACTACACGTTCTTCCAACTCTGATGGAAACATATGTCATAAGACACTGTATCAAACTACTAAAATACCTTTTTCTTCCAGTAGGTTCTGCAAGACCACACTGCATTTCATTTATCTGTCCACCGTTCTGAAAATCACTTATAAACAGTACCCATTTAAACACTATGGAGAACACAACACTATGCAAGGACAATATTATAGGACCAAAGTTCATTAAAAACTCATTTTTTTCTATGAGTTCAATACTCTCAAGATATTTAGAAATGCTCCTCTAAGATCCTCGGCAGCATTCAGATACAAATATAAAGGGAAAGAAAACTGAATAATATCAAAATAATAAGAATATTCTGTACTAATTCTAATACTAGTATTCTATTTTATACTAATTCTTACTAATCCTAGCCAATTAAGCTGCACATAATGCAAGTCCTGAAATGACTAGAACGTGAGAAAATCTATCCAAATATTACTATGTAATTATGTTTTTGTGAAAGCCGGGATATAAATAGTAAGAAATTATATTTTGTGCCAGGAAATTGCCCTAATAAATTGTTCAAGAAGCTGGATAAAGATGCCATAAACACAAGATAATCATAAAGATGCTTAAGTTGTGAAAAAAAATCAATTATATGAATAAACAAAGAGTAAAATATTGTATCAGCAAACTACAGCATATGATAAAATATGGCCTATAAAATATACTGATACAGCTTGCACTGTCAAAACAAAATGGGATCTTAATAAACACAACTTAGAGCTTCACCACAAAAGTCAAAAGAAATAAAGTAAAAGTTCATATTCATTAGAAAAATCAGTTATGAAAGAATAATGCAGACAGAACAACGTAGGTTAGGAAAGCTCAGTATCTTAACAACAGCCAAAGAAACCTATTTGAAAAATACTTTCTATTATATAACAGATTTTTTGTATGGATTCACTTTTCAGCAGCAAATACAATGCAACCATCAGTGTAAGCAGCAAGAGACAGTGGCACATTTTAGGTATATCTGTGAAAACTGCAGAGTTATGTGCAATTACAAAAGCACATGTAACTTCCTTAGTAATTTACTGTAAAAATGTATAAATAGTATACAGCTACATACTCACATTTTACCCACAGACACAACCACAATGAAAAAAGGCAACCAGGCCCACCAGAATGTGAACTATAATGACAACAACATGCAAACCTGTGAGTGTGACTTATTTTGATGTCATTGTAGTACTCATTCAGGGAGTCCAGAGCTCACTAACATCAGGGCAGAGCTCTCCACTGCCTCTATGAACTCTGAAAGAGAGCTTTGCTGAGATAAATAACTAGACAGCAAAACTCATGATAGTTGACTGGTTTTACAAAAGTCAGTACGATCAGCAATATTTTTATTGTTATGTGATGATTTTGGTTAAATCTTTTAGTTATAAAACATCCAGACCCATTAAACTGTTTCTCTCTACATGCATCCTGCCAGTCCTAATTTCAAAAGCAGTTTTTGTTCCATAGCACTGTGCATGAGGGTCACAGTACAAGTTCAAGACACCAACTGATCCAAAGCTGCATCACCAAGCATAGAGCCAGAAAACAAATAGGTGCTGGGGACTGGTGAGAAAAATGCTCATTTTCATAGCAAAAAGTTCGACCAAAACACTGCCTTCTTTCTCTTCTACCAGAAGTTTATTAGCAGCAGAGGTCTTACACAGTTTATTAGCAGCAGAGGTCTTACATGAGCAAAGCTAGCATGGCTGTACACTGGAGATTTAAGAACTTATTTCACCACTGATCTAATTTTATACCGTGGTTTAAATGAAACGTGAAGAACAATCTTTAGAAGAGATTTTTGCATGGTGGGGTGGCAAGTAATGGGTGCTGCTCCTCTATTTTCACAGTGGTAGCTTGTAGCTGTGACCAGAGACTTGTTTTCTTCATTTAATAAAGCAAAACAAGAAGTTGAAAAACAAACCAACCCCCCCCTCCCCCCAAAACCCCACCATACTCATTTGTCCAGAAGGGACAGGAAAAATAGTGTCACATAAGAGAAATAAAATTCCTAGTGTACAAGTGATCCTCGGCTAGTCATCAATTCTATTTATCCAGCTTAAAAGAGGCGTAAGGATACAGTTCGACAACTTTCTTGGCTGCTTTATGACATGCTGAATTTCTACTGAGGCAACATCAGTTATCTGTGAATATATACTTGTTCCTATTTAGATTAACTTCACAGAGATTTGACACAAGAGCTGCTGATGAAAATAAGAATCTTCCTCTTCAGCTTGCAAATGAGGATATTGCTTTTACCTGACAACATTTCAATACTTTTTGTTGACTCCAGGAGGGAAAACAGAGGAGAGTTTTCAATTAAAATTTAAAATCAAGTCCTAGGCATGAGTAACTTTGCAAGTTACACCCATGAGCTCTTCATTCATGGATGATTATCATTTCTGCAAAGAAAACTCACCATGAACAGAAACATGTAAGAAGAAAGATGAAGAGAGCAGCATTCTGACAAGCCACCAAGTACCAGCTGGATGAAACGCACTGTGCTATTTCCCACCCAGCTGAGGCTCTGACCAGAGGCAGAGAACTGCTGGATTTGTAATATTAAGGTGCATAAGGGAGTGAAATACAGATGATCAGACATACGCAATATTTCTTTAGATACACCACATGCTCATGAAAAATACATGTGCCAACCAACTGCTCTGGACAATCACATAACCAGGTGTAGGATAAAGCCCTGATGTGCAATTTCTAAATCTTTTTCCAAATATATGTTTATTTTTCTATCACTGGGATTCATCATGTAAGCCTTGAAACAAACCACTTCATCTTCATGGATTCAAATGGAGCCAGACTGCACAAAATCAGCACTATTATTTTCTGTCAAAACCATAAAATCATAACAGTCCAACTGTCCTGCAGTGAGCAGAGAAGACATCTACTAGATCAGGGTGCTCAGTTGTAAGCATGCTGTATCAGCATTTCTCATATCTCTTCTTTCTTCCACCAGAAAAATGATCAGCACTGTTCTGATAACTGGGCTGTAAAGTAAGAGAATGCAGTGTGCAGAGAAAACATTAAACAAATCTGCAGCACAGAGCTATGCCAGGAACCAGCTATGCTACAAACTGAGAATTTTTCCTGTGACTACACTAGCACTTGTTTCAGAAATTCTGGATGATCAAAGCATTAGAGATAATTAAAAGATAAAATTTAAATTTTGCAGAATCATCCTTATGATCATATATCAACACAAATATTGAAATGGGTAAGTATCATGAGGAAGAAAAAAAATCTTAATATATAGGGGGAATACAGTATACAGCTTCAGAAGTTAAGACACTAGATGAGGAAAATTCTTTTTGGTTTTAACCTATTGGACATGAAAATAATGGCATCAGCTATAAAACCCATATAAAATGCTGTTTTGTGAATTACAAAACAGTTTGATGAGTCGGTATTTTCATAACAATAAATTTGGAGGGAAATCAAGTATAATGAAGCTTAAGTGCTGTGCACTCATCTTCATCCCACTCCTATTTTCAATTATTTTTTTCCTTAAAAAACTGGATAACTAGGTAACTTACCAGGAAATTTGTTAGACCTGGCAGTATTATACATTTCTTATTATCAGAAATTCTTCCATCTACCTCCTGTCATTTAACTCAAATTACTCATGAGCCCAAATAACTTAGTACAATCAATTCCTTCTACCAACTCTTGCAGACATTCTGGATTTCTTCCACCGCTTGCTCATTATTTTGCAATGCACTATCTAGTATTTGTAGATTTATCACAAAATGCAATTGCTGTGATCAGCTCCACTGGTGGGATTTACCTGACTGACCTGCAGCAACTGATCAAAACCATAGAAGCACTAAAGGAGAAAATGGTTTCAGTTTTGCAACAGTTATAATTCTGTGGTGTTCAGTCACAGGTTAATCACAGCCAATTGCACAGAACTGCTGATACAGCAACAATACATATTAATAGGGTTACTATTTTTAATGCCTCTCTGCAAGGTGCTGCGAAGACCTGGTTTGTTGAGGAGGCTGGGGCACTATCTATGCAAATTTGTGCTGACCTGCAGCACACTGCCCTGGCACACAAAAATGTTTCACTCAGACCACAGGAGAAATAAAAAAGAACTCATCACTTGCTTTCTGAATACATGGAGTAGACACTTCTATCATCACCACCTAAACATGTGGAAGAGAACTTGTTTCATGGTCAGTCATGGTTTCAGTGAGGCAGCAGCACACAGACATGTGCCATCTACAAAGATTAAGCCACTAAACCACTGGCAGAACAAACAGAACAGAAACAGAAATTTTCCATTTTCAGTATTAAAAATTAAGGGTATGCATTTCAGACTGATAATGTCAAAGTGTGGCTCAAAAACATTCTGAATGTAGCCTTGAACAGAACTTCGATGTGAGCACGGGCAATGACAAACTGAGAACTGAGCTGGACCAATTCAGAACGGCTTTTTATTGACCCAGGATTAGTGTGACTCCACATGAGCCCAGAGCTCTGTGCCCACCACAGCCTGTAAGCTCACACTCTAAAGTACTCAAAGAGTGCCAGCAAATGAACAGAAGCATCTGAAGCTCAGAAGCATCTGTCATAAAGTACAAAGATCCTTAAGAGAAAAGGAGTCCAGGAAGGCTGGACATCCTTCAAGAAAGAAATCTTAAAGGCACAGAACACCCCATCCCCATGTACCAAAAGACGATCTGGCTTGGAAGATAACGAGCACGGCTGAACAGCATACTTTGACTGGAATGTAACGGGACAAAAAGGGGAAGAAAAAAAAAAGAGAACTTGAGATCTTTGCAAGAAGAGGCAAGAAACTCAGGAGGACTACAAAGACTTCATGAGGTTATGCTGGGAGAAAATTAGAAGAAATAAAACTAGAACTTAATTTGGCTACTGCCATATAGAATAGTAAAAAAGTTTCTATAAATACATAAACAACAAAAGAAGGGTTAAGGAGGCTCTCTATTCTTTACTGAATGTGGGGGGAAACAAAGTGACAAAGAATAAGGAACTTAATGCTGCTTTTGCATCCATCTTTAGTCCTAAGATCAGTTGTCCTCAGGGACAACTCAGAGCTGAAGACATGGACAGAATGAAACCACCATAATCCAAGAGGAAATGGCCAGCAACCTGCTAAACACGCACACATCTATGGGACCAGACAGGATCCACCCAAGGGTACTGAGAGAGCTGGTGGAAGAGCTCACTGAGCCATTTTCAATCATTCACCCCCTGTCCTGGCTCACAAGGGAGGTCCCAGTTGATTGAAGGTTAGCAAACATGAAGGTTAGCCCTACAAGAAGGGCTGGAAGGAGGCTCCCAGAAACTACAAGCCCATCAGCTTGGTGCCAGATCCACTTAAGTGCCATCACATGGAATGGACAGAACTGTTCCTGTACGTTGAGAATGTGTAGCTAAATAACTGACATTGTGTTTGTTCACTGTTATTAAATACCTTATAATGGATAATCTTAGAATAAAATATCTTCACTGCTGAAGTGAATACCTGAGTATATCCACTTGTTCCCAATATTCTCTACTACTCTGAGATACACTTCTAGAAAAAAAAAAATCACACAAAGCGCAGCAATGGGGTGCTCTGTCTGACTTTGCAAACCAGTTGGGCACAGGTAGGCCGAAGTATATTTCCAAGTGAAAAAGCCGATTTAACATGATGAATTTAAATGCTATTACTAAATCTAGCACATTTTTATTATTAGTTATTTAAATTTATGAGTATATGCAGTATCAACATACCATGAAATGAAGGAATTACCAATTTCCAGCATGAATTACTTGATAAAAGGGACTGTTAGATGCAAAGCTGTTGAATAAATCAGCAACGCTGCAGTGGTTAATTACAAAGTTACTTAAAGGAAGAAGACCTGCAGTATTTTACAGTGTATTAAACTTGCAATTGGTTCCTAGTGTGGCTAACATAATATTAGCAGATATAATACATTTCATAGAGGATGGAAGGAAATACTTTAATGTCTCTAAAAACCCTAGTTTAAGGCCAATTCCATATTGACCAGCAATCAGACTACAAACTATCCAAACAGCAATTAGCTTTCTCTCAGTACTTTCCATCAGTGGATTGCAAGTGCAGTGTAAAAAGGGGACTCTATAATTATGCTTATTTTACTGATGAGGTGAAAGATGCATGGGGAGAAGTAATGCAGCCAGTGATATCTGACAAACTGATTGCAGCCTGGCTGCCCCACTAATCTCAGAGAACCCTAATGGCCAGTCTCACAGCAATTTTGACATAATTTTCCACATTGATCTTTTTGTTTGAGGTTTTTTTTTCCAAGTGCAATCTAAAGACACTGTATCGGACACATTAACTTTTAATGACAGCCCCAGGCAGCCGCAATTTTCCTCAGTAAAATAAATGATTAATTAGTAAAACACAGTATGCAATATATGTCCAAAGTGACTTAGTCCTACTGCTAATTCTAGCAATTAGCTAAAGCTCCACAGCCTGCATGTTGTTTTGCAGAGCTCCAAAAAAATCATGGGCTGAATAATTTATATTCCAAATTACATAAACATATAGACAACGTATCTTAATTTTCTAGATTAGCAACCAGTAAGGTCACTTCTGATAGCCCCATAAAAACGCCTAAAAGCAGAATTATGCAGCAGATACACCATATATTTCATAAAGAATACATGGAAAATATGACCTTATCTAACAAGCCTAAAGATTTTCTTTTTATTATGGCACTCAGTAAAATTAACCAGCAAGCTCAACAACGAAAGTTTAAGCAAAACCCCATTATCACTGACTAAATGGACTCCTTCCCAATACAACTGTATTCTTCCATTATGCTCATTTCAGCAAAAAGACCTTCTCTTGCTAGGCAAAAAGCCAAAACCATACAAGTTTTGCTCTTATATCTCTGCCTGTAAAGTTCAACCAAAGATTTTAGAAAAGGCAAAGCCCTTAAATGTCCCCTCGATTAGCCAGACTTCTACGTCTGCTAAGGCAGCTATAGCTCAAGCCATAGAAGAGTTAACAGATGGAAATAATTCCATTCTCATCTAAAAGAGTACAGGAAAGCCCACATATGGCTTGGTTAAGAGATGTTATATATTCATTATTGCTGATCGCAATGAGTGAAAAAGAAGCTACAGTCTAGTTTTCAGAAGCTCATTGGCTAAACACAATCAGTAGCCAGAAATGTTATAAAACTTAGTAAGTATACAATATCAATTGTTCTATACTTTCCCCCCCAAAATGAGGGAGAAAAAAAATGACAGAGATTAATTGAAGAAATCTTCAGAGCAGAGAGGCCTGTCTCAAATCAGAAGGCCGTTTCTTAGGAGTGGACAAAGCTCCCAATTTCATCCATCCAACTCCTATTTTCTTATCTGCTCTCTTTCAAATAAGAGGAGTTATTACTGACAAAAGGGTCAGTACTATAAAAAAGACCTTGAGAAAAGGAAAAAACAAAAATCAAACAGTAAAAATAAACATCCACGAGCTGGAGAGAAAAGGGAGACCAAGAAATCATGGACAGGCTGCAAATCAGCTTGCATTTTCTGCTGTGGTGAAGTGGCTTTTATCAAGCTGCCCACGCTGGGTTATACTCTGGTAGGACTTTCTCATGAAATTATGTATCCCACAGGTCTTGGTTACACAAATTCTCACAGATTTGTCTGTCAGAAATGGAACTTCCTCGAGAAAAAGTTGCAGACAAGATTGAGAGAGAGAGAGATCTTCTGGAGCACATGGAAAATCACTGAGTTTCCTCACATGCCAGAGCCCTCCAGACTATCTAGCTTTGTTCAATGCGGTTTCCCAAAACCACTGGGGAACAATCTGCCTTATGAGCCTGGTGTGGCCAAACCCATACAGAAATATTAGCCAACATTTTCAAGGCTTTTTACTGGAAGTAAAATGGTAATTACTTCTCTTAATTGAACAATCATTCATTAGCCTTTTACTAAATAACAGTTTCAATCTTGAAAGTTACTGTCATGTCTTCAATTTCCCTTTTCAAGATAAGACTAATAACAAGCCTGTAAGTCTGCAGCACAGTACAGCACACATTGTATGCAGTTTTTCCATTTAGATTCTTCAATTACAAGCAACTGCAACAAAAAAAAGCATATTTTACTAGCTAGTATTACATTTTGGCAGATCATAATTAAGATATTCCTTAGAAGCAGCACTCAGTGCTTAAGAAGAAGGATGACATTGAATAGCAGGGCTAATATTTTAACTCAATTAGCATGTTATTTTTCAATAAAGAGGTATACACTACTGTAATTCCTTCTTTTATGGGTAATACCAGCTATAAAACAGAAATACTGCAGCTTTTTTTTCTGGTAATCCATGTAATTTTCCCCATGAAGTTTGTATGCTTTGTATATTTTAGAAGTGGATAAAAACATGTGACACTATTTTTATAAATATATAATATTATTTTACACTCTTGCAAGCATAAAATATCTCAATTCTATAAAAGAATGCCAGAAACTGTTTGACTACATCTAAAAATGCCTGAGCATTCCACAGTAAGGAAAGAATTCTTATTTTATGTCTTTTGTTCTGCACTGTTCTGGATTTGATTTATAATACTGGTTGGGGCAGAAGTGATTTTTGGATGAAAAAATTACATCTAGTTGCAATGGAAGTAAGGGATCTTCTCCATGGAACCTGTCTGCTAAATATGCTCAGATGACTTACTTATCAGATTCCTCAATACAGTATTTCACTTTTATGGGATTATATTTTCCTGTCATCTCTCACTAATAATTTAAAAGTGACATAAATGTATAAACGTCTGAATTTCTGAAGATAATCAAGCTGTGTCATTTCAATACTAATTTCTAACTTATTTCAAGGTCATGTCCTTGGTTGTTCAAAGGACTAAGCAGGTTCTTTTGAGGTAAATTACAGCACATATGGACATCCAAATGTAGGACTAGGAAAAAGCCATTTTTATTTCAGAGGACAAGCCAAAAAGAAAACTACAGAGACACACTGTGTTACAGCCAGTTGTGGAGATGAAAATTATATAGTACAATGGAACAAATAAGCAAAAGACTGAATGAGTAAGATGAAAAAATAAGATCAAAGAGTTACATCAGGAGGTATTAGTAACTGGACGTGAAATTCCGGTGAGTCACATGAAATACCTTATGTTCCTTTTGTGGAGATCACATGGTGAATATTTTTAAAGATGAAGTACTGAAGGGTACAACATATTTCCAAACAGAAAATAACAGTAGATCCTTACACAAGTTTAATGGAACTCTCTAAGTTAAAACTGAAGTTCTTACGCTTACCATCACGGTAAGAAAGACCTTTTCTGAGCATTATAGAATTATTCACACTAGAAGCAACAGAGAATGCTGCCAATATTACCACCTGAATGTTAGAACTGTTGTCATATAATACCATAATTCTTCTTTATTTCCAGATAAAATGAAGTTACAAATCCTTTAAAATCACTCTATATTCTCACATTATATAAAAAAAAACAACTAATGGAGAATTATTTAAATTATGGATTCAGTAATCCCAAAGTGCATTAAGGATCCATACAGCACAAATCAAGCTTCTAGTGAACTGTAAGAAACTGGAAAGCCTGTGGTTTCCAGTGAGGAAAATCCTTGATGTTTAGGAGGACTAATTGCAAACTACCATAGCAAAACCTTTGACAAACCTTTTCAGACAGATCAACAGTCTGTTGAATTTACATACAGATGACCAAGGAGTGAGCAGTAAAATCCCCCCAATTTTCGGTCTTTATTATATGAAGCTTCACCAGGATAAATTCTGTTTCCTTCTTCAGGAAAAAGGTTACAATGTTGTAGTCACATATTGGAACAGTTACCCAGACATGAGGTGGAGACCCCATTAAGATACCAAAAGTTTAAGTGCACAATGATCCGAGCAACTGAGGATCTGATCTTCTGAGTCAGCCTTGATTTGAGTAAAGAAGGTGGACCTCCAGAGATCCCTCTGAACATAAATTATTCTGTATTTCTATGAAATATATAGATAAAAACAGACAAAACAAATTCTTGCAGATCAAAAAGTTAATGCAAACTGCAATTCACTAACAACGAAGATGAAAGTTCGCAGTGTATACCTGAGTAAAGGCTCCACAAACTGGAAAGTATCCCAAAAAAAATCCAAATAATTTTTTTCTCTAAAATTTTAAAGACAAACAGACACAGAAGAAAATTTGCAAAGCAACACCAGCAGTCCATAGGGGAAGCAGGAGAATACACTGGGACAGGACAATGCAGAACTCTTGAAATTGTCAGGAATGGCCTACAAAACCTGATTTCAGTCATCATCTAACAAACTCAAGCTGACAACCTCTTAGTACTGCTACTTAAGAGACCTTTTTTTCCCTCTGCATCTCCCCTCTAAATGAACTGCATGCGACTTCATAACGGATAGTAACTATAGTAAGAAAACTGAAAAGCTCTAAAATACTGGAAGAAAACAATACAATGTATTTTGACCTGAAGCATTTGGCCTCCCCTGCCCCCTTTTTAGTAAAAGCTCAAAAAAAGCTTTACACTCTGGACACCAATATGGCAGGATCATTTAAATTCTGCCAAAGTATAAACTTTCTGACCTTCACCATGTTGAGGCATGACTATTTATACTTCTGCATCAATTCCATGTATTCAAGACATATTAAAAGACATCAAGTCCATAAACTTTACTGATCCTTTTCTCCTGCTTAGCTCATTAATGCTAGAATACATTAATCTAACAAATAAGTGTGCGATTACCTCTTGAAGAACCCTCTTCATTTTCAGAAGCAATGTCTTGACAGCCGTGCAGTCTTGGAGCATCAATCTGAAGGGCAGAGACTCAATGCCTCCACCTTCTTCCAGACCAGTGAAAGGCCACTCTACGGATGGGCTGCCAGCCAGCTGGCTGACACGAGGGTACCTGGCTTCTCCTGGCTCCACCTCCTTCGACAGCTTCAGGGACAGATTCCTTGCGAGAGAAAACAGAAGGGTCATCACTAAAATATGAAAAAGAACTCATAATTTGGGGGGTGGTAATTCCTCTGAGCTTAAAGACACTTACACATTTGCCTTTTGAGCCTGCTAGCCTGAACAGCCTTTATAGCATACATGTAGCCATATGGTGCTAGCAAAAAAATACACATTTATAAAAGGTCCATATTCTACAGGAATTAAAGCCATGTTCTCACTCATGCCCTACAAAAGCAAGCCATTTTCTTGAAACAAAATATCCTATGGGCAAAGCATCTACAGGTCTATCTTATTTCAGTTGAGCTTCACAAAAAAATGAAATCTTGTCATGCACTTTCAGAAGCCAAATCAAATGCGCTTTGGCTTAGAACTCAGAAAGAAAAAAGAAACTGAAAAAAAAAACCTCCCTTCTGGGCTGGCCCAGTGACATAAAACGAACCTGCTACTGTATAAAAAAGAATATGGAATTTAATTAATCTGCACTCATTCTTAGGTTTAGTTACTACTAAAGCTATATAAGCAGAACATGAAACAAAGCAACACTAAGTCGTGCTTGAGAATCCATTAAAGATACAGAAAGACACAAAGATTTTGATGGACTTTAAAGGTAATGAAAGACCATTATTTTGCTGCATACACACCATCTTCCTTTAATATCAGAGCAAATTATCTAACCGTTTTTCCCATGATGAAGAAAGTCATACTAAATTAACCCAGTACAATTAAAGATGCTAGCACAGCAAGTGAAGAAAATCACAATTATTATTAATCTAAAATATTGTTCCAATTTTCTGTTCTATTTGAATTTTTATGCAACACAAAACTAATTCTGCCATAGTTTGGAAGGACAAAGAATATTTTCCCACACCAAATCTTCCTTAGCTTTGGTTTCATAGGATCTACAGACAAAACCAGGTTAATATGATTTCTTAAACAAACAATTCCCACTGCCATACTAAAACAACTGGAAATTAGGATACTAAAACTATCTTCTTATGGATGTTTCATTTTTATATTTTGAAAGCTACACAATATGGAGAAATAAAACATGTTAGATCAAGCAATGTACCACAGAGATCACACATAGGGACAGATCCCCCGATGGCCAGTGGAACTAACATTTCAGGCTCTTCAGGACTCATAAAACAACAAAAATGATTCTGTTTTAATTTTAAAAATCATTGAAACATCTTTAAGGAGAATATTTTGCATCCTTTAAAATAAAAATTAGGTGGATGGTAAAGTTCCTTTTGATGGAAGGATATTAGACCACTGCTGTTTTATAGCCTTTAAACAAGACCCAGGTATAAATCATGCAAAGAAAAAGCAATGTATGAAACTGAAGGATCATAACATCGGCCGCTTTTAAAGGTTTATAAAAGAAGCCATATTCAAACTATTGGAATCTACACTTGCATAAGATTTATGTATCCAGAAAAGCACATTATTTAAATTAAGATGAAACAACAAGGTTGTCTTTTTCTCCCATCCAGCACCTGCAGACTAGAAGATGGATTATTCCTTAGAGTGTTCTGCACATTCACTCCATAAGTCTCACTGAAGTTTAATCCTCCTCATATTCCTCTATAGGTATTCTATGTGGGTCCCATCCTGGCCCTCAAAAAAGCACCAATTTAAGATGTACTGTCTCCTAGAAGGAGTCTTTTACTGCTCATTTTCAGGGAGAAGAACCTGCTATCACCAGCCATGCCCTGCTCCCCAGTGCCAAGGAAATAAGTGGTATTCTTGGAAAACCATCCCCCTCTCCGCAAGAGATACAGTGTTTATGTGTAAGCTATAGATGTACTGCAAATATAGCAATTCTGAATTTCAAATAAACAAAATATTTTCAGCCACTTCAGTGGGCTTTACATTGACATCACACTGCTCAACACACAAAATTACCATCTTTTCAAACACAGATTCTTGTACTAGAGTAAGAAAAGCACCATAATAACATATTACCACTCACAGTCTTAAGAGTTTAAAATCTGAGTCAATTGCTACTTGGAAATGGTGACTCAGAGTTAGATGGTATACAGAGAGTATTCAGATTATACAGTCCTTCCTGATGGTTCAGAGGCACTTCAACTGATCTGTGACAGAAAAACTCTGCACTCTGACACAACACATTCTACTTGCTGCAGGAAAAAAAAAAAAAGCTCATTTAAAATGCATTCCAGAAACGGTATTTCATTATTAACAACATCTAGGTGGTCTGTTACGTTATTATCATGGTAATCCACTGCAATTCATCTCAAAGCAGCAGTAGACATTAAAAAAAAACAACAGACAAACAAAAAAAATCAAAAAACACATTTTTCCTAAATTAAAAGTTTCACTTTATTAGTAAAACATCTCAGCCTCTGAAGTTGCAGTAGGGGCTGGTTCCTGGACTGGTAGTGCAGGAGCTCCTTACAGATGGCCAGACCGCTTCACTTCCCTAACATGCATTTGTTGTAGCATTTGCCTGTGAAATGTTATTATCTGTGACAAACTTCTTAAGGCCCTGGGAAAAAGCCTCAAAAGGTATATTTTAATGACCAAAAGCAATGTATTTCCTTTAAGTGACAGCATTAACTACATAATATTATCGACATACAATATCTCAGAAAGGCAATTTGGCCACTTCTAATTACATGGCTCTGGCCTGAGCTGTAAATTCACCTACCATATGCTCAGGCTAAGTTCCTACTTTAAAAACGTTCTGAGCACTGGAAGTCAGTTTCAAAATGCTTCTGAAACTGCTTGACCCAACCCCTTCACCAGTCTTCCCAAGGATTCCCTGGCATGGTTTGGTCATCACTACAGGCAAATTGGATGGGACCACTCCATCGTGGAGGATGTCAGCGGTGCAGATGTGCACTGCAGTACCGTCCCATACAGATGTCACCTCAAATCCCTGAGCATGGCTATGGAGCCCTGAATGATATCAGAGAAAAGGACACAATGTAAGCAGAATTACTGCCATTATAAGGTCAGAAAATCCACAGAAACATTGTTACAAGTCTGTAAATATTAAACAGGGTGAAAATTGGTGCAACTCAAAGGTACTTTGGGCCTGCTGGCTTGTTTCTTACGTGTGTGGACATATCCACTGAGCACCACGAATCTTTTCCCTCCCTTCTAATTGATACAAAGAATCAGAAGCTACAATATCCACAGTCAGTAAAATGGCAATGCCATTAAGGCAGATTTCTATTTAAAAAGCAGTCTTCATTGCAATAGTAAGCCAGCATTAAAATAAACAATCAGTGGCTTTCAGCATTTAATAGCCTCCATCAATCCAATGCAACCATGTGTTAACTGAGTAAGACACAGTTGTGCAGCTCCTTTTCCTTATGGAGGTAGAACAAAACCAATTTTTTTATATTTTTTATACTACAGAATTCTTAAAGGGTCTTATTAAAAAAAAAAAAAAGAAAAAAAAGGGGGAAAAAAGGGAAAAGAAAAAAATAGGAAAAAGGAAGGAAAGAAAGAGGACCCAAAGACATGGATGTGCAGTTTGAGCTTGTTTAAGTTATTCTTCCCTTCTTACTGATCCTCAGATCAACGATTTGAAGAGCTTATGGTAATTTGAACTTCACTTACATAAAGATCCCCAGATTATGTGGACTTTAATCTTCTTACTTTTCATCAGCAGTGCTCAAGATGTTGCTAAAGCAGAATTAGCCTAAACTAATACAATTGGTTCCCCTGAGTCTGCTTCTCTTGATAGCAGCTTAGCAGAGGAGAACCCATGTAACACTGCTGGCATCAGGAAGGCTCTGAAAGCAGAGCAAAACACCCCAGACTCTATGAGAAGAGCTGAACACACCTTGTCTCTTCCCTGAGCGCTTATCTTCTAAAACAGGGTCTTAGAAAAAGCCTTAAATCTCTAATTTTCAGTGTGTATATAATCATAAATAAAGATACCATGTATTTATGCACACGTATTTTTATAGCTGTATATATGTGTATAGTTGTAGAAGTCATACATATATATATGTGTATAGTTGTAGAAGTCATACATATACTTACATATAAACACAAAAATTTGGTCTTCATAAATTTTTCAGACCAACAAGTAGTTCTTATTTGTTCATAGCTTGGCCCACCCTTTTACATTAGAAGAAAAATGTTCATACTGAGGTTATGTCCTGAAATCCTATTTCATATTAATCTAGAAAGCCTTCAATCCAGATTTCTTTCTCCCATCCCAAATTTTCCTTTTCCTCAGTAAGTGTAAATTGATTTTCCTCCTTCAGAAAATTAACTCATTACTATTTTGATAAAGATCCCTCAGCTGGACTACGTAAGACATGTAAGAGCAACTTCTGATTTTTAGAGGAAAAGCTGCCTACCTCAAATACTTCCAAAATTCAGCTCGAAGCATTCTGTGGCTCTCCTAAAATGAAGTACATTACCCATGTATTGTACTGCCATCATCCCACACTGCATCTTAATCCCTGAGTGATCTACTAATCTCATTTAGTAAAGAGAGATGTTTTACCCCAAACAGTTTACAACTGAAATACAGGGAGGTATTTGGGAAAAAAACAAAGGTCCCTCACCATATTTAGCAGAATTAAGGCACAGACTTTAAAAAGCATGTTCCTAAACATTACAGTGAACATAAAATATTGCCCTGCTAGCTAAATGTTCTCAAAATCCAGTCAAGGAGGACAAAAAATTAGAAAACTCCTCACTCAGTTTTGAAAACACAGGCTTTGCTATAGTAAGATAAAAAAGCTAACCAGAATTTAAACACTTGGCTAATTACCCATATCAGCATTCTTTGGCATCAGAATTTCTACCTCTGTCTCACACAATTTCTCAACATTGCTTCTGTTCTAACAGAGACTGCTCCAGAAGTTGTAGGGACAAGAACCTGGACTCTTGTACATTAGTGTGTCATAAGGTGCATGTTGTTTGACATTTCACATCTTTTAGAGCTGTGTATGCTTTATCGATGCTATGATATTTCAAGTCCAGCCCTTTAGAGAAATGATGCCCAGTATCTGTCACTATCAAATTCTCCACCCACACACAAGGGAACACACAAACTCTAATGGCTGGTGCTGCTCTAACTTAACAGACTGTCAACCCTTTCCATTAAAACTGCCTTACTTTCCAAGGTTTATATCACAGTCATAAAGACATCCTTTGGGCTAGAGCACGGTGATCAAGAAAAATAAGAATCAAATTTTTAAAAGAATTTTAAAAAATAAATTTTAAAAAGCCCCCCATCTTCTAGCTGCTGGTAAAGTACAGCTATTAAGGGCCTGTCAAACATTTCCTTCCTTTCTCTAAACTCCACAGGAGTTAAGAGCTCTGTTTATAAACCCTGATGTAAGCCCATAACAACACTTCAAACTTCAGCCCTTTTCTTCTTCCTGGAACCTATTAGGAAAATTTAGATGTGATAAAATAAGATAATGTAATGAATAATCAGATAACATTCAAAAAACAGGTACTTGAAAAAGACCAGTGAGGCTTTTCCACTTTCAGCTATTAACAGTGCAGTAGTAAGTAAAGCATTAAAGAAAAACCAGCAGAAGTAAACGAGGCTGGCTTGGCACTGAGATTTTGGTAGCTTCAGTCTTTTTAAATTCCCCCCGACCCCCCCCCCAAAAAAAAAAAAA
>VWZS01005054.1:423051-499524 GCA_013397075.1 Rhabdornis inornatus
AAAAAAAAAAAAAAAAATTTGCCTGTTCCTGTCCATGGCAGGGGAGTTGGAACCAGATGATCTTTAAGCTCCCTTCCAACCCTGTGACTCTTTTATTTGGACAAAGGATACATATCCCTGGAGATATTGCAGCGTTTGTAAAAGCTACACACTTCTGACTGGATGCTGCTTTAGCGCAGACTGAAGCTAAAGACACTTGGTGCTCTCTCTGAATCTCACTCCAAATGCACTCCACAGAACAGATCAACTCAGCTGACCTGGGACTAGAACCACAACATTTTGATCTAATCAATTAACAACAGGCACTGACACATGTCCAGAAAACTTGATACTATTGGAGGAAATGGGAAAAAACGAGGGGGAAACCTGTTTTGTCACTGTCACCTTCTAGATCAGTACAGTATTTCCCTCCACCTTTGCTCTAAATGCTTCAGTCTTTCCTCTAGAAAATGTGCAGATGCAACATAAAACTTTCAGACTTTTACTAGGTTAAAAAACCAACCCTGTAAAATCACAATAGATACTGGATTTGATGACTGACTTCCAAGAAGCACAAGTAGTACACTCTTTTCATTCAGTGACTAAACTAGGTTTCATTACTTAAAAACAAATTGTCAAGTGCTTCCTACTACAGGTAGTTTTTACTATCAAAACTTCATGAAATCCTGATCAAAATTATGTGCATTTTGAATGAAAGAAGAAAAAAAGAGGCAAATAATTTTCCATGCCAAATAAGAAGGTACTGAACTGTTAGTATAGGCTTTAGTGGGATGATAGGTATGGTAACAGGAAAGGTTAAATCCACTAAAAGACAAAAGGACAGCAGGAATATTTACTTGGTGCCAAGCAGAATTCACAGACACGGGTAAGACAGACAAAGACGGACTTCCAGCGAGACCAGAAAATTAAGTGGAAAATTCATATACTTCATAAAGGAGACAAGCCACTCACTTCAAGACCTGTCTGAATTGGTTTTTAAATACCTGGGAAGCACCTAATCATATTATTACTGCCTAACCCAAGATATTATCTTTTGATGAGCTATTAAGCATTAAGAACACTTCTGTGGAGCAAGCAAGCAATTCATTATACCTTGTGTTGGCCAAGAGATTCATCTGAGATGCATAACAGAATTTAAAAAGGTCCAATTAATATTTACTAAAATACCCTCGGAATTCTGCTGACTTCCCCCACATCCCAAACCCTGCCTGTCTTCCCCCTCAGCAGGTGACTCAGGGAACTCTTCCTGGATTAGGTTCAGTTATAGAAATGTCTAGGCTTCTGACCATGCCAGGGCTTAAAACCAGATAAGAGACATCTAAAAAATCATCCTACAAGTTATCATGACACAGCCACACACACATTACTCCATTAACAAAAATGCACATGCCTACAGATTTGATGGCAGAGACTCAGAGAAAGAAGAATAAAATGTCAGAGGAGCTGAACAATTAAGGGATGCCCTGTACAACAATCAGGTAGTTAAAACTGTGTGCATGCTCAGGAAATTCCAACTAGTAACCCAAAAATTTAGCACGAACTCTACATTTTCATATAGTGAAATATAAAGTCAGTAATGGAACATGATCTCCAAAATAATAATTACAAACACAGCTTTCTCAGTGATGGTACCTTTCAATACTCTCCAATAAAATCAACATAATGGACTATTATTTCAGTGAAAATATATGATGAAACCAACATACCAGTTCTCCCTGCCCTCTAGCAGTTTTAGAGCAAGGAGTAGAAAACAACTGCATCTAAATTCAAAGGATAGCATCCACCTATGGCATGTAGTAAACTCTATAAATATATCAGGAGGAAACTGCAACTTTATAACCCTTGTTCATTATCACATACTACAGCTGGAACCTAATGTTAACATTAAAAGAGCTTTTATGTGAAATCCTCTTTTATGACCAATAAATGAAAGCATGTAATGGATTCAGGAACATAATTTAAGGAGAAACACAGACCATGTATGTAACTACATATCCATTCTTGAAGATATTAATCTACGAGTGGGTTTTTTCCAAGGTCACATTGTGTTGTTTTTAAAAGTTTTTGGGAAACATTATAGACGCACGATCCACACAAAAGTAACAAAACACAAAAATTCCAGCACCAGTGCTTGTTTATTGCTTCAGTGAAAACAGCTCACACTCCATCATCTTGAAATAAAAGAGTCTAAGAGCTTCACAAGCACAAAGAAACCACTCAGGAACCACTCACCTTCCAAAGGCTCAAAATCTCTCCTCCTCCTCTGAACACTGCACTGCTCCACACACCAACTTTCAAAATCTGCCCCTAGCACAAACAGAGGCCAATAACTCAAGAAAAACTCCCAGCTGCACACAGCGATGAAAGCCTGTAAGCTGTGGGACCCCTCCTGTTATTTCCTTGGGAATGTCCTCTCAAACAACCAGAGGGCTTAAATTAACTCAGAATGGTTTCACTTACAAGGCAGGTGTTTGCAATGTCTGCACTTGGAACCTAATTAGTGAAATTAAAGCCCTGCAAAAGCACATGCTCATTTTTTCAAACAAAGGCATTAGAGACCAAACAAAAAGAAAGCAATAAACTAATTAATGTGTAAATTAACCTAATTGCTTTGTTCTCACATGACATTATCAATCACTAAGCGCCACAGCAGAAACGCGTTATTTTGTCACATGGTGAAATTGGCCCACCTACAGGAGATTTCTTTGACTTTGCTAGTATGGTCTTCACTGTTTTTATTTTTGATTGTAAATAACTCACTAAAAATAATCAAAATGTTTAATTTCATTTGACTACAGCACGGCAGTAGTGCTTCCATACTGTTCTTTTACAGAAGAAAACATTTCTTGTCTGTTCTCTCCCCCATAATGTGGCCTGCCATGAAAAAGGAAAACTAATGAACTGTCAAACTGAGGCCAGAGACACATGAAAAAGATAATGGGATTTGGTTTGGTTGACTATGAAGGACCCAAGCTCAGATCTCTGAATCATACTGAAATATCTCTAAATATTTATTTGTACACCAGCACAGAGGAGGAAATAAGCATGCTAGAACTTCAATACTAGCTCAGGTCTTCACGCTTACAATATTTTTGTTCTGGTGCAACATTGCTTGACAGGTAAGAGCCTACAAACTACGTCCCATCAGAAGCTTCATTCTCTCTGCAAATGCCTCCTGTCTCTCTTCACTTTGAGGGCACCAGGTCTACTGCCTTTTAACACTGGGGTTTGAGACTGTCATATTAAAATTCAATGTTTTTTCCAGCTGTTTACTCTCTGGTTGCTACATTCTCTGGTTTGGGCACTCTGCTTGAACTAGCTGAACATTTGGGGTTACTGCAGCAGCTGCTAGTTTACAGTGCCAGTTTGCAGTTTAAGGCTGAGAATAACATGAAGAACAATATTGTGCAAAACTATGCAGCTCTAGAGAAGGTGAATCTCACTGAAAACATACAGACTGTGATTTGAGTCTGATGTCTGAATCCTTTTACACTGCGTATTTTCAAATTTTAAGCAGTAAATGGCATTCCAAATGTAATGGTTACATTTGGAACACAACTTCTCTTAATTTAACATTACTGCGATAACTTGTGCCATTAATTTATTAAAGCTTGCAACAAATATGATAATGAAAAAACGCACTTGTAAAACTTGCTATAAAGAAGTTATTAAAAATTTAGCAGGATTATTAATTTATAATAGAATTTGTAGCATTTCTTCTGTGAAACACTAAATGCACATTACATAACAGCACCATTAATACTTTTAGCTACTGATTTTGCAAACTGTTTGTCAGGAGAGCAGCCCTAATAATTGTTGGAGCGTATGTTAAAACTTGCTGTCCGTAGCTCCATCTAGACTGAGATTAAATCTGGATTCGCCAACTCATTTATTTTCAAGGAAGCTTGCAGTATCACTCCAGCTTTTGGAATAAATTCAATTTTTAAAAATAAAATGCACAAAATGTCAATTTCTGGCCCACACTGATCCAGATATAGCATGACATTTGAATCTAAGCTCACACTATAGATTTTGGATGCAGAAGACGAAGCTCTCAAAAGACAGGCCTGCGCACATACAAACATTGTACAATCTTTGAGGTTGAATACTGCGTGATGTATGAGTCTGAAACTTTTGTGGCAAGGCCATTCTCCTACCTCTGCTTTCAGGGACCAGAAATGCATCAGCCACTTGGATTGGCATGCATACCACTGGCCAGGCTGTTGTTCCCTAAATCTGACACAGCAAACCTGAGGAACATGCTAGCTAGGATGTGAGTGTATTAACAGGGAATATGTTGTAAAACTACACATTGGACTTGGACAGACAAGAAAAGAAGAGCCACAACTCCTGGTCAAGTGGTAATGGAAGGATGAACAAGAAATTTGCCTGCTATTACCTGAATGTTGTCGTTTTCTTCTTTTTTTATTAGAATTGAATCACTTTTTCTGTGCATGTTTTTGGGCTTTTTTGTTGTTGTTGAATATTTTCTAATTTTAGGTTTGGTTTGTTTGGGTTTTTTTGAGGAAAAAAACGCATCAACTTTGAACACACACAATGAAACATTGTGAGGACAACTGTTGAATCATAGGTTGACTTAGGCTGTAAGGAACGTTTAGAAGTAATCTATTCCAATCCCCCTGCAATGTGCAGGAACACCTTCAACTGGATCAGGTTGCTCAGAGCCCCACTCAGCCTAACCTTGGGATGGGACATTCACCACCTCTCTGGGCAACTGCTCAGTGCCTCACCACCCTTATTCCAAAACAATTCTTCCTTCTATCTAACATTATACCTTGTCCTATCACAACAGATCCTGCTAAAAAGTCTGTCCCACCTTTCTTACAGCAACTCTGGATGTTACAAAAAATAGATAAACCAGTAGTATTCACTTAAATACACAGTTCTTAGGCTCCAAAAATCCAAATGCCATGTCTTTTAGTCTGCATCAAGCCAGTTATGAAGATTTTTACCACCTAACCTAAAGTTCTTCATACTAGTTAAAACAGCAAGTTGACGTAAAGCGTGATCAAATCTTCAGACCGGAAAGGGAACACTGAAGTGCTATGGAATGCAGAATGCAAATTTTCAATGACTTCTTTGAGTGGACAGGAATTATTCATATTCCTCCGAGGCAATATCAAGGAGTAAGGATATCTGTCCTAGAAAGTTTTTATTCCATCTCACTTGGTTGGTCTGCTAGCATACCTTACAGCCTGTGTACCTGCATCTCCCACACTTAACACCTGGCAGGAACCTCTCAAAACTGCTAAGGAGCTGTTTCCACAAAGGAAGGAGATTCTGTCTTTACACACACCCCCAACAAGTCAACAGCTTTCCCCTGAAAGGTTCCATGCAGGCAACATAATAAACTGACGTAATTAAGCACAGCCAAACTACACTGACAGCAGGGTGATTGACTATCAGTAGTATGAGGGTTCCAGCAGAACTCCAAGCATAATCCATGAGCTTTTCTCCATCCCAACAGAACTACTATCCATCTTTAGCTGAAATACATTTTCAGCTTGACCAGGGTCATATGGCAAAACAAAGTTTGCCAGCAAAATCCGGCAGCAGAGAATTAAATAAATTTTCCCTTCAAGATATTTTTATTAGTTCTAGAAGCAGCATTTTGAAATTTCAGTGTAATTTTTCAGACTAAATGAACCCTGATGGGGTGAAGCTGGCATTTCTTTTACACAACATCATGTATCAAGTTTTTTTGTTTCGTTTGCAAGAACAAACACAATGCTGGAAAACAACAAAGAAACAAAAATGCCTAGATCAGAGCACAGATTAAGCAAAATCTCTTCTAAATTACTTTCTAAGTCCTGTAATATTACTAATTACCTTTAGAAAACAGAAAATACAGTAAGAAATAATTAACCTAATGCAGATTGTTCTCTCCTGAATAAAGGCTGTAACAAGAATAACTAAGAGATGAATTAAGCAAGTCATTTAAATGCAGTCAAAAGCCATAAGGCAGATGACTAACACTTTTATCCATGTGCCAGAAAACAGAGACAAAATCATCCAAGTCTGTTGGACCTCTGATTGGCATTTATAAAACTCTCAGTAACAGGTAGGAGATATTTTCCTTCTCAGGATAAGCTAGTAGAGTTTTTGACATGCAAAACTTGCATGGTACAATCCATGTTCTCTTGCCACAGCAATAATAAAGAGGAGAGAAAATGTGAAAATGTAAAGCTGATGCAACAGGAATATTAACTTAATTTTTAGAACAAATTAAGTGAGGACAAACAAAGAAATAATTGCAATTCTCACGCCTTTAAGTGAAAGAGTATACTTTGCATTTTCCAAACTGTGATCAGCTCACTACCAACAGGGAGGAACCCTGTGGATCCTACAAGGACAATTAAGTTACACAAGAATAAATGATCATCCCTTCAGAACATGAGCCAGAGAATTCACTTGCACATTTACTGCAGACACTGCAGCATCAATATAACTGTTGAGGCAGCCACTGAAACAAATAAAAGTTGTAAGGAACAAAGTTTTAGATGGTGTATCTTTATTAGCCTCTACCATTCTTTGTTTTCATACTGCTTGGCTGGCTAAGTGAGACAACTGGTAATGTTATTTGTGTAGACAACATTTTTCCCCACAGCATCATCTAAGACAACAGGCTGAGCATTCTATACTTAATTACTTTATTTTCAATTGTTTGTGTGCTACAAGTTTTTTAGAAAAAAAAAAAAGAGTCTGCCATTTTAATTGGCTTTAAATTCCAATACATCAAGACTCAGTGGGTAACTACAGTTGTAAACAGCAAGGAATAACAAAAGTGATAAAATAGCAATTCCACACCTTGACTGATATATTTACACCTGTCTCTTTATATCTATCTTCCTCTCTGAAAACAGTGAAAACTGTGGAAATTTGGAAAATACATAAATGCCCTTTATTCACAAAATTCCTGGAATTTAACCACCTAAACCAAACCACAAGTGCTTTTTTTTTAGAGGCCCATAAGATTATCAATGGAAATAGGTGTAAAATTAGTATTAGAGATGTCTGGCAGCTAGAAGGTTTGTCATTTTGTGAATATCTGTACATGCTCCCTCTTTTATTCTTGATATTGACAGCAAAAACAGTGAAAGCCCTGGATAAGAGTACTGCTTATTTCAGACATGTAAGTTAAAAGACATAAACCCATTTGCCACTGAAAGACAAATTTCTCTTTCAAAACTAGGAAAAATCTCTTCAAGTTTTTGAACAGCACAGTGTCCAGTTCAAAAGCAGAAATCAATTATAAATAATACCTGGGGCTACTGGTCTTATATGAGAAATATTTGGAATCTTAATAACATAACAGGCAAGACTTATACCTTATATCACTGCTTCAGCTGGCACATTTTATCATCACACTAAACTATTCCTTGAATATAAAAAGAACGTACTGAGCCTCTCCTCAGCACTACCGGCTACAGAGGCAGTAATTTCATCTAAATGCTGGTAATAACACATGAAATATTTCTTGAGGAATTTTTAGAGAGTAAGAAAAATAGTGTAGAGTGAACATATAAGGAAGTACTATTGAAGGACATCCTCTTCTCAGCCTGGGGGACACTATTTCACTTGTGTTCCTCCAGTCTATCTCTGTGCATGTTCCAACCAAGAAGGAGATCAAAAGCAATTTCATATTCTGCTGAGGTATTTCAGAGCTTAACACAGTTTTTGTGCAAGTTCTGTTGTGGTCTCTCCTGACTCCACTGAATTTCAAATTTCAAATCTAAGTGGAAATAAAGTTCATTTTCAGGTAACTTGCTGTCAGTATTTGAGTGACAAAGCAGACTTTAAAAGTGGAACTTTTGAAAAAAGCCTTCTATTTAAAAATCTGAAGAGTAGGGGCAGCTCTTGCACTGGGATCTGTAGGGCCCATCACTACCAGAACAGGTCAGTTTGGTCAAGTGCTGCTCAATCATTTTACCCTTGTGTTAAAGGCACAATGGACATGGCAATGCCAAACCCAACACCGCACATCATGACCAGAAGTGTATTTTGCCTTCCTCTATTTCGTGGTTGTAGAAATCAGGATGAAGTTTTAGATATGGAAAAGAAGGAGCATCATGTAGCAGGATGCTGGTCTCTACCTGATGTGACAAAGGCTACTGCTGATGAAGGGAACATTTTAGATGAAAAAACAACTGTGACTCTTAGCCAAACTATCCCAATGGATTTACCTGGATTTACTGCATGAGGTAATTAATGCTGTTTCTTGACTGATCCAAGATTCCTGGCATAGGTGTACAAACCGCACGTAGGTAGGGAAGAGCAGGAGGAAGCTCTCAGCCACAGAATTGATGCAGGGGCTCAGGTAAAAATAGGCAGAACAAGTGAAATCGGACATACAAAAATACTCCCTTCCTCAAGGACTTGTGTGTGAAAGCAGAGGGCATAAAAGAAAAATTATCACCTCATTTACTGCTGCTAATCCCCCAAACTATCCTTCCAAACATATTCCAGTAATGCCAGACAGATGGCAAAGAGTGATTTCAGTGGTTCCAGGTGAAGACACCTGGCTAAAAGCCTTATTATTCATTCATTTCCTTGATTCTACCAAAGACATTCAAGAACAATTTTCCTTGCTAGTGTTTTCTAACATTTCTTTATACTTCCCCCATTGCACTTGCTTGCAAGAAACAACACCTTGCAAATAGGCAAAGAGGCTTCTGCACTGGCACTCATTCAGGCAATATAGTCATAAGAAAATATAAATATTGTCTGAAGATCTAAGTGACATTTTTTCCTGCTCTTTAGGGAGGGTTGCTTGGAAGCAAAGAAGGACAACAGAAGAGTATTTTTTGCTGCCTGAATGCAAAAACCAGGAAATTCTACTTCTGTTCTGCATATTCTTTCCAAACTGTTATTGCTCTGTTTTGAAAATCCTACCAAGCATCAAAGCCCAAGAGCCACACCATATTATCAATCCACTACTCATCACTATTTCCTAGTAGAAGTAATGATTGGAAAGACAAATAAACATCAAGACAGGCATTTCATAAGGAAGTGAAGTGTAGAAGTTGAAATAAAACCCTCACTGAAGCATTAACGAATAAATAAATACAATATAAACCAGTTCTAGAAGAGAAAATCAATAACTGAGTATGAAATTTACAGTAAGAGCAATTTGACACAGAGAATGACAGCTCTGAAGAGAAACAGAAATCAAGTGTAAATATGTACAATATTTGGAGTACCCAGTGATGAGAGGCAACTGGTGTAACACTCACAGCTGTGCCTTACTTCATCATTCAGGACCCCCCAAAATCCAGAAGGAGAGAATGACAACCCTCATTTACAAACTGCATGTCCTAGTCCTGAAGTCTAAGCATATGTAAGTGACAGGACAAAGGAGACTAAATATAAGTATTTTAAGCTCCACTTCAGTTTACCATCACCTGTGACATTATATAGTTCCAAGCAGACTGACTAAGAACTACGAGGTAAGCATACCGCTGCAGGCAAGTCCTGACTGACAGCCAAGAATCATCATCACCCATACACAGATGAAAAACTCAGGCATAGATTATGTTTTTCATCAAAACTGACTCAAGCAGTGCACTATCTGAAACCCAGCTGGCACCTAAGCACCACACTTAAACCCACCAAGGGCGGGGCAGGGGAGATAATCAGTCCAAGTTAAAAATACCTTGTGGATTGTCCTAAAGACAGTTTAATGGGTAAAGAGAACTGTGAACGAAAGCAAAGCAAAACAAAGCAAGGAATTCAGTCACTGCTTCCCATGGGCAGGCAGGTGTACAGCCATTCCCAGGACAGCAGGGCTCCATTACACATAATGGTGACTTGTAAAGACAAACACCATCACTCCAGACATGTCCACTTCCTCCTTCTTTCTCCAGCTGTATATGCTGAGCCGATGCCACATGGTCTGGGACATCCCCTTGGTCACTTGGGATCACCTGTCCTCACTATGTCCCCTCCCAGCTCCTTGTGCACCCTCATGTCCTCACCCCTTCCAGCATAAATCCAAAACATAGCCCCAAACCAGCTACTGAGATAAAAACTAACTCCACCCCAGCCAAAACCAGCACAAGAAGTTTTTATCAGATCTTGAAACAAAAACCAAAGCATCTCCATGAGAAACAAGTTAATCTCTAAAACCTGCTTAACAAAAATTATGCCCATTTGTATTTGGGCATGAACAGAAACAAGGGGAGAGTTCAACTGGTATTTTAATACATTTTCATTGACAGAAAGAAACAAAAAAAAAAGAAATCCCAATGAGATCATGAAATTCAGCACCAATTTATCCAGATTTATTACTTGTATGAAACCATCATTCTCAGATTTATGTGATTTCACTACACATTCTGTAGACGTTACAAAACATATTAGCTTTAGTCTAGAAAACAAAATTTAAAATAGACTTAAAATTTGGCATGACTGGCTCCTTCTCTAATGTTCCTCTGCTGTAATTTTTTTCAATTTACAGCCATCATATTAATCTTCTAAGTACAGTATTTTTAGCTCATATCTAGAAATATCCAGTCTTTTTTTTTTTTTTCTTTAAGTACCTTCCTACATAGTAGAAATAAAATGATGGAATACGTGTTACACATCATTCTTGCACATGAGGCAAAACGGGCAGAAGTAGCTGCTCAGCTAAGGAGAATTTTTTTAAATAGAAGTGATATGGGGAAAGAAGAGAAGAAATAAATATATAACACAGAATATGCTGAGTAGAAAAGGACTCACAAGAATCATTGAGTCCAATGCTTGGCACTGCAGAGGACCACCTCCAATAATTATCTTAGAAATTTCAAGTATTACCTAATTGCTGGTGCAATTCTAATGGTACAGTAAAATATTTTAATCAGATGAAGAAGTTAAAGGAAGATTCTCTGCCACAGCGTTCCTTTGCAGACCTGACATTGACACCCATCTGTTTATATCCTTGTAGCAAAAGTGCATAAAAGCAATAGGTGAATCAAGTCACTCTATACAATCTCATCCAGAATAAAATCCAACTATTTATTTCACTTAATGAGAAAATCCTTTCTAACCATTAATGTTTTTATAAAGAGTTCAGTCTCCACTGTCAGAAAAATTTAAGGCCCAGAGGGAACTTCTGAAGTATAAACAGGATTAAGATTTCTTGATGCTTTTTATAGAATGCACTTCATGCCCCAGGATGAAAAACCTTCATGTGTGAATGTTCCCATAAGCCTTTTCTATGCAGATGCTTTTCTTTTTTATCCCAAAGCACAAATACAGTATGGAATGACAGTGTTTCAGCCTTCATGATGCTAGCTTATAAAATAAATATTAAAGATCACATAAAGGGACACTTCCCATTATAATAATGTACAGCAGACAGCAGGCTTTGGTTCACTCCCTACAGAAAACGTGCCAAACACGCTCTTCTGTACTAAGTACATAGCTGAAAAATTCAAATTGTAAAACCTTTGTTCTCCTGCGTTTAAACTGCCTTCTCAGTATCGTGTGCAGGAAGGGCTTGTTTTGCCAACAGGAAAGCAGGCAGGGGGAAAAGGAAACAGCAGCAAGTCAGATGTGTCTAAGATGTATAGAATACCTTAAAAATATGAAAATCAGTAAGATGAAGAATGAGGTAAGCTACTGCTGCAGCTACCAGATGTGGCAGGTATCTCTGAAACTGAGGCAAGCCTGGCAAAGCTGCTGCAATTCTTCCAAAGTGAGGTTGATGGGGCAATGGCCAGGCTGACCTGCTCACAAAACACAAGAAATGGCTTCCTCATGGTGATGCCCTTGCCTCCTTCAGCAACACTCCAGGAACAGATATCTTTATATCAACAATTTTCAACAGAACACATTCTGAGAGACCTCAGTTCTCCAAAAATCTACCACGCTGGCTGGACTTAAAACACTGAGATAAAAGGGTCATCTTTCAATGTAGTTCAGCCCTGTGTCAATTTTGTCAGTCAGGTCAATATTATCTTTGTATGTTTTCTGGATGACAGACAAACCACTGTTAAACACAGAATACTTGAAAAGAAGTAAGCACTAGATTTTCTTTTATTGCTCAGTTGTTACAGCAGCTGTTTAATTCTACTTGAATGAACCCATTTTTCACTGTAAAAGCAAGCATTCCGGTTTGTGTTGCAAACAGTTGGAGCTAACTTTTTAGAGCCTCTTTTCCATTGGAAATGTTAAAAAAAAAAAAAGGTTTTCAGTATTGAATCAGAATAAACATACATTGAAAAGTTCAAGGCAACCCATGAATGGAGTCTGCTGTGTCCTGCTATCATCATTGCTCTGGTGATACGGAAATAGCAACTTAAATGTGTGATCTAAGTTTCTGCTTTGAACTAGAATAAAGACATTACTGTAAAGCCAAATGAACCCACTTCAGAGCTTGAAATTCTTTGCATAGCTTCTTTTTCTGCTTGTTGCAGAAAGTGAAACTGCGTTTTCTTTCCTCGACAAAACTGTTAGTATTTTCTAAATGGAAAGCTCCCTCCTTGACAGTACATTTTTAGAGGCTATTTGCACTTACAATCTAAATTTTAGTCAATGGCATGGGATATTTTTATAGCATCTAAATCCTATCAGAAACATACTCGCAGTCGGACAAGAGTTTAACTCTAGCACTGTGAATTTTGCTGCTCTTGGTTTCATGACTCTCAAGAGTGTTCAAAATTAATATATTTTACCCCTTGATCTGTGACATGCCATGCCATGGCTTAACACTACCAACCCTCGGTTTTACTTTCTTCCCCCTTCAAATCTAGTTTCAGACTATTTCAGCTAGCTTTGTTAACTCTTACATGAAGATGCTTTTGTCCCTTTGAGACTGGTGTACCCTGTGTCTTGCCAGCAGGCCTGGTGTCATGTAGACCAACCCATGAATAAAGAACACAAAATTGTCCTGGTGACAGCAGCCACTGAGCCTGTGACTGGTCAGCGGGGTCTGCCTGCTCCTTCCAACATCACTCTTGGCAACTGGTAGCACAGAATTTAAGAAACTTTACTGCTTGTGCTCCTTACCTCTTAACCAGTCTTCCCAAGGCCCTCTGACAACTCTTTTGATTGCCCTTGGACTTCTTACTGCAATGTCATCACAATGCATGAGGCTCCAAGAATAAAAGTAATAAGGATCCATTTATATCACGTATTAGGAAGGTTAATTTTCTCAGACTTGTAACAATGGAAAAGCAAGAAATTGAACATTTACTCAAACACAGACAAAATGACAGATAATACAACAATAAATCCAAAAGAAAAGAGACAGAGATGACATTTTATGACTGCAGGTGTTTGAACTATTTTTTCCTGTATGGGAGTTTATGTAAATGGAAGAGCACAGTGCATGCAAACTCTGCAGTCGAAAAGCTTTTTATAATGAGTGAGAATTTGAAAAGTTTGATTTAGCGCAGGCAAATTTATTGAAAGAAAACCAGAAAGGAAGGGCTAATCTATGAAGTCCATGCCACATTAATAGCAGCTCCCTTCAGGACTACGGTACTAGTTTGTGGTAGGAAAAAAATTCTCTTTAAAAAAATTTAATATTTTTTTTCTACATGGCTGAATGCACCTGAAAACATTCCAATGAGAAGTTTGGCGTTTGTGTGCTTTCAACAAACCGTAACAACAGCTTCAAAATTATTACATCTTTTTTTTTCCTGTCAAGTAAATTCTGTTTTTTCCTTCACAGGAGATATTATACCGTGGTTTGAAAGAGAACATGGCAGAATGCAGCTGAACAATGCCTAGTGAGAGGTAGCAAATCAGTTGCATCCTATTTACCATTTTGAGGCTTCTGAAGAAGAAATTAATAAGATGAATTTGTGCCAGGGAAGAGGTTAATCCTTAGCCTTATCTTTCCAAGTTTAAAATCCGTTTCTAGGCTTAGTTCCTTAGTTTTGGATTAATCACCTCTGTTTTAAAGTATTTTTTTTGTTTTATTTCTTTTACCTTTGGCTCCTTCCTCTTTACTTCTACCAAATCTACATTGTCTACTTTAATCAATATCATTTTGATTTCTTCCTTCATTTTGTTTCGTCATCTCCACCTCACAGAATATATTTTCTCTTACATTGCCAAGCTTTTGTCATCTGATTATCTTTCAAGAAAAACATACCTCCATAGAAATTTGTTGACTTGCTACATCGTTGCTATCAGGTCTCTGACATTTTCCTAGGCCTGATTGAATCTGTAACGCTTAGTGATTTTGCAACCTTTAATTTGACCTTCTGCTGCTCTTCTTCTCATACCTAAAGCTTTCACCTTTAAAGTCTACAGATACCTTTCAATTTGAACTTGAACCCTCTTCTTTCATCACTGTATCCATTTTAGACTCTATCAAAACCTCCTGCTCTGCATCTTAATATGCCCCGGTTGCATACCCATTCCTTTTAATTTTGTTCCCTTGCTTCAGCTTCTGTGCATGCTTTGCTACTCTGAAATTTACAGGAAATCTACACTATTTAAATATAAACTGATGACCTTGTATGCCATTTCCTACACTGCCTTTTCCTCTTGGTGTGCATGTAATTATCAGTGTAGGGAGAGAAAGCCTCCCCTATACCTGATAAGGCCTAAAATGTGACAGTGGAATAACTGACCAACATCTTCCTCCTAATTACCTGCAGAGATAACCTGCACCTTTCATTCCACCAAACTCGCCTTACCAAAGGCTTCTCTGAAGACCTTTATTTTCCAAGATGCAGCCTTGCAATTCAGCACTACAGAAGCTCTACCACTCAGAAGGAAGCACCTCAAGCAATACGAGAGCACTGCATAGGTTTTCTGGATACTTTCTGCAAACTGGCCATAAATCAGTCCCATAAACTTCAGATTGTCTGGGGACAAGAAGTACCAGCAGTGTCGTGTCACAGCACCATAAGAGGTGGAGGGAATGACGCCATGTCATATAGTGTTTGGCAAAGCAACTCTGCTGAGATACCTCCTGTCTCAAAATTTCTCTAACAGAGAAGGGGACAGCAGAAACTGTGGCAAAGAAAACCTGCAGCTCCTATAAGATCTAAACGCTATGCTTCTTTCTGATGACAGCTTTAATGTTACCAGACCACTGGTCTGCAGTGCAATTAACATCTTGCTGTGCTGGGTCCCACAGTTACTGTATTAGGTTCCATAATTACTGACCTGGCAGGCTGCATTATCTTAACCTTATGTTTTGTGCATTGGTTAAGAGGCACAGCGCACAGGAAACTCCTGCATTATGGATTATCAACACAATCTGTTCCCTATCTGTCACCAGTCAAGAGACAGGGGTTTCAGAAAGGCAGACAATTACTTTTGTCTATGTAAAGTGGCTTATCAAAGCCTAGGCCCTAGGATGTACGCTATATATTTATCTTCTGTGAAGCATTCACCTCAGCAAATATGGTTGTGTACCCTTGTGAAGCTGGAGAATGCTTCCAAGAGCAAATTAAACATGGTATGAATTGCTATTAATTCAGCACACCTAGGTAAGGTATGTAATTTTACAAAGTTTTGGAAGAGGCTGTTTATTTATTTATTTACTCTATTTTTAATACCGGTGATGGCAGAGAGGAGTTGCTTTCTTTTGTTTTTTATGAACAGGAGAAAAAGTAGGTTCAAACATTGATTGTATGCTTACCTACTCACAGAAAACAGAAAAGGTTTACTAGCCACTAGCATTGAGAACAGAATCCAGCTACAGAAAATTCATTACACTACACCTCACAGGGGAAATCAATTAACCCAGGAAGGATCTCATACTTATTATGGTGCTCAATTTTGATGTGAAGTGCCTCACAGTGCAGCAACTGCTTTTTTTTCTTTTTTTTTTTTTTTTGGCAGATCTCTCTGCTAGTTTCTTAAATGTGCCTTTCTACAATGAAAAGAAATTAAACAGCAAGAAGCATAAAGTGAGTTGTATCAGCAGTTTGTGAGGAAACAGCACTGGAAAGTTACTTGAGAATCAATATTACAGAAGCAGTTTCAGCTATTCAGCTGCTTATCAGGAAGCAACAAAAAATTGAATTGCATTGCCCAACACTATTTTTGGCTCATGTCTTTGTGACAACAAAAACCCTTTAAAAAGCAAGCTTAGTGCCCATCTAATTTAGAGTGATTTTTTTTTCATAGTCTTAGTCAAACAATATAAATAAAACCAAATGGCTGAAGCATGGTTCACTTTTGTTTTAAAAAAATCTTCATGCAAATGATGATATAAAGCGAAATGTTTTGCAGTTAGAAATTTAGGGCCGTGTATCATTTTATTGGCACAGTAAAAGGCTACAGCCATATTAACATCTCTGTGTATAAAGTGTCAATTTGCCTTTTAATGTCCATCCTCCTCTATTGAGAACCATGAAAATCAGTATTTTGTTGGCTTTTGAACAACTGCTAACTTCCTTTGGCTCAAAAACTTGGATATACTTCTGTTCTCACCCACATGTAGGACCAGCCATCAAATGTACAGCATAAGTTAAAGAGTGGAGCACTTGAAGGGTTATGGACACTATTTATTTCCCCATCTCCGTGTTCACTTCTGTGCCTTCACACTTCATTTGTGTGCCATTACTAAGGTATGATGAGGGCTGAAAGATGGTTTAGTAAAACTGAACAGCATAATAACAACTGTCTCAAATGTCTGCAGCACAAAGAACGGAAGGGAAGAGCTCATATTGCTCAAGTGCTTTGAAACTTGGCTCTTGATATCCGGAGCCTACACTCTCTTCTTTCACTGTGCAGTGAAGAAGGGTGAGGACATCATCAGCTCCATGGAGTGCCCTACAGCCCCAAGGTCCACTCCTGGCAGACAAGTACTCACCAGAAGTCAATTTATACTCCTTCCCACTTCATCTGCCAAGAGATATTTCTGCTAGACCTCTGGTAAAGCCCTGTCTTTCTCCTCCCAGCCCAACTTTATGAATGAAAGAGGTTTCATCTGATCTGAAGTTACAGGATTATGGTGCAGCTTTTGAACCAGGCACTTCAGGAAAGCCTCCAGAGCTTCTGGGGAATACCTCAGCCCTCTACCACTTCCAACAGTAACTGAATCCCTTGTAGAGCTGACAAGCCGGGGGGTAAATCAGACTTGGACAGCAATGATCCTAAGAGCAATGGTACTGGAAGAGACCAATACCACAGGCAGTAATGCTATCATCTACTCTGCAGAAGACCCTGTACTACTATTCCTGTGTGATCAACTAAAAAGGTCAGAAAATGTAATGCTAAAATTATACAGTAATTTTCAGTTGCTGTTAGTAAAATTATTGCTTTAGGAAAGTACCTAAGAAACAACCATTCAAAGAAATGATAAAAAATAATGGCTTTGCAAAGCTGGAATCACTCTGCTCCATCTGTCCTGGGGTGAATTAAAAGAGAACACATTTCACATTCCAAGTCTGAAGTATTAACAGCCTAGAAAGTACCATATGGATTTTGGCATTCCCTAGTTAAAAAAAAAATAAAATAAAATATCGACTATAAATCTTTAAAAAGACTGAGTGTTTTTTTTCTTATTGTGAATATGTAGGTCTACGTGACAGAAGATGTTTAAAAATAACGGAAGTTGTCACATGCCACAGTTACTCTGAAACAATCTTCCAAAACCCCTCAAATTTTTCTGTTGTCTTTTGTCACATTTCTGCAAGTACTAGAGAATTTTAACAGAAAAAGGCAATTGCTAAGTAAAATCTATTTGGTTTTGGTATTTGGTCTGTAAGTAATCTTGTCAATAAAAGATAATTAAATACATTTGTCCTCAGAATTCCACTTTGGTTGAGCCTCAAAATAGGAAATGCACCAATATGATGCAGACAGAGACTGAATACTAAGAGCTGAAACCCTCAAGAACAGAATCAAAACTCATAATTATAATTAAGGCAGTGTAATAAAAAAGAAGCGACAATTTGTGAATTAAATTCTCTTCTCTAAGTAGCAAGAAAAATGCAAAACTTACTCCAGGCAGCAATATTCAAATGGATACTGCTATTTTTTATTTTCCCAAAAAATGAAAAAAAGACCCTAAAGCTAGTAGCACACACAATTTTTGTTCCTTGAAACAGTGAAATACAGTATATATTTGAAGCAATTCCTGTAATATATTGTAAAAGATGCTATCATATGCTATAATCAATTAGAGTACAGGCCAGAAAGGGCACTTTGCTTCATTGTCACTGTTTATTATTTATGGCAAAAGAAAATGAAATTTGGAAGAAAACATGCTGAACATGACAAATATACATAACAAAGACTGCAAATAGGAGCAAAATCTTCATTCTAAAAGCAGTATCAACATTCATGATGAAAATGGTAAACTCTGGTGTCATTTGCATGTTTTTATTTTGGTGTTCTGCTGTAAATGACACTTCTTCAGACATGAACTGCCTTTTAAAAATAAAACAGAGGAGGATTTTAAATGCAAATTTTTTACATCTCAGCACAAAAACACCCTTCATTAGAGATGGTACTGGCATCAGAAATTATAATTATGGCATTGCTTGTTTCTGCAGCTTAAGGAGTTCAGAATTTCTTGGAGTTGTTTAGCACTTCACAGCACTGATGTCAGGCTGCCTAACTTTTCATAAAAGGAGATTACATACTAGACACAGTGTCTCATTCTAAGGATTATCACAGAATATCAGAGAATGGTTTGGGTTGGAAGGAAACCTTAAAGATTATTTCATTCTAAACCTCTGCCACGAGCAGGGACACCTTTCACTAGACCAGGCTGCTCAGAGCCCCATCCAACCTGGCCTTGAACACATCCAGGGATGGAGCATGCACAGCTTCTCTGGGCAACCTGTGCCAGGGCCTCACCATCCTCACAGCAAAGAATTTCTTCCTGATATCTAACCTAAACCTACCCTGCGCCAGTTAAAGCGATTCCCCGTTGAGACCCTACACGCCCTTGTGAAATCCCCCTCTGGCTGTCTTACAAGCCCCCTTTAGGTACTGAGAGGCTACTCTAAGCTCTCCCTGGAGCCTTATCTTCTCCCAGCTCACTCAGCCTACCTGCAGAGGAGACTCTAATAGGTAATAATATGAAACAATTTATAAATATAAAATTAAAAATCTAGACTGACTCGTTCATTCCCATTCATGACAAATTAAATTACTGGCATCCTGATGCCTTTCTAATAGTTTGTGTTCTCTACTGCTAGCTTTCCTTACCCTGAGAAAGCACATCTGCCCGGCAAAATGAATACCACAGAAGTTGTTACTATGCATTTTGCTTCTCAACAATTCTGTTAATCTAGAGGAAGCATGTTCAAATATAGTTTTGAAAAAGAAATATGGTATATGCTGCCTATGATAGCTAACTAGACTGGAAAAAAAGAGCTGAACGTAAGTGAAGTAAAAAAAAAAAAGCTTAAGTCTAGGTTTTTTTTCCTTCTTAGAATGAAATTAAATAAGCTTTTAGAGCTAGATATTAAAATGGCAATATAACATAAAAATATCTCATGTTGAATTCAAACTTGCAAGGCCCATTTCTAATATAAGTCATCAGTATTACTATGTCTCAAAAAGGGTGAACTTCAATAATGTAAGCTGATACATTATTTTTTCATCCTGTTCTTTTTTACAAGTGAAAAAAAAAAAATAAAGGACTGGAGATAAGATAACCACTAGGTCTTCTAAATAACCTGTTCATATTTGCCTTAATCGACCACTTTGTCCACAGACATATCTTTTGTTTGGAAATGGCATAAAGAAAAATTGGATTCTTTTCCTCATAATGGCTGCAGAATCAACCTATATTTAATGATCTATATCAGAGAGATTAAGAAATTAAGAAAAATGCTTAAATTTATATACAGTTTGAGCTATTATTATATGTAGCATGCAATGCATAGAATTTCAGATAACATTGTTATAAAGACAAAGACAGGAAATACTATTTAGTAGGAATAGTCTGACTCTTATTTCGCTTTGTTGACTTCTACCTGCATTACTCCAGCTCTTATCTGCTAGTTGTATTCATTTTAGATATCTAAAAACTAAAGCATTACACACACAAATAAAGTAAGGACAGTTAGCCAAAGAATTACAGGCAACAAGCTGCTGATATTATTACCCCCATCAAAGCCTTTAATCCATGGAAGGTATCATCAACATACATACTAAAACTGCTCCAGGTATTCTCTAAGAAATATACTTCAGGTATATTACAAAAAGTTTCTTTAAGGAGCTAAGAACACATAAAATAAGAAAACCAAAGAGACAGCCAAGTTTTAAATGTGGCCACTGTCGCCACAAAGACAGAACCAATTCTTTCCACCAAAACACCACTTCAATGACATGAAATCCAGGTTTCACCTACATGCTACAGAACAGAAATTGGAGTTGGTCTGACATAATTTTTTAAAGGATTATTCTGCTTTCATATGCATGTGACTGAATACATCCTCAATGACAACATCTTTACAGATCTCTGAGGTTCAACTGTCCAGACTGTGGTAATGTTTTCATCTTTTTCATAAATACAATCTGAAGCACTCTTCCCTAGTGACCTGACAATTCAAATTGCAGCTCTTCAGATTATCATTTGTACCAAAAGATTTCCCAAAGTGGAAGAAATTTGATGCAAAGAGGGAAATCTTTCTTCAAATACAGATGTTCTTTTATATTCTTCTTTCTCAGAATAGCAGATGCAGAAGCAAAATAGCATAAATTATGATTGACCTCAGCAGAAATAATTTATGCTCCTGAGACACTTTATGTGTGTAGCCAGGAGGGAGCTGTCTAACTGTATGAATTTTTACACATCTTTCAGCTAATTTACAGATCTGGTGTAAAACTCAAGGACATCATAAATATTTGCGGCATCCTCTAAAGAACTTTGGGTTCATAAACCAATTAATCTATTACAATGATTCACAAATTATCCCCTTCATCTCCAACAGAAACAATCTTAGGATAGGGCAGATCAAGGAGATTTTTCATGGTATGAAATGAGTGTCTCTTTGCAGCAGGAAGAAAGCCACATGATGACCTTTCCTAAGACGTACCAAAGAATTTGTAACCCCTACAGTCAAATACTGGAAACCAGAGTGGGGGCATGTATTACTTGTGATCCACTGCAATTATCAGAAAGTTAATATCTACTTAGAGGTCTCCATCTGTTAATGGTACTAGAGCTTATATTTTCAACTTCTCACCCTCCAGAAACTCATTCATTTTTAACAATCACTAACATGTCCTTCTTAACCATTACCAATGTGTCATTTTATAAACAATAGGGGACATCTTGAAAAACAGGGTCAGACCTCACATGACTTAATTAGCTAAACTCCATTAGTTTTCATTTGAAGAGGCTGGTCTGCAGTACTAGAAAATTTGGACATAAACTTCAAAACACAGCATGATGATAAACAATCATTCTTGATACAGGTATGCTGCCACAAAAAAATTTGCCCACAGATGGCAAATTGCATTTAATGCCATCTCCTTGCATGGCAGTGAGTCCCATCATCTGCCAGTTACAGGAATATTCTCAAAAGGAGCCAAACTCAGCACTAAACGATAACAAAAAGAATTAAAATGCCCACAGTAAATATATTCCCTAGTTTTAGAGCCTCAGCCTCTCGCCCCTTACATTTTTAAATTATTAATGCTCTATATTTTTTACTTAGGAATTTACAAAGAAAAACTGCAATGATAAGAATACGGCAAGTAACACATAACTAAAAAGAAAATAAACATATTTGTCTTCTTTTGCAGTGCTGACAAGTATTATTTGTAATTGTTTCAAGTTAAAACATTTCAGAAAAAAATATTTTAAGCTTCCCCATTAAAACCACTGAAAAAAAAATCCAGAAACAGTTTAAATTTTGTTGAGTCTGCTGCTGGCAATGCTCCTTCAAAACATGGAAATCACTATTATTTCCATCAATTTTACCAATTCAGTTTTAGCAGTTTCACAGACATTTCCTTACTCCTTCACTGGAGCAGAATCCATCAGTGTTGCAGAAAAAGCAAACAGTTAATTTCAAAGAGAATTTTATCAGATGAGACAAGTGGGAAAGTATCATACAAACAACACCTCTATCACCATATTAGATTAGTAGGGTAATGGAATGACAGTCTACATTCACTCAGTAGTCACAATATAATTGCACAGCACACTCAAATGATCCCACAAGGGGCCACATTACTGGAGCCAAGGTTATTATAAGAAATGGCAGCATGTGTTTGTGGGAATGTAAGGTGAAACAAGTTAATAACTTCCTATTATCTACTGGTAAAGCTGCTACCTCCGTATGTGAAAATAAATGACACAAGAGAAAAGCTAAATTAAACAACCAGTAATTTATGTGAGGTAGAAATGGAGTGCAGATGGTGATCCTAAGTTGCACATATCACAGCAACAGTAAAAATCACCTCCTTCTATTGGGAAAACACTCATTTCAATGGCTTCTTTAGTGAAAAACATGCAAAGGTAGAAAGCTCTTAAAAGCATTAGAGAAACATTAGGGTAACTACTTTTACACATAAGCAGAAAAAGAGATCTGTGCGCTGCTAAGCCTCTCTATTCCACAGCCTGATAATAAGAATCTGGGAGAACGTTTAGATGCCCCGGACTCATCTGCCTCAAGGACTTTTGACCTGCATGTTTCTTCTACTCCTCATGATTCAACCAGAAAACTACAGGGAGTTTCTCAGAAATTGTTGAATGCTTCACTGATTTTCTGACCAATTTAAACAGAAAAGCTCCAGCAGAACTGATGGAAATATCCTCAGAATACTAACTTAATTCAGGAGCTCTACTTGGTTCTAGGGCTTCATGTCCTCTATGTCACATAGACTGAAATGGAGGCTTCCCAAATATAGCCCAGTTTTCAAGACACTGACGTACCAGATTAAGCAGAAGTCTGTGATCCACCTATTCCAAAATTTCCTGTCACGCCACTCAGGTCCTTCTTTTCCAGCAGAAAAACAGTGTTCAAGGGGAGAAATACCATGAGAATCAAATCACTGAGAAACTGGTAGAAATACTTCTGTCAAGTTGACAGAGAGTTTATGCAAGACAGCTGGTAAAACCTGAAACTGCTCCTTCATGTGTTTTCATTGGCTTTTTGGAAGAACACTGTTAGCATCCTTCTAACATCTGGTTCCACAGGTGAAGTCAAGGCAATGCCTATTCTGTGAATCCCAAAGGAGCTGAAAAAAGGAGCCAGATGTCAAAATTAACTGACTTTGAGCACACCTAGAGGCATAAACTTGGGAACCAGAAACTACATAAAGATTTTCTGAATAGTGGAAGTGTCTGGAAGTTCTTCTTTGCATTTTTTATGCTATTCAGTTATCTACATTTCTCTGGTCACTGTCTCAAGAGGATTTCTTTCTACATATTTTTTTCTGATTCTGATACTGCAACAAACATTATTTAGTTCTATGGGTGGTTTTTTAATTCTGTAGAAGAGTCACAGTTCTTGTCTGATTTCTGCAGAATTATGCACTCAAATGTATGAGATGTTAAACATTCTTTACAACCTGAAAAATATTATCAGTAGATCTGTAACAGACTTTACAATATTTTTACTAAATTATTTACCTAATATTTTGCAAATACCTACAGGCTTCTCAGTTCAAAGCCTGAAAAGACTGCAATGCATGTTGCCTCCATTGTCACATAGGCCAATTTAGAAGAGTTACAATCCTTTGGCACTATATCCAAAAAATCACTTGTCTCAGAAGCAGCATGGTATGAATATATCACATATATCTGTACAACTAACATAAATATTTCAATGGGAAATTACATAAATGCATAATGAAATAGCTGTGCAGAATCACAGAATCACAGAACATCCTGAGTTGGAAGGAACCAGAAAGGATCATTGAAGCCCTACTCCTGGCTGTGCAGACAGTCACACCATGTGTGTTGTCCAAAAGCTTCTTGAACACTGGCAGGTTGGGTGCCATGACCACTGCCCTGGGGAGCCTGTTCCAGCACCCAGTCATCTTCTGGGTGAAGAGCCTTATCCTAACATCCAGCCTAAACCTGCCCTGACACAACTTCAGACCATTCCCTTAGATTCTGTCACTTACCACAGAGAAGAGATCAGTGCCTGCCCCTCTTCTCCCCCTCCTGAGGAAGCTGGAACTGCAGTGAGGTCTCCCCTCAGGCTCCTCTTCTCCACACTGACAGACATGTCAGCTCAGCCTCTTCTTGTAAGGCTTCCCCTTCAAGAACCTGTTGCACCACCTTAATACCTCTCCTTTGGATGCTCTCTAATAGCTTAATATCTTACACTGTGCTACCCAAAACTGCCCCCAGCACTGGAGGTGAGGCTGCCCCAGTGCAGAGCAGAGCAGGACAGTCCCTCCCTTGCCTGGCTGTGCCTGATGTACTCCAGGACACAGTTTGCCCCTCCTCTTACCACAAGAATCCAGGCATGGTAGCTACACAGGTAACAGCCACCAAAAGGAGCAGTCTGCAGTTATCCCAGCCGTAGAACACAGACACACACATACATCCACTGCAAACTCTTCAGGTGACATGCTCCATCTTTATCTTGTATATGTCATGCCAGCACAGCTGGGTCCTAATCTCTCACAAGGAGTTCTCCCTGTGACCTCTTACGGTACAAAGACAACAAGAATTGTCCTCAGACAGACCAAAAGTATTATAAATCATGATTTACAAGTGAGAGCAGCAGCAGAGATCTTGTATCTTCTTTCCAGGAACATAGAAAGAGTCAAAAAGGCAAACTTTAAATTCAGTAACATGTCCCACACAAAAAAAAAAAAAAAAAAAAAAAAAAAAAAAGGCTTCCCTTTCATAATATTCACGGTATTATAGATAGCAGTGCTGAGACAAATGGTCTGTCAGCATATAAAGAACACTGGAAATCAGTGGGAAAAGCTAAGAAAAACCATAAAACCCATATACATTTCCATTTAAGCAACCATCAGGTATTTTCACTCTCTATAACATTTAAGATGATGATATATAGAGAATAATTAACTGCCTCAGAGAGAACCAGATCAAGAACAAGGCACATAATCTTTGCCTTCTACTTCCACTAATGGCTGGAACACTCCATGAGAATAACCAGACAAATTGAACATTTTTATCTCTGTCTGAAAATTATCACTGATTTAATGACATACACACAGCCATTTCCAACAGCTTTCACTTCACAAAAAGGAAAAAAAAAGAGGTTATCTGCTAAAAATCAATAGAGCTCTATATTCTTCACAAGAAAACAGCCCAGATTGCTACTGCACGAGTAGGTTCAGGCTGTGCCTGCTCTAACTTAGCTGCTTTTGTGAAGATTTACACACCTCTTCACGTGAACTCAATGCCTCCTTTATTAACTTGCCCTAATGCCAAGTAACTATGGAACAGTGTCTACAAATTAATCTAGCACTAAGACAACTGTGTTAAAACCCCATCACCTACACTGTGGAAGTTTCCTGTGATGCTGCTGGGAGCATCTGCCAAGAAAGCTGCTCTAGATTTTCTATTCCAAGCTGCATTTTATATGCCAAGCTTTTTGAACCTTGAAGCTGACATCTACCAAATGAGTTGTCAAATTCCAAAAGAGATTTTCAAAGACATTCAGAAAATACTGTGCTTGTAAAAGAGTTGCTTCCAGCATTCACAAAACCCTTAGCAACAACTAATTCATTCCATTGCAAATGTATTCCATCTCACTTTTCATTTAATTGCCAAGTACTTCTCCCTCTTATCTTATTCAGGCTTTTGGTACCTTTAGACACCAAGTTCTTTTTCTCAAAGATGAAACTGTATGTCTTCCTCAGCCACCTGCTAATAACAGGAGGCTTTAAAAACACTTCTACAACATTAAGAGTCATAAATAACAAGTGATATCCTGATTTTTACTTCCACCATTGATTTATGTGTTTTCCTGGACACATACAAACTATGAAGTTAATATTATCTTTATTCCCTGTCTACTCTACTGTTTCCTATGTTCTTTGTCTCCTGGAAATAGTAACAGAGAAATTAAACCTCCAGCAGCATTTCCTCTTAAATACACAGTACAACCCTACATACAGTATCAGGACTAAAAAATGTAGGTTCTTCTTGAAGAACTTAAATTCTAAATGGTTTTAGGGAAATCACTTACTAAGCTTCTCTGTACCCCAATATTCACTTAAAAATGACAATCAGCCAATTAGTAGGTGTCTAGAGAATTAATAGCATCTAGAAATTGAGCTAATCTATTTCACAGCTCTATGCAAGGCAGTGAGTCTAGTAGGGTTGAGTATGACCCACTTTAGCTACAGGGATTTTTCCAGTTAAGCATTGTCTCCTTTCAGGGCTTGAACAAGTAACTTTATATTGCCAACAGCACTTACAGAGCAAAGAGATGCCGCAGAGTGGCCTCAAATACCTAGAAATCTGCTTTAATATCACTCACTTTACAATATGGAAATATCACACAAATAAAAAGAAATAAAATGCAAAGGAAAAATATATAGTAAGAATCATAAACTACCAAACTATATTCCATTCTTTCTTCTTTAAAAGTAGCATCACAGTGCTATGATGATTGTGGTTTCTTTTTTTTTCCTGGACTAATGATGCTTTAGCACTCTGCTCTTAAAGCTCCCATTATTGGGATGCAGACAATAGCAGCATCATCACAATTCAAATTTGTATTACCCACTGAAATGTCAGCATTATCCTTTTATATTCCTTCTTCGCTTGCTCCCAGATTTTCATCAGCCTTTTGTAAATGCATAATGTACAGTGTAAGTCCTTTCAAAGGAAAATCCCAGCAATCCATGTGGTGGCAGGTGCCAGTTGAAGGCAGGTGTAGACTTGCTGACACAGAGTGCTTAAGCTACATTCAGACCTATGTTCCACAGTCACACTTTTCAACAGCTGACAGGAGTATAGGACTACACAATAAAAATGTTATACTGGTAAAAATGATTACTAGTTGTGAACAAAACTACTCCACAACACCTTGTGATTGGTGTCTTGACATTTCCCAAATCACCACTCTCCATAAACCCTGAATGATTCACAAAAATCAATGGCTACTGGCAGAACAATATTTTACAAAGGTGACAGGCAACAGGTAGTGCAATGTTATCCTTTCTAACCTGTGTGGCAGTACAGATGATATTACTGCTGTATTTTTAGGCACATATGGCTCTTAATATATATAAATGTGGCTGGAACCATACAAGTAAATAAAGAATAGTTGTTGAATCAATGGGATTAGGGACTCAATGCATGCACACCACACAGGAATAACAACAAGGGAAAAAAGGTTGAGGGTAGAGAGAATGAAGACTAAAATATATGAAAATATCACTGCTATCTTATGTATTCTAGCTTCCCACAGGAAAAATTGGCAAAAAATAGGTTTCACATACACAGGGAATATTTGCCTACATATGAAAAAACCAGTTATCTACACTTGTTCAGGTAATGATAGCCCAAGACGAAATCTAATATCTATCAAAAAAAGGGATGACTACTTCAGACATTTTTTCTGGTATGAAAAGACTTAGCCCCGGTTCTATGAGATCAATAAGTACATCATCTTAAAAACAGTGCTCACAGTAATGAAAATCAATTGGCTTTGTTGGATATATAGGCCAGACGATGTACAAATTAACCGTAGCTTAAAAAACACCCAGAATATTGAAGAATAGTAGTGAGACATTAAAATAATAACTTCATAAATAATTGAAGAAAAATTGGTAAGAGGAAGGATAGGACAAAGTTAAAACACTTATTGACAGTATCAACTCAAAATTGAGTAATAAAATATAATTCATATGGGCCCTAATTTTCTAGGATTCCACATCTAACTTGGTGTTAGCCATTGGAATCAGATGCCTGGTCCCCTTACCGCCTCCAAAAATAGAAGGAAAAAAATTCCAAATTTGAATAGAAGCATACCAGAATTAAGGATCTAAATAGTTCTAGCGACTTCCCTTATCTCCAGAGCATCTGTCAGCACAGTAAGTAAGTTCTAGCTAGTAGCAGAATTTTGAAAAATACGAGAATGAAAGACTTGTGCTTCAAAATTAAATTGTTGACACATGAGGGAATTAATTTATGCTGTGAAGCCCTTACCCTTGGATCTGTACAGAAAAGAGAGTTACTGAGAGTAGTCAAGGATATTCTAAATGGCACTGACACTGAGAGCCAACTCAAACCAGGTCACAGGGAGTCAGAACTACATTCATGGAGTAATTCAGTCTGAGAAGTAAATATAGAAACAGAGAAGTTGCAGAAGCTCTTTTAGTATGAGGGCTTCTCCATGTTAACTCCTTTGCTTACTTTTTATTTTCCACAAGACAGAAGTTTTCTTTGGATTTAATCACCTATGAAAAGATAGCCTTGCTGGCTTTTAATATGCTTAAGCTCCAAATGTTCCTTCTTATCAAAAAAGTTTGAAAATTCCATAGCTGTTTTGTTGATGTTAACAGAGGAATCAAGCCATCAAGCCATTTTGCCATCAGACCCCAAAGGGTGTGTTCTGCAGCCTTTCTTTGGGATAGCAGAAGATGTAAGGAGTCATGAGTGAAACGGGATGAAAATAACGCATTAGGGCACATTCGCTAAACCCAGAGGGTACAAGCCGGAAAAGAATTAATATCTGAGGCTGTGCTAATAACAGTATTAAAAAAACCACCACTCTGGACTTTCTGTTTTCTCTTGTAGTTTATATGAATGAAGGACAGAAATACAGAAAAGCACTTTGCCCATGAAATGGTGAAAAAGTGTTGGGGGTGTCAGGAAGGAGAATTACCTGTGCCAGAACCACTACAATAAAATTCAAGAACATTTTTACTCTCTATCCTTTTCATTTCAATAAATATAGGAGCTGATCACTTATTCTGTTCAAGATTCCCAGAGCAGAGGTTGTAAGAAACCATGGAAAAAAATTTAGAAGCTATTTGAAGTAAACAATTTTCCTATGTTCTATAATTTAAGACAATTAGATGCTTATCCTAAACTTCATTAATGACCGCTTCTAAAATATGAAATACACAAGCTACATGTGAAACCAAGATTTTTAATTCCTAGTTTCAGAAATTATGACCCTTGATGCTGTTACTACCTGTTATCTCCACCAATCCTTTCTGCCCCAACCAGGGTATGCTAATTTTCTCTACTTCCTCAGGCCCTCCATAGTGTATATTTTAACCCACTTACAGTTCAAAGCTTTGTGATGGTTGAAATAAACTCCTACCTGTCTCACATACAACTTCCTTATATAAGGAAAAGGGACTAGATCCACTTTGACTGGAGTAGCAAATACATTAAACTTGGTTATAAGTACATCTCACTATAATATTCTTAGTAAAAGAGTACTTGAATGAAATTCTTGTGTTGATTTTAAGGAAGAGGTCAGGCATGAGGACCTGCTGATCCCAACTAGCTAGGAGAATCTATGAATTATTCACTATCTTTGCTGTATGATCAGAATTTATCTTTTTTATGAGTTCTACTGTTGGCCTTGGTTTATTTATGCCAAACACATAAGAATGAAACTCAAGGTATCAGGGGTTTACATAGAATGAAACAAAAATCTGTACACCGGAAGACAAACAGGTCAGATGCCAGGTTTCTAAACAGGAATTAAATTCAGCTGTAATTTGAGGTCATAACCTATAACCTAAAAGCTCATCAATATTCATTAATCTTGTGTATGAACATCAAGAGTGTGGGATGTGTGTGAGAAATCTCCAAAGAGGCTTCATCTAGCCAAGATTTTTCTATTTGTGTTTTTCTGAAAGAGCAGAGACGAGCTAGCATTAAACCAAACCAAACCAAACCAAAAACAAAAACAAACCAAAAAAAAAAAAAAAAAAAAAAAAAAAAAAAAAAAAAAAAAAAAAAAAAAAAAAAAACCACCAAAAAAAAAAAAAGAACAGCTTAACAGCTTCCTCTTGACCTACAAGATTTATCCAAGACTTTCGACAAAAAATTATGTGAATTGACTTATTTATACAATTAAATCCCTACCAAATAAAAACCAGAACTGTGGCCTCCTACTGATACTTAGTTAGACAGTTTTATGAGAATCAAAATAGAAAGGGAAGTCCATTCTTCTCAATATTTCCTTTGCTCTAAGACATATTTATTAAGATATTTTGATTGAATCCCAGTACATTCAGGGCTTGCAGCCATCACTATATCTGCAAAAAGCCACAGATCTTTTCAACAGGAAAAACTTCCTTTCTAGCAGATCTTATTTGCAATTTTGCCAAATTCCCCTCAAGCCAATGACTCACATTTGTATTTGGCCTCACTCTATTGCATTGGGAATTTTACATTCTAGTCTGCACTCACAGCCTGTCTTTCACTATTTAGATAAAAGAAAGCAAAGTGACAGCACAACAACATAAGTACAGCTTTAATTTCTCGCAGTGCAAATAAAGCCCCAAGGGTTTACTCCTCAGCAAACAGAACTGGAAGCTGCAAATTAATCTGGCTGAAAGTTCCTAATATTACAAGTAGTAGGGGATCATTAAGCTCTCAGCAGTATAGGGTTATAAACAGCCTTTTGTAAACTGAGACAACCAAATATGAACCTAGGAGTAAAATACTCTGTGTGTGCCTGCAAGGAGTTGCCCTCACAGGTATGGGTCTCAGACACCTGTAAATCCATGGCAAGAAGATACAGGTGTGCAACCATTGCAGAGACAACTGTGGCTTCCCTGCAGTAAGGACACACATGTGCACAGTTCTACTCCAGCATAACCTATTAACCACCAATATAACAGTGACCAGCAACCTGACCCCAAAAACCAAGTTGAATATCAAATTTTTGAGAGGAGTGCTGCCGGTATCGAAATTGGATTCCAAAATCTTCCAGAAGTTCAGCATTACAGGAGAGTAAATGTGAAGGGAAGCTGACTGGATGAAGAAATTAAAGAAGAAATGGATAACACCAATTCTTCTCGTGATAGCTTTTAAGTGAAAACTAGTTTGTCAAAAGTAACTTTGATGAGGTAATCAGTCTCATATTAATATACAACAATTACTTCCTCCACCCTTGCATTTATAAAAGACCTTGTTATATAAGGACTAGAGTACCAAAGCCATTATGGACACTGCTAAAAATAAAAATGGGGGTATAAATTTTACAGCTTCATTGCACCTCAGCTGATACAAGAACAATCCACAGAACCATCTCATCTCAAGAGCCACCATATTTAGCAAAAAAATAATTATTTTGCAAACTTTTCTTTTTGCAAAGAAAATCAATGCCATTTTATGATTGTTAGGCTGATTTAGTTCCCCTCTATATTCAAATACTATTTATATTTCTTTATTTACATAATCCATTACAACATCGACTTTTCCTCATTTCAAACAGCATAATGCCTATATAAACATCCTACCATTCCTGACTATTTCAAGCATGCCCCCTATTATTGCATAAATAGTGGGCGATGTATCATCTCTAGTTTAGGCAAAGCACCAGGTTTAATACGGTATGGCAGAATAAGTTCTATTCTGCATGCCATTACTTTCAAATATGTTCCCCATCTCCTTTAATAGTCAGTCATAATGGGTTTTCTTGCTTGTGTCTGACTTTTGTATTAATTTTTACTTTTTATTTCTGTGTGGGTAACTTCAATATTCCAAGAGAATTATATCCTCCCACCTTTAAAGTGGTACTGAAGTCATACTCGTTCTCTTGTGCTTTATCATCCAGATATCATCTTTTTGTTCAACATTAATCTGTGAACAACCATGCCAAAAAAAAAGCCTGTAAGGACAATAAAAAGTAAGGCACTATTTTACTTTATGTTGCTGTAACCTAATGCATCTTACATCTCACAATTCTTATTTCTCTCATACGATCTAGTTCAGATGAATGAACAGTGAAAAGACCTTCCAACTAATTCAATTGAACTTTTGCCCTTCACATAAATGTAATAAATAATTCACTTATGAAATAAGTTAGTGTATGTCTACCAGTTGACAAAGACAAATACTGCCATTTTTAATCAAACTGCAAATCCTTTAAATCTAAATTTAGCAATAGGTAATTGAAGACTCAGGGCAAAGGCCAGAGGGAGATCCGAAGTCATATTTACCAACCAATCCTCCCCAAGAGATCTTACATCTAAATTTTTAGTGAAATATTCTCTCAGTGATGTTTACATTTCCCCTAGATTTAAACTTCATAGAACATTAATGTGTTCCCTTTCCCCCCCTCAAATGTGCTTCTTAATAAATGTAGACAGTAATGTGCATGTGTGTAATAACACTGAAGAGTATGAACACTGCATTGAACTTATTAATTAATAATTACTTAACTAAGTAATAATCACTGCTACTGCTGCTGGTGTGTCAACTAAAAGACTGCTGTGGCTGATCTCAGAACACATGAGGACAACCCCTACTTCAAGAAATTACAGAATCTTCCTTCTGTATTAATGAATTAACAATAATAACAATTACTGAAGCCTTAGGGGGGAAAAAAAAGTCGCTAACTTCTTTTTTTTTTTGTACCTTTGCTTTCTTTATACCTTAATAAAATAAAAAACAGATGATGGGATTTTCTGACAGTGGGCTGCGTCTGCTGGATTAAGGAACAGAAGCTCTTCCGTGAAAATAATTCTCCTAAGACATTTTTCCTGGCTGACTGATGGCCTGGTACTACGACTTGGTTCCAGGAACAGGGAGGAAATCCAGAAAACAGATTCATTAAAAGGATATAAATTTCTGTGGTATCACTAACAGTATATTATCGAGGAAATTCATATGTACTTGGCATTTGTAATTCAGATTTAAAATCTATTTTAAATATATACATGAACTCAAGCGTGTTGACATTAAATCAATTTCTTTGAACGCAAGCCAAAAATTTCATTTGAAAGTTTTTACAAAGTGTTTAGAAATCTGGCTCTATGAATACAATAAGATTTTGACATTATTTCTACTGAATTACAGATTCACTTGACAGCTATTTTGTAATTTTCATAATACTTCCCTCTATTTAGGACTTTAATCATAACTTTCAAGGATTTTTTTTTCTCTTTACAAAAAATTCTGTACAACTTATGCTGGTTTCTATCAGAAAGAGTAATAGAAGAGTGGAAAAAAACCCTCAGAAAGCACAGGTTTTTGTTCTGTTTTCCACCTTATACATCAATCGACCTTGACCAAATACACATAACCCTTTTTTTTTTCCTACTGAAAACTCCATTTCTGAGTGGCAGAGGTATTTGGGTGAAGAAGGTAATATGGCCAGGATTTGTGGATTACTGATGAAAATAAATCAGCCTAAGTGTATTTCCAACACATTCAGAGCACACAAGACCCACAGTAGTTAAATAGGACAGACAATGCCCTTCTATGCCAGTCAACAGAATTTAGGGGCAGACAAGGTGCATTTTTGGAAAGTGAGTTTTGGCAGCTGCAGTCTTTGGGCAGAGCAGTGAAATCTTCCATGTCAAAAGCAAAAGTGAAATAAGAGCAAGTGAAGCTCTAGTATGCAAAACAGTGATTCATTACAACTAAGTTTTTAATTCTATAAACTAATTTCAACAATTATCTTCTAATAGCATTAAATTCTGTAAGCCTATTTATCACTCTGAACTTTAAGTACTAAGTAGAAATTTAAAAAACCCAAAACATTCAATATTATTCTTCTGCAAAGAAAATGTAAAATTTTAAATGCAATCAATGTGTCAAGCCCACATTCAGGTGTAGTCTATTCGTCAGCAGCTCCACTGCTAAAAACCCTACAAGATCTTACAAACCAGTCTGTCTGAGAAAAATTATAGTGGTAGAAAAGACACAGCAGTAAGAAAGTGAGAGTGCTGAGTAGTAATACATTTAAAATTAAAAAGAACCTAAAAATCAAAAATCTTAAGAAGAAAAAATGTCTCTTGACTAGAGCTGATATGTTCTCACAGAATGCTGAGTGCATCAAAAGAAGTCTCACACTTTCACTGCTGTAAAGAATGTTACATTCAATATTTTATTTTCTCCAGCACTTGAAACACTACATGATGTGATTTAGAGTCAGTCACAAACTTAGTATTAACCCAAAGCAATTGATTACCACTGGGTCTGGTCTCAGTCCAGAGCTATTAATGGGCTTCACTAAATTAATCCAGTATAGATGTTTGTGTTATATAGAGTTGTTCTCTTTATAGGGTAATATAGAATAAAATGTTCAAGCACTGGACTTTATTGATAAAGCAAAAATACTGAGTCATCTAGAAACAGGGAATGGAGGAAGTTTTTACTTTGTTGAGTCAAGGAGTTATTAACAGACATTGCAACTTCAGGAGATGACACCTGATTACAAAAAAGTGGGTATTTGTGTCTCCAGTGAGACATGCCAGTTCCTCCTTTAGAAACTTGAAATTATCTAGAAATACATAGTGGGATTCATCCTAGAAGATCCCTCCCAGGCTATGGTGTAATCACTTCCCACATTCACAAGTCAAAGGAAAGTCCAGTAAATGAAACACGTGCAAAATTTAAAATTTCTCCCTTTCTCTAAGAGCTGTCCACAAGTTCCTCAAACAAAACAAAACAAAAAAAAAAAGATGTAATAAGCAGAGGAGCTGCTGCAGCTCTAACAGCACCACAGGAGCATGCAACGATGGCTTCCATTGCTATTGCAGGTAACCACAAATAACCAAGCAGGTTGATGCATGAAGAGAAAGGGGATTGCTCTGGAGCCAGGAACTCAAGGAAAAACTCCTGCAGGCAGTACAATGCAACCAAATAAATTACAGAGACCAATAAGACTACACTCATATAAATTCCAAAGAGGAACATGAAATCTAGGCATTCTAAACACACAGAGGAGCCAAAATCTTTGCTCTTTGCTGCAGACTGTAAAGCTACTGCAAGGAACACATTCCTTTCCCTACTCAATTTACCTCCTCAGCCTTCATTGCAAAGCGAAAACTGAAGGGCAGAGAAACTGCTCTAGTTTTACATGAATGCAAAATGGATTCTATCAAACAGAAAATGAATTACAGCTCCGAGAAAATTTTATTGGAAATTCTTTGAAAAAACAGAAATAGCTAGTCCTTATAATTAAAAAAAAAAAAAAAAAAAGCTATTTTCAGTTGGAAGGAAATCTGTTACTAAAATAGCATTTTATTTTTAAGAAGGCCAAGAGAAACCATTGAAAGTTTCAAACAGTTGTAAAATATTGTGAGGATATCCAGCTTATACTTAGTTCCACATCTGCCAATAAAGGCTTTAATTCCATATTGGAAGAAAATAGTTTTTAACTGCCAAGTAACCAAAGCATAATAATGCAATTGCATTTTACTCAGGCTTTCTGAACTGTTTATTCAAACACTACAAGTTAACTATGAAGAACACTGAATGCTGTAGAAAACAATGAGATACAGGTAACTTGAACACTTAAACTGGAAGTCTTAAAGTGAAAATAAATTTGAGACAGCTCTACAAATCATGCTACATATCGGCTCATCATATGGAAGTTACAAAATTGTATTAGTTACAGGAAAACATCACTTATGAGCTCTCAGTCTAAGTATATGTAAAGAAGGCAAATAAAGGCAAATTTAAACTTGTACTGACTTTTAATGCAGAACAGAACTAGAAAAATAACTAAACAACCTGCCAGGTTACTGGTTAAAATAGAGAGCGATCAGTATTAATAAAATGTTAGCCTCTTCTCGTCTGTCTTCACCAGAGTGCTGTCCACACTGCTGTTCTGCTTTTAAAACTGACAGGCACAAAGTAACAGTGACTGATGTCATTTTTATCAGGAAGAATGCAAAATACTGAGATTCTAGATTTAAATAGGGACAAATACAAGGAAAAGTTCTCCATCTTCAGAACCTAACAAAGGCTTTTACTGACAAATGGGTCCGAATGTTAGGCCAACCACTGCCCTTTTCAAAAGCACCTTTGCTGAAACTTCTCCAGATGCAGAGGTCAAACCTGAACACACTCACACACACAGAAACAATTTCTTCCATGCTCAACAGACAAACGCATTTAGTGATGTGAAGGTCCATTACATTGCTGACACAGACTTTAACACTGTGTGATTGGCAATATAAAATGGCAGAGCCTATTTACTCTGTGATTCTCAGACTCTTTCTTCAACTTAATTAAGAAATAGCACCCACTAAATAGCACCTCTTGTCCCTGTGAAAACTTTATTTTCACTGATGACTGGATTTTCTATACCTTTTCTCTATCTGAAACGTGCAATAGTAAGAAATCAGCAATCAATTCAGCATTAAGTACTGCTGACCCGCATATATAAGAGTTAACATTTGTATTCTTCAGAAGTGCAGAATGACATGCCTGAGCCCATCACAGTCTCCTGAGGAGAAATGAAACATTTCACAAACACAACTATGAAAAAGAACAGCTTAGCTTTAGATGGCTGTGAAGCTGGAGAAGAAACCACTGGAAGCTCCTTGTTAGAATTGTGCCAAGTGTTGGTGGTTATTTTCCAGAATATGTTGAAGTTTACTGTCTTTCTACGTACTGTTAAAACCATCTTTGTCAGAAAGTGTAATGCCATAGGCACATAAAAATTATTGTAAGAAGTCAGATTTAATTTGTAAAAGATCTGATGGTGCCAGCTAGCAGGTCTTTCCCCCACTTTCTCAGTCTTGTCCCTGTGGCCTTACTGCTCTGTTTGCTGAAACCACAATTTGGTATCTGGTTTCTCTCTGCAGTGACAGAAACTGTGCTGTTAAGACAAATGATTCTAGGGAACACGCAAATCTCTCAAGTAAACAGAGAGATGCAAATGAACACACCCCCTGCTGAACAAATGCAATGTTCCAAATTCATCAAGGGTAACCCTGAGGGCACTGCTTGGCTTCAAAGAAAATGCACAGGAGGAGCTGTGGGGGGACTCTGTCCAGTTGCCTGTGCTTCAGTCAAAGCATGCCAGTACAGGTGGTGGTCCTAAAGCATTTCAGATTTCATTTAACCTATGGTGACAAAATTATGTTATTCTAAACTTAACCAATGACTTTTAAATTGAAAAAAAATAATAATAATTCCCAAGGCCATTATTCAAGAAGGGACTCTGGTTTTTTATCTTGCTTTACCTACCTGCCTTCCCGTTTTGATTTATCAGGTTTCCTACTAAAAATTCTCTGAAATGAGAAACTAAAGCAACTGAACTATATTTGCATAAAAACAACTTCAATGGGGTGCATGAAGCTTAACTTGATAGCTCTCCTATGATTGATGCAATTGTTACCAGCAAAAGGGAGAGAAAAGGGGCAGAAAATTTGTGAGAGAAAGAACAATGTCTATAAACGGGCATAAACGCTCTTCTCACTTTCTTCTGTGTGAAGACTTGTTTTCATCTAAACTACAGAATATTTCAGAGAACTGAATGTGATCTGACAGCTAATCTTAAATTGTCCCACTATATAAAAAAGGGGAACAAAAAAAGTCCACAGATAATATAGTCCACTATATTATCTATCATACTTTGAGGAAGTTGTATAGGGCTGGAGCAACTCTCCCACAAAGGCTGAGAGAGCTGGGGTTATTCAGTGCTGAGAAGGCTACAGGCAGACCTAACTGCAGCCTTCCAGCAGTTAAAGGGAGCCTAGAAGAAAACCAGAGAGGGATTTTCCAGAAGGGCAGGTAGTGACAGGGCAAGAGGCAATGGCTTCAAACTGAAAAAGTAGGTTTAGGTTAGATATTAGGAAGAATCACTGAGACTGATGGGACAATGGAGCAGACAGCCGAGAGAAGCTGTGGATGTCCCATCTCTGGAAGTGTTCAAGGCCAGGTAGGATGGGGCCCTGGTCTAGTGGAAGGTGCTCCTGCCCACAGCAGAAGGGATGGGACTAGATGACCTTTAAGGTCCCTTCCAACCCAAACCATTGTTTTCAAATCTAATACATAATGCAGCATGCACTGAAAAGACTGCTTGATATATTCTGCTGTCTTTCTTGAGATCCATCCTTTTCTAAGGAATTGGTATTTCTGCTGCAGTGGGGAATCATGAGGCCCCTTTCTCATGCTCAGATACATTTACAGACAGGAGTTTCACTGTCTCATGAAGAGATCACTGAACAAGATGTCACACAAATGCCTCTAAGTACTGCGCCCCATGGCATGCTAGAGTCACTTCTCCCTGAACTACCCGAGGCATGAATGAACTCATAAACCAAAAATTTCCACTGAGTATGTCCTGCCTTCAATTGCATAGGCTTTTGTTTTCAGAATTGAGACAAAAGTCCTCCAAGGAGTGTGGAGCACAGTGACAGACATTGCTGCATTTGAACACTGTAGCCAGAAACATGAACAGTGCAAGAGTAAAGGTCAAGTGGTTGAGACATGTAGACTCTGGCTTAAGACAACCTTATATGTATTTTGGTGCCTGAAAAAAGAGAGATACCAGGTAAAAATCTAACAATTATTCTAACTCCTTGCCCACAATAAAAACAGCAAAAGACAGCATTTTAAAAATCCTATGCTTCTTTAGAAGTTTGCCTTCTTATTGATTAAAATTCCACAAAGTTCCAGTAAGACTGACTGGACAAACAAACTTTAAAAATGGATTTTCTGTTTCCAAAAGTACTCAAGTAGGGTAGTAAAGAGAATCCCCACACACCTAGAAGCTTGGGTTCTTTGTAACCTCCTATTCAGCCACAGCACACATTCAGCTTAGTATGTACCCTAATCATACATACTCAGAAATTTCTTGCTTGAAAAATTACAGTCAGCGGTCATCTAGGCTGTGTGTCCACTGTACACTTCACTGGGTGCAGTGAAACCTAAGAGCTCAAGTATTTGAAGCAGAAACATTTGTTGTGGTTTGTACTTCCAGGCACTTCGTAAAACACTTCCTCTAGCAAACATAATATACATTTTATCCTTTTATTTCAACATCTGATTTTAGTAGTATTTTAGAAAATTAGAGGGATTCTTACATCAACTTTTTGGAAGAGGTTTTCAAATCAAACATTTCTGCGATTGATTTTGCAATCACAACAACTCTCTTTTGGAGAAAATGCTAGTAATATAGAGATGCAAAGCTGGCTGATATTACTAACACGGAGTTTGCACATCATATTTGCATATAACATGTATCTAAGGCCAGACTATGAAGACATCTACAAGTTCAACACCATTTTCACTAATATCATATAACAAATAATTTTACCACCATAATCAGTCTTTTTTACCTAGGTTACTTGTTCACCAAAATATTTTCCTGTGGTTACCAGTTTGGAACACTCCTGTTCCAAAGATGTGTTTTAATTAATGCAAATCCTGCTAGGAGCTGTCACAATGAAACGTAACAACTTCATGAATTCTGTTGTTCCTAAAAGGCCTGATATTATTATGAAACAGAAGTACTCTTAAGGTTTTTTAGAAAAGCTATGGCATAAAATACAGGGTGGCTTTTGCATCGAGCAAACTCTTCTGAATGAGGTTCAGTCTCCACTCTAAGGTAGGACTGTTAACTATTAAGCCTGTTGCCAGCTTAATAGTTTACCTGCATTGGACCTTCAGATCTGCTAGACTAACTTATTTTAAACATTTTCTTTTCCGATTGTTCACAGTGATACATTTAATCTGCAACCAAAGATGGAAATAAATCATAAAAATAGACCAAATGCATACTGGAGCTGACATATGAACTATATCCTAACTGGTGAACATCCAGGTTTGCTCTGAAATGCACAGGTTATATGTAAATAGCAGCCCAGAGGCCATTTGCAGCCAATCCTGGACCACTCCAGCATTTGTGCTTAGGTTTGATTTCCACAAAAACCATGCCACATTCAGGAGAACAGGGATGAAGTGTACACAGCTGCCACCTCCACAAATAGATGAGACACAGATGGAGAGCAGCCTTCCCAGGAAGGCACCTTCTTTTAAGCACAACCTTCTTCCCTCCAGAAGCTAACCCCACCATTCACCTTTGACTCTCCCTTGGGCATGGATTCTGGCATTTTCCCAAGTCTGGGTTGCCTACTACACTCAAAGCAGGGACTGCTTAGATAACACCACTCCTCTTGGCATTTGTTGCTGAAAGGCTCTTCATTGCCTCAGGGCTTTATTTATCTGGATTGGCTTGAGCTTTAGAGGACAAGAGAAGCAGTTCATGTATTTTTTCATTATTTTCTCTTTAAGAAACTCCATCTTAACACTACATTCTTCTCAAGCTTCCCTTTTTCTTTATATAAAAGACTATTTCTGCTTATCCCTCCAGTCCCTAACCCAAATGAATCTTAGAGATCCTCTTATACTTCAGCCCACTCTAGAATTAGAAAATTAGGCAATTAATGGCTCCTGTTTTGGATCTATTCTTACACATTGCTTATATTCAAAACAAAAAAATTTTAAAAAGTGAAGAGACCAACAAAAAAATCATCTGAAAGTAAAGATTTTAAAATGCAAAGCACAACATTTCAGTATGCCCAGCAACAGAAGGGTCTAACAAGGTGCCAACAAAATCTGTTTTCTATTATCACTTTATAACTATAACCTTGGCACTTACACAGATTATGAGACACCATAACTCTAAACAGGAAACAAATAAAAAATACAAACATACCAACAAACCTCATCTAAGGTAGTCAAAGTTTAATTACATAAATAGCGACCCAATGTAACCCATCAGTATCTAAAAAGCACAAAAATTCTTGTCACATAAGTTTATCAGTCTGCCAGTCAGCTTTGTCTTATTTTCCAGAAGTGATGGCAATAACTATATTTTAAACATATTTATTTTCCTTTGATAGCTCTACATATGCACTTGCATATTGACATAATTGTAAAGAATAAAAAATATCCAGCTATATGTGCAAACAAATAGGTGACATACTTTTGAGAGGAATAATGGGCACTAACTTGTCCTGCTAGAGAGGAAGAACCATTTACTCTCATGAAGAGTCAGTCAAATCTCACAGGAAATATGCTATGCTAGATTGTGATCTTCAGCTTGCAATCATGGCAAGTACTTCAATGCAGGAAAAGAAATAAAAGCCATGACAAAAGGAGTAAGATCATGTTGACGATAAAGCAGACATTTTGAATCTGGGGTATGAATTTCATGCAATTAAGACTGTGATTTTAAAAATACTTGACAAAGCCATTCTTTGGGGCTATTCAGGTAACTCATTTAACATGTACTCTCTTCACAAGCATTAAACCAGAAAAAAAAACAAACAAGCTAAATATGTCAAGTAAATTATGCAGAGTAATCCAGTCACTTGTGGCAAGATACAGAAGACACTTAAAGGTTGTGACACTGAACAAGGCAACAGATGCTGAGAACGCAGCTCCTTGGAGCAGAAAGCACAGCCCTAACTTGGGCACCTAAAGTTACTGTAAAGTGGGTAGAGAAGTTCCCTAAAAGTAGAACAGGCTCAGAACAGAAACACTTAAAAAATTCACAAGAAAAATCCACAGGAGAAGACCTTCTTAAATCTTTTCCATTTACAGCAACTAAACTGGATGTCAGCGACATCCCAAACCGGAAAATTACAACCTGCATTGTCCAACACCTGCTCAGTTACAGATTACAATTGCCAGACTGACACTCAGATTTTGTTTACCGTGTTTAAGCATCTAAGCCATGAGAACATGCTCCACCCTTATTTTACAAAATAAGGGCAAGCCAGAGGGCAGAAGCAAGAATGGAGCTGTTTTCTGTGCCCAATATCGCACCAGGCACCAGCACAGAGTGGGGCACAGACAAGATAAAAAACCGCTTTGCATGAAAGAACTTCAGGCTCCTGGTGGACAAGTGAAGAGTAGTCAGAGCATGTCTTCCTTATTTCTTTGTGCCTCTAATGATTTCTATTGTGTGAGTACATAAAGCAGATAAAAATTAAGGGCTAACCACTCAATAGTGTGTATATGGTTCTGAGCTGCTAGCAGCGAATATTCACTAAAGCATTTTGATTGGCCTACTGGTTAATAGTAACATATACACAATAAGTAAATGTGATAAGAATCCAAGACAACTCCTAAAATACTCAAAGTAAGTTCAGATTGTCAAAAAAAAGATTAATTTACACACCACTGTAATACTGCTAGGTTGCAGAAATATTCCTGTTCTCTCTCTTACAACAATAACATAAATATAATAAAGCAAAGACATAAAAACATAACTGAATTAAACTCCCTGGTTTGTAGTTTTTAAATCTGTAATTACCTGAATCCTTTCCAAAATAAAATAAGTAATAAAATATATAAGGTAACAGCTAATTTGTTTTTCAGGTTTAAAATTCTAAGTGCCAATACAATTTCATTCTTATCTTAGGAAAAAACTAACTACCAGATAAATACTGGATGTGTTTAAGAGAGATACAGGGTAGTAGTATTATCTCCCAACGTGAAAAATTGAATTATTTATCTGCAGTGTTGTTTGTTTCATAACCTTGATAAAATACTAAATTAAAAAAAATAAAATGCTTAGGCTTTTGGAGAAATTAGTTCAATAAATCATCCCAAAGAAGAGATAAATAATCAAGCTACAGCGTTTTGGAAAAAAATTCTTAAGTTCTGTAGTTCTTAAACAGTAGCAAAAAATGAACAGTATGAACTGAAAAATATATGTGACATGTCTTAGACCTGAAATATTTGGATATATAAATTTTATTTTAGCATGGCCAGGTTTTGTTGGCAAATCTTGCAACAAGTTGACTAATGCTCCAGCTGGTATCAATGACAGAGCTCTCACTGATTCCAAGCAACTGCTCCCATTCAGAGAAGCAAAATGCTTTCCCAGCCCAGGGGAATATCATAAATTCTTCCACAAACATACACAAAAATAGAAAGAAACAAACAGGAAATAAAACCGTAACTCCCTTTGCTTCTCTCTGCATACTTCATGCAGTCATTTCTCCCAAATCTCCAAATGAGTTTAATGACAAAAAAACTCAGCAAAACCAGTAAATATTTAGTGACGTTCACAGAAAGCAAAATTACACCGTGTTAACACAGCAAAATATAGCAGAACAACTCTGAAACACACCACATAAACCACAAATCAAAAAATGAACATCCCTTGCCATTCTCCAACAGTTACTGAAAACCCTACCTAGTTCACAAAGCATCCAAGAGACAAAAACCTAGATTCTTCCTAACACCTATAAATCCTGTAATTTATTAACTGAGCTCCTTCCACCATGACTTTTGATCACAGAAAAGGAAACCAGAGATTGCAGCCATTAGAATCTTGGAAAGCAATCATGCTGTTATCATCATGATAGTTTACTTATGCTCATCTGAGAATGGTAAAATACTGACAAATTAAGTAAACCATTATATTGGGGGGAGAAGGGAGGAGGCAGAAAAGCTAATCAACATGCCACAAAAGCCAGCTGAGTCTACAAAGTGATTTATTTCAGTTTTCCCCAGCAACGAATGCCATCTTTTAACACCTTTAGGTTTTCAAATTGATTACTCAAAAACCTTCTCCACCACTAACAGATGTCAACTGAGACTCAATAATTTAGCCCTGGTTTGTCACATGGCTCTGACAAATGATGTTTGACCTTCATCATCCCATCACAGGATGGCATGAGATGAGATGAGCACGCAATAATATGCTAAGAAGTTGAGAAATGACAAACACTTCCCTCTGTCTCAAGTCCAAAGGAACTCTATAATGATCTTGAATAAGAGGTAATCTATTATTACAGAAAATAGAATATAGCTACAGTCAGCTCATATTGATGACAAAAACAGGGACATTGCCTCGAGCACAGATCTTTGCACCACATGGAAGTACAACTCTGCACTGGGATTGAAAATAACTTGTATGAAGTTGTTCTGCAGTTTTGATCCAATGGGATGAGTTTGTTCCACCAGTCCAGATTGTTCTGTTTCCTGAGCTATGGCTGCTAAAGCCAAAATGTGAGACTAAGCCATTAGAGGAAAAAATATCCAGAAAAAACTTGAAAAATTCATTCTCAGAAAAGCCATGCAACTGAGAGGTAGGAAATACATTGTGACAGGCGGGTAGAATAAGAGGAGCTATTACTTTTATACTCCTCATTATTTTTATATATATTAACATCTTCTGCGCTGCCAGTGACAAAGAATTTAGAAGTTTGCCACCTTATTACCTAGTTGCTAGATCTCTTTAAACCTCTATTTAAAATACCACACATTTGAGAAGAAATTCATCTCCATTATTAAAATTTTAGTGGTTTTTTAATATATTATTTCCAAAGTGCTTATTTCCATAGCTGATGAACCCCAGGATATTAAAAAAGCACCTCTATTTCACTAAGCTAAATTTTATGCTGTTGTGGCTTTGCAAGATAACAGTCTGTTCAAGACTTATACGAGGCAATGACAAACCTTTTCATTAAATTATTGTGGCAGATTAGGATTTCCGCTTGAATATTTCTATTTCGTAGTCCACATGCAATGCCTCTACCTAATTATTCAAACAACTGATGCATATTGTGCAACAGAGATGTACACCTCCACGAATCATTAGCTACATATATATACCCTAACACACGGTGAGCTCAAAATTAATTTTTAAAAAATTGATAAAAGATATGCTGTTTTATGTGTGATGGCAGAATCACAGTAAACTATATTAAACTAGTCTTCAAATGGATGAATTAGAAACAGTTCAACATGCAGACCTGCCTGACTGGATGCTTATGGTGCTTCTGTAGAGCTAATCCTGCCAAGGAAGAAAATTATTATTCATTTCATCTGAGCAGCTAAGCATAAGGTAATATAATGAGGAAGCTCAGCTAGCAGACTACTTAACTTTTCTTCCTTGAAGCACTGAAACCCCTATTAAATTTCTGTACTGAGACTTAAGGAAAAAATCTAAGCACTTTATGATTAACTGGTGCTTGCTATGGAAAGCACTGTAAAATCATCAACTGCAATAGCACAGCAGAGGAAGGCTTTAACAAACAGATAAAAGAAACCTGCAGTGAGAGCGACCACTTTTTACCGAGATCTGCATGCAAACGCAAAGGTCAAATACAATTTTCTCCTGTACCCTTAATGCAACAGTAACAATTGTTTTTTAGGATACTATTGTTTTCATGTAGGGAACAATAAAGCTGACTTAAGGCCTCAAGCAAAGGCTGTCTTCTTCAATGAACCTTTCTGGGCAACATTAATTCACCTGTGCTTTATAAGGCACTGCTCACAGACAAAAGCAGTTGGTGGAAGGCGCAAACTCACAGGAAAAAATGGAAAACGGGTTTCTTGACAGAAAAACTAATTCATAATGAGTCATCTTTGGCTATCATTACTGAATGATTAATTTTTGTTTTCAACTTTCATCAGTTTTTTCCTAGGAATTTAATCCTGGTCAGGACAGCTCCTCCACAAATTAGCCTGATACCATCTCTGACTTGTGTGTATTCACACCATTGTGCGATTTGAAACTGTATTCTATCAACACTGAAACATTTTTCCCCTTAAAGAATTCCCTAGGGTTTGCTGTAATCCTGGACAACTCTGTCAGCTCTCCAGAAACCCAGAGATTCACATGGTCCACCCACTTTTGACTGGACACCTGCAAAATGAAGCAGCTTTGTTCAAGAGCTAGAAAAGCTCTTGGCATGAACGAAACATTCATTTTGTACAGTCACCTTCAAACTGAGAGGAACTGAAGAGAGCTGAGGTGATCCCAAAGCATCACAGCTTCTTCAGCTGGATCTCAAAACATATAGCTGCTTATTCCTGTCTTTCCAAAACTGTAAAGTTCTGCCATAAGATGAATTTCTAGTCAAGACTCACATTGGTGTTTTCTGCCTCAGTATCTGGCAGGAACATCAACAAAAAGAAAATACAGCCTCACCACATTTTGGCTTTTGCCATTGTCATCCTGTCCTAGAAGGCAACATAACATAAGCACAGAGCAGTGTTAGAGTTCTCAAATAATCAGTCTTACCAATGTTTCCCAGTAACATACGACACAGATAGGGGACACATCCCTCCACCCTAAACACAAGCTAAGCATCTAGTGACACGACAAACAAATTTCTCCTCTGCAACAGCAGAAGCACAAAAAATACGGAAAAGAGAGTGAAGTCAACACCACTAGTCTGCCCCTACCAGGCAAATCCTCAATGGCTATACCAAGCTTCCATTTATTGTAGCAGACTAAACTCTGTAGGCAGAGTTTGGCCACTATGTGCACAAAAAAAAAGTCAAAACTGTTAAATACCAAGTGACTTTATAAAGGAATTATTATTTCTAAGCAGGACAAGCATCTGTAAACATATGACCTGCTGCACAATGATATCCAGTTTTGCATTTATCTTATTCCTTCTGGAGTGAGCAGGCAGACTTCCATGCTTCAGGCTCGTAAGAAGTGCCTGGTGGACTGCAGAAGGTATTTCTACTGTCCTGGAAAATTGCATAAATCAAATGCTCAGTGACTGCCATTTTCCAGCTAAATGCTATTATAAATAAGTGTTTAGATGGACTTAATTTTTTTTCCTACCTGTCAGCTACTGATAAAGATTCACTCTTTAAGTCACAGTAATTTCCTTTTAGCTGTCAGAAAGGAGATTTATATGGTGAAAAAGAAATACATGAAAACAAGTGTGATTTCCTTTTTAGATCAGTTATATAATTTTGTGCAGCTGTTTCAAAAGCATTGTGCTTTCATTTTTTAGTTCATGTCCAAAAAATGACACCAATTTATTGTAATGTATGTATGATAATGTCTTTGCAAACTTTGATAAATATATAATAAAACAGATAACTTCATAAAGTTTCTTCTCCCCACTCATAATTAGCACAAAAAATTAATCTGGAAATAATGTCATTATCAGGATGTTTTCAAATTTTTTAAAGTAGAATCACAAAATCAGTCTCTTTTAATTTTACTGGAATTATCACTCAAAGCTGAATATCGTTCCTCATCATTTGAAATATTACAGAGATCAACCAAATGCATTTTACTCTGAGTACCTGAAAGCAGTAATTCTGTCAGAGTCGCAAGAATTCCTGAATTTGTATCTATATCACAATAGTATTAACTGTAAAGACTACTGTGGGAATGGAAAATTTGAGGGGCAAAAATTAGGCAGACTACGTGAGATTTGAATGTAAAAAACTAAGTCTTGCTCCGTTGTCTGCAGTTCCACTTCTGCATTCTCCCATGACATCATGAAGGATGGCAGGACCTGGAAGTGTAGAACCTGGTATTTTTTTCATCTCTATAAATAATATAATTTTTAAATTTAGAAATACTTTTTGATGTAAAACTGTGAAAAGCTAATTATGGTATGAACTGAGAATTGCAAACAGAAGGAGGAAACCATTCAAACTGTGGTCACCAAACAAAAATAACAAAAATATTGTGTTGATCAAGAGTTTTAAAGAGAGGAAATGATATATTTCTACGGGTAAACAATACTTTTGAGTTGTGATCACCCTTTGGCAGCACTGAAATGGCACATGTAATTGCTAAAATCAAGAGATTTTCTTCAAGAGCTTTGCTGCTTATGTTTTCTATCCAATTTTACAGAGATTAGTTTCACAAAACCACAATTTTTGTATTGCAATATCCCCAAGGGTATGCAGCCATCAGTTCGCATAATGATATTTCAGAAGATAGAAGAATAGCTGTAAGAGTCTTACAAAGAAATTGAGCTCATCCTTTTAAAAATACACACAAAAGAAAACAAAAAAAATTAATCCAGAATGTATTAATCTTAATTTTCTCTCTTTTCTAAGGGTTGAAAATAAAAATATTCAACCACAAATGTTACTTCCAATTTTTCAACAAATAAAATGATCTGCTGTGGAGAATGAAAATATTCATCTTTCCAAAACACAAGGTTTTGTGTCTGCCTTCATACTTAGAAATTAAAATAGTTCAATGCTACTATGGCAGACACAAACACCAGTGATGCCCTGTTCTACTCCAGGTGGGAATTCTGGGGTGGTTAAAATGGCTATTTTATATTAGCTTCTTTTCAAATATTATTTCCCAAATCTCACATATGACATACAAGACACTTTCACCACCTGGTTTTTACACCTGCATTTGGAAATGACAGACAACTTGATTTGGCATAAACCATCACTGTCAGTAATACATTATACCTGATGCAGGTTTATAAACCAGCTTTTCTTGCAATGTCTTCCTTCCCTTCAGACAAACTCTCCCTTCTTACAGCCTGGAGGTGATGCATAGCAGAGGGCAGCCAGGCAGACTCTGGGTTTATGAGGACATTTTCAGTACTGCCTTCCCAGGTGAACCATTTCAGTCGTGAAAGAAGGACATTAAATGAACTGACTGACAGATCCCAACAGGCAGAGGTAAGGGCAACATATGTCTTTCCAACCTTTACTTGCTCCAACTGCTTTTTGTCCTTCCAGCATCCCTCACCTTTACTGGATAGAGAGTTCTTAGCAAACTTCTTCCTTTGACAAATTTTCTTCCTTCCTGAGATAGGGTCAGTGTTCCTGCTGGCTTATGATGCAGAGAAAGATATATCGGCCCGACTGCTGGACAGGTTTTCATCACAGAGGAGTCACCAGTCATCACTTCAACCAAGCAGCTACCACTGACCATATCTGAAGAGGTAATCTTTTACTGTTGAATTTATTGGTGTTTTTTATTGATAGCTCAAATATAAACTTGAGCTAGGCCATGAAAATAAAAATCAAATGTTACGACAGCTCTTCTTTTTCATTGACCTTGTAAATCGTATCAGATTTAGTATTTAGGCATTGTTGGTAACAAGCATGATTCCCATTGGGCTTATCTGACTTCACAGACCTGAACGGCAAGTGAACAGAATACATGTGGATATAACACACATTTACCAACGATTTTCCTAGCACTCTGAGGAACAGTGCTTTCAATTCTGTTCTAGACTCTGTGAGCAAAGTCTACTATTTCAAGTTACTTCTATCAACGAGTCACAACAAGTATTTTTCTAAGCAGATTTAAACCGGGCTTTCCTCTGAGAACAAAGGACACAAGTAAAAGAGCCAAAGTGGAGAGATGCCAATAATACTGTTTGTTGCTTCTGTTCTTTTAGTTTTCTGGATATTTACTATATTTCTGAGAATTACAGGAAATAAATGTGCCCTCTTACTTTTCCATACTAAAATGAGCAATGAGTCTCACATCAAACCATTTGCATTTCAGAACAATAACCAGTTTTTCCTTATTTTGAGGTGTTTCCTTTCCACTATTTCCCTCCTAATGCTAGAAAGTGTTTTAATATTTCTGAATTTGATGCTGTAGTAATTTTCTGCATTTTAATATTCCAGCACAGGGTCCACATAAAGAAGAAGAGTCTATATAATTTTCTATAACTTCAATTTAGTGTTATTTAGAAAGGAAATTTAAAACTCATTCCCACAAAAGCATAAAGGTTTGACATGTCATTAAAGGACTATAGAAAAAACTAAAATAATCATTTAAACAAGTACATTGGTCAGATTTTCTTTTTTAGTAGTTCAAGAATAAGCTGATGTTTGGAGCAACCCCTTTGAAATGGATGACACTGTTTTTGCATTTCCTGGCCTTCAAATGATTCTCTGTGTATCCATACCACAATCTGTTGGAAAAGGTCATTTTGACACATTCTCTTAAGGAACATGAAATTGCCATACTCTTATAGCATTCTGTGATTGCTAGTGCTATGATGAGGCTTACTTCTCTCTCCAAGTTTAAGTATCCAAAGTTTGATTAAAGTAAAATAAAATCTACCATAATGCCAGTTGGTAAAAGGAAGGCAAGAAGAAAAACATGTTTAAAATTATAAACTTTTAAAAGCCAAATAGTCCTCAAGTTCACTGTATCCATCTGTCATTATTCAGGCATAGGTACAGTGGGCTAATTAAATGTTAATGAAATATAAATAATCTGCTGGTCACAGAGCATTAGCTAAGGAGCAGTAACTGCACAACAGCTGCTGTAGCTCACTGAAAGTGCTCATGTCAGCACCTCAAACAGCATCTAAAATCTGGCTTCTAAACATCTGAATGAAATAATAATGACTTCTTCATGTAATTCATTTCAGAAGACCTGCAATTATTTTTGCTTAAGACAGAAGTGAAAGGTCCATGCGATAGCAAAAAAGAGCTGAACGGTTTCACAGAACAATATAATTAAATGTGAGATTTTTCATCTCCTGTTTTGTTAAAATCTTTTTAGGTAAAGCACAGTGTCTTTAAAAGCAGAGCTGTATTGAGATGCTAATGAAATCGACAAAAGAAATTCATGCCAGAAATATTGTTAGGGACACAAAGCCTTTGCTCCTCTTCTATGATGATGGTCAAAGATAAGTGCATTGGGCAAGATAAGACTTAGGCTCACTCCTCATTTAAAGCCTGGGGCTTTTTATGCACAAACTTCCTCCTAGCCAGAAAGACAGCCTTCATCTTACTGGGGTCCAGCTGGAGACCACAAGGAAGACAGAAAGGACTGGGCTGGCCAGTGAAACGTTCCACACCCAACACACAGGAAGCTCAGCAGGAGCCTGAGGCAGAACACAGGATATGCAGAGAACCAAGTACACTACACCTCATCCATTGCAGGCAATTTAAATGTCAACCCCCAAAAACCTCATGTTCAAAGTGCATCCTTAAAATGGAAATTTCTCTCAGGAGTGCTGGGCACATTCCCTCAGCTCAGGCTGCTCTCTTACAGCCTCCTCCTCCAAGCCAGAGACTCAGGGCTGGGCAACTCATCTGTCTGGGAGATCTCATATGAGCACAGTTCAGATGGTCCAGCACAGGTGCCTGTGCTCCCTGCCTTGTCATAAACAAAGATGCCATTTACAAGGAGGGGATTCCAAACATCTTGTTTGAAGCCTCAAGGCATCCCAAGGTGACAACTTAGGAAGAATCCTTAAATTCTCAAAAATCACCAGTTCACTATAAGATAAACTCTTTTCCTCCCAATACTGGGTCAATAACTTGATTTCACCCTAATTCAGATGAAGGCAGTGTTCCCAAATTAGTGAATTGCTTCTCCCCCTCTTTAAACCCACCTGTGCAAGAACAGAAGGGTAAAGAACATTTTGTCATCTGAGACACAAATGCGACATATTTATTAAAACCACCTTTGGTGTGTATGGTGTGGAACAGAGTTTATAGCCGCCATCCATGCCTCGTACCTGCTCTATCCAGGTCTCCATGGAAAGGAAAGCAATGCAATGGCTGGAACCTGCTAGGACAGACTCCAGCTTTTAGTCTTCAGTCATAATGGCCAAGGGACTGTACTTTATTCCACCCCACTGCCTAGACACAGGTTATGAGATGGAGCTCAGGCTTTTCCTGCCAAGGCCAAATTAGTGCTGTCACCAAACTCCTTGAAAACATGGAGATCCATCATCACCTGCATGCTTACAAGGGCAGACACAAAATCACATATAAATCACTCCACAAAAAATTCAGCATGCAATATTAATGCAGGCATTCCTATGTGCACACAAACACACATCAGCATGCACTACAAAAACACACCTAATAACTAGGGAAGTTATGGATTTATGGTTTCTAGGGACCTTCTAAGCAGCCTGTAAACACAATGCTGTTGATTGAAGCTCTTCCTATTGATGCTGTATCAAGAAAAAGGGTTTCCACTCCATACCAAAAGCCATTCACCACAAAGATTAAAAATTTTTAAATTTTTATTTAATATTTTCCTGTAAGAGGGACAGCAAAAACATTATTGAAAATACGAAGCAGCCATACAGAAACTCTCTCTCTACTAAGTGCCCTCTAAGTCCTTCTGACATAAACTGTGACTTTGAAGATATAAGGGAAATGTTTCACTCCACTGTTGAATAATTTGGCCTCTCTTCACCCAGAAAGAAATCTGATGCAAATGAGTAGAAAATCTTGATAATTGGTATGCTAGTCACATTCACCCCTTTCAAATAACACACAGGAAAATTAAACAAACTACGTTGTTACAAAGAGACCATGCCAAAATCAATGGAAAACTTCAGATTACTTGGTGTTCTAAAATCAGGGGACCTCTTGTTATCATCTAAACAGAAGTAGTAATTCCATTTACTACAGACATAGCACACCAATCGCTTTATAATGGGTAGGCACATGCATAAACACTGGCATTTGTTATACAGGAAATCTGCACTTCTGTGTTCAGATAAAAACACTGAACACTGGTTTTGAACCATTAGTCAGGAATTTTCCAGCAACTTGTGGCATTTGGAAAATACAATCCCTTTTCATCTTCCTGACAGAGATTATTATATACATCACCAGACACCATCATCATATTACTGCATATATCATCAGTGTTTATTACAACAGGTCAGACGTTAGCCCAGCATATGTAAATTCATACTGCCTGTGCTGGTGTTGAAATTTTAATGTCTACCCAGCAAAAGCATTTTTTTCCAAATGAATCCAGAAACTTCTTACCTAACTAGCAAACAACTTAGCTCTCTGCTGAACAGCAATCTCCTTCAGGCTGAAACTGATGGGCTAAGAAACATCAAAGCAACTCACACCAGGGATTCAGAGTGGGAAGCAAGGAATGTCACATCTAACCAAAACTGCAGGAAGAATGAAGTAATCACCATGGAACTGGCAAAAATTTAATTTGGCCAGGCCATAAGGGTATGTCCCCAAAAACACCATGGGATCTTTCACAACCACAAATGGTCAGAATCATGTTTTTACACTTCATTCAAAAACAAGACCTCATGACTTTGAGCCCTCAAGATCTTGATTTGCAACCAAGTTGTAGAACAACATCTGATAAATCACCAGCATCAATCTCCTCATTCTTTAGGAATGCTTCACCCAAGTATGCATCCCATCAGAATTATTTAAAATACACAGCATAGTATCTTTAGTTATTGTGGCAAAAAGTAGAAGAAATTCTTGCTTATATTGTACTTTATACTACAATTTATACAGTCCTAAAAATATTATTAGGTGATACACTCATTCCAGATTTCAGAATATGTTATTATGAAAAAGATGAAACACAATGGAAAATTACTGTCATCTTCAAAGTTTTGCTACTTAACTTGGGGAAACACAAAGAGATTTCAAGCCTTTCTCCTCCTTTTTTTTTTTTTAAGCATTTAGATCATATCTTTCATCTTTTGAAGATGTCATTATGCTCTTTTAATCTTTTATATTTTGCTTCTTTTTAAGCTTCTGTCCATATCCAGGGAGGCAATTAAGGACTGGTTTTTGTGTGCAACTGCAAATAGATAGGTTTAATGAGTCTCTGACTTACACCACGAAGACATATTCAAGAATGAATTAGCCTTTGCACTGAGCAATATCTAAGGACCATTTAAAAAATACCCATCACACTTATTTCTGTGGAGAAAATGTAAGAAGAGAGGTAATATCAATGCTTTATTTTAACTCTGTATGAATTTTTAGAAAACCCCAAAAGCTTTCCTAACCTCTCCTATCAAAGGCTACAGTAAAAAAAGATGTGACAGGCCTGAAGCTTCCATTATTTCCCCTAAGTATGGTGAAAATATGTGTCGTTCTGGGAACTAAAAGCCAGAAACTGACTTTTAGTTTTTTACCTCTCGACCTGCAACCTGACTACTAACTTTGACTCTCCTCTATGCAACTAAGTGAGTGCAGCGTATTGGTCTAAAAAATTAGTCATTTAACTAAAAAAATAAATAATCATGAAAACAGGATCTTCTCCGTTGTAATTTTGTGGGAGTTTTTTTCCTCCCTCTCTCCCTCTCTGAAATATAGTAAAATTCTTTGAGAGGCCATCACTGGAGAGTTAATCTTGAATGCATGTCATGAAGCTCCAATGGCTGTTCTGAAATAATGGTATCAGGTAATTTCCCAGGAGAGACAGATTCCTAAATCTTAATTTGCTGTCTCATATAATAAAGACAAAATACTTTCTACATGATCACTGTATACTCCAGAAGTAGGGCTTTCAAAAGCAGCACTGGAGTAGATTAGAACCCCTTTTCTGTAGAATTTCAGTATCATATTCATCCTGACAAGACAGCTGAAGGCACATTAACTGATGAACTGGCATTCCAAACTCTATCGATACTCAGGACATAATTTCTGTGCCATACTTGGCACAGAAATTTGAATGAGAACACCAAATAGTTTAAAGCAATATATACAAATACACTTGAGAATACATTAAAAAGTGTCAATACTTCCTGTAGAACCTCAGTTGGTCTAGTCACTGCTCATTAATTCATGCAGAAAACAAAGTTACTAAGTCTACACTATCATTCTCCAAGACACATATTTTAAAACAACTCTCTGTTAACAAAAGTCTTCCCTTTCTTTGTCCATGCTCTGGTTTGCTTGGTTGATTTTTTGCATTCTTCACTTTATTTCATGGGTGTATTTTAGATGTAGAGGCAAGAAAAAATGTAACTATATTGTTGATATACAGCCACTGCCATGAATGACATGGGGATAAGACCCAGAATAAGCACAGCCAGCAACTCAGACAGAAAACTGGTGTTTCACCATGCAAAGTGCTGAATAAAAAAACAACACAGTATCATGTGGAGAGATAGGACATGGGATTTAAAAAGCTACACTAAGCAGATTTCACTCCAGATTTGCCCCTCCAGTTGTTGCTTGACTGCACATAATTTAAAATCATTCAAAGTTAATCAGTTCAAGTGAGTAATAATGATGAAAGCAGTGCTGAAGTGTGGGCCTTCCCCATCTTTTGAGGTAATTTCCACTACTCCTTCCTTTTGTCAGGCTCGTGGAACTGAAAAGCGTGCTTAAAAAACACAAGAGAGGCCTTCAATATTCTTTTCTTTTCCAGTATACAAGACTGTCGGTTTCTTCTCTACTATTAAGAACTACATGGCAACACGAAGGAGAGAACCATAAGAAAACTGTTTAAATTCCAGCCTACTGTGAGATTAATAAACCATGGAGATCTGACGTTACCGCAGATGCAGAGCATTAACTCCTTCTGGCAAAGCCCACAAAAATATATTCCATGAAGGTACAGACAAAATACCTCATTTTATATTGGAGAAAGGGGTGGCATCAATGTTTGACTTCAAAACGACCTGCTGTATCCTGAAATGCTACCCCACCTGCACAGTGCAGGTTTTTTCTATTTTAAAATAATTGTGACGATCATTGAGAAAAACAACCCAGTATGTTCAAGTCAACAGATTAAGGACTTTCAGGGTATCAAGACCACTCCCCCAGGCCTGTGTGCCTACTGTGCCACCACACCCAGCTGTCCCCACACATCTCTCACATCACCACAATCAGCTACTGCAACTGCTCTCATCTCCTTGTCCACAGCACCCACCCTCCAACATTTGCTACACATTTAGCTTCCATGCACCATATGAATGGTTGCTGCCCAGTATAATTAATTTCCTAGGCTTCTCTGGGAAACCATCCTGTCGCTTGGCAAGGAATGCAACTCTCCATCTGACTCCTAGCATGACTCAAGATTACAGTGCAGGGAATAGAGTTAATGCTTTCACACAGAATAATTTGAAATATGAAAGCCAGTATGTTGATCCTCAAGCAAAACACCATTGGTGGTGTTTTTTCAAAGTTGGGAAAATACACATCTGTAAATAAGGACTAAATTGTATTGCCATTGCAAACCATAAATACTAGTGCATAAAAAATATCAAATAAATATCAATCGTAAAATTCTACAGTCATAATCCTTTTAGAAACCAGGGTCCTCAGTGCAGACGTAACAACAGCTGGTGCAATTTCCCAGCATCAGCCTCCTTCAGGAACCCACAAGGCACTCCCCCACCCAAGAGGGATTCTACAAAAGCACAGGTTCTATGTATGTGTTTCACTTCCACCTTTCCTACTCCAACATGCATCGTAACACCTTTTATGCCCAGTGAAATGAAGATGACCTGTACAAGCTAAGTCTTCCTCATCTCCTTCTGGGAATAAATTAATTTCACAGAGTCTCAAATTCCAGCAATATGACCTGGCCAGATGGGGAGGAGCTGAGAGGCAGGGCTGGGACACTTAAGCTGGGCAAAGGCAGTACTCAGTTGTGTAAGTACTCAACTTTGAAAGGCTGCTTGGCACCTGAGACTGCCAGGCTTCTAAATCTGGGGTTTAAATGTAGAGTTAGGGGGTGGCAGCAATAGTTTTGGTTACTCTGAGTGTGAGTAGGCAAAGGTGTGAGCAAGGAGTTCACACAAACTACATCTGTCATGGGTAATGCAATTTGGTGGCAAAACTTCTGGTTTAGCACAGCCGTAAGGGGAAAAAACAGAGCTCGCACTTACAACTGGATGAATCTTCAAGAAAATGGGCTGTGGACAGGAACTGGGGCCAAAGTAATCATGAGAAACAGGAAAAACTAGTCAATGGGAAATCAAGCTGACTCTCATCTTCAGTAAGATGGTAAGGAGATAAAGATCCAGCTTTGTATTTGGAGTGAGAAGGCAGCTTGTAATTAGCCATGTTAGAGATGGATATCAATTAAAGTAATATGAAATTGCCTGGCAATCTCATATATTTTTTATTTACAGAACTTTGCAGTACTATTGAAATACTGAGGCAACATGAAAATGCAGCATAATACATGATACAAATACAAATTTAAGAGCAATAAAATGTTTCAGTAACAAAATAAAACTTCTTGCCCAATCACAGATTTGACAGCAAAAAAAGTAATGGTTTCTTTATCTTGTCTGATGTTAATCTTTGTTGATATTCCCTAAGGCTAAATATATCCATGCAAGCTTATGTTTTTATATGAAGCCAATATTGCACAGGAGATGATTTACATTATATTCATAAGGAGGAAAAAGAGGCCCATTTCAAAATCTCAATCACTCAGGTAAATCTTCAACAGTTTACAAGGCATTGCATATATCCAAACAAAGGCAGAATTTACACTAAGGAGTTCTATCTATGCAGGTATCTGGGCATGTCTGACAAAAGGCAGAGGCCATTTGTCACATGATGTATCTTCTCATCATACACCCACAACTTCTAAATTCAACCCATACAAACTAGAAAATTTTAATCTTGCATTAGATGTTACTTGCAAATCAGAACATAATATTTTCAGTTTTCCAGGGATTCCATCTGCTTACACTGTTCTTTGCCACATTGGCTTTGAAAATCCTAAATATACTCTGCCCTACTCAGAACAATAACAAAGAATTCTTGATAAAGGACAAGATTTTTCTCTGGAGCTAGATTAGATTATACAGCTGAGCATTTCAGATTACCAAACCCTACAGCAAATGCACAAAATTCTTGTGTAAGCAGGTAAGCAAGCTAAAGGGATGGAATTGTGAGAAACAACTTCCAGTGGAGGGACAGAGGGCACAAAAAGTATCTGAAAGCAGTTTTTTCCAATGCATCATTTTTATATGTATCATACACCATCTAAAAATCTTCTGCAAAAGTAATGAACTTTTTATATTTTGCTACATTTGTCAAATGACTTCTCTGCTTCTCAGATCTTGCACAGTACTAACAACACTAAAATCTTTCAAAGGAACATTTTAACATCTTTACTTGCATGCCGATATAATTCAAGTAAGATTCTTCTTCTTCAATGTGTTTATAATAAAATGCTTGCAACAGTGAGAAAATTGAGATTTAAAGCAATATTTCTGGGCTTCAAACAGCATGAGTTCACTGGAACAAACAGAAAAAATATCTTAACCTAATCACTTTGCTTCAGCGAGCACCTCATGAATTCTGGATTAAAAAACAAACAAAAACAAACAAACTCAAAATCCCACATTCATTTTTAGCTGGTGATCACAATGAGTATATTAAAAAAAAGTAGACCACCTATCCAATCAATGTTCTTGTAGTTTTCTTTCTCTCAACCACATTTCAATTCTATGAATAGAACTGTACATTTCTATTTCCTTGTGCAGTGATATTTTAGGAAATTCTACTTGTTCAATTACTGCCAGGAACACTGGACATCACCGGGAGCTTTGACCAAGGTTGCCACAAATGAACCTATACAGAAGAAATATTAGTTACAGTGATAAGTCTACCCTTCACAAAGCAAAGACAATGTAACAGCTACAGCTCCTGTAACCAGTGGTATTTTAGAAGTGGAAATGCAGACTGGCGTGAAATACGTTCGAAAAGGCAGCCACCTCTTCTCACCTATCTCACCCTTGCAAAATCCCAAGATTCTATTACACTGATTTTTCAGTGTGATAGTTATTTATATAAATCAAATATACTATGGAGTTCAGTAAAGGAAAGCAACCAATGGCCTAACAACTAAGGGGGCAGCGGGATATCTCTGCCCTAATAACAGACCATCTCTTCTGGGACTGCTTTCTGCTTTTATCTGTGTCTTGTCAAATATACTACAGACAGATGAAGATTTAAGAATTTTGAAACTACAGAATGTGGCTTTTTAGCAACTTTCATCTTAAAAAAACCCCCGTGTTCAATAATGCCAAAATAATTTTGACTGATAAAAACTTGGTCTTTTAATTATCTGCCTAATAGGATTCCATAGAAGAGCCTTTAGAGAAAATGTGGAAGGATTGTCCCTAACATTAAGGGTACAGATTAGCTTCCATATCCTTTGACCTCTGTAGGAATAAACACTCCCTCAGATTCTGTTCCTAGACTATGCCAAACACAGACCATGAGAATTCAAAATAAAAGTTGGATTTTATTATGGAAAAAAAAATTCAGCCTTGAACCACCTGAAAAAGACTGTCTTATTTGGGTTAAAAAGTACCACTATAATTTTTAGAGAAAAAGATGGCAAAATTTCTAAGGGATGCATTCCCTGTTGCATCCCTTTGAAAGACAGTCCACATATCATGCTTTTTTAAGTGTGGTAACAATCAGTGAGTTTCTGAGAAAATCTCACAGCAAAGTCTGATAAATATTAAAAGGAAGATATCAAGCTTTTAATACCTTAGAAATATTTGGCATAGCCTTAAATGCTTATCTAAGAGCTAAGTTAATACAAAGGCATGCGGTCTTTGGCTGACACTTTTTGAACAGTGCTGTTCTTTCCTACAACAGTGTTCTACTAATTTTAGAAATTCATTAGTACCAGAAACTACAAGTCAGCATTAATTAAAGTCTTTTATACAATCAATTCCAGGTGTAGATGAAGAGCCACTGTTAGACCTCTAACAATGCCTCCAGTCCCTGAAATCCAACCAAGTGTTGCTATTCTTTTGCTTAACTAGATTTGCTCACTCTTGCATTGTAACAAACAGAGATTAGATCTGGTTTGCACTCAGACCACGACATTTAATTAAACATAAATGGTTCACACTGAGACCTCAGGTATGCATGGGTAACTCCAATTCAGCAGAGCCACTGATTTCAACTCCCATTGACCAATTTCCTTTCATTTGAAGAACAAAACAATGACCAAAGTTCAAATTACCAAAGTCCATATTAGGCAGAGGTGAAGGAGTACAACACGCAGTGAATATGAACACTACTTCAGAGAAGATTTTGACCTGGAGTGACTAAAAGATACTAGGATTTTGATGTAATAGAATTTTTTTTAAGTGAAGAATTCTCAGTCATAAAAAGATGTACCTCTAAATTGCCAGCATTAGTATCATTTTTGAACAGAACAGACAAACATTTCCACTGTAATAACAAAATGTACATGCAACTGTGACGTTTCCAGTGTACAGACCTGTAGCCATACACCAAGATTTTGGTATGACTTCACACTTATCAGTTCTCTTTCAAACAGCATATGGAAAATCAGCTAAGGCACACTCATAGTCTGGGATACCCCCTTGGGGTATTCAGTTGGGGTCACCTGCCCTGGCCGTGTCCACTCCCAGCTCCTTGTGCACCCCCAGTCCCCTCAATGCTGAGGAAGTGAGAGAAACAGAAAAGGCCTTGATCCCTGATTTTTCTTTCAAAAAATAATCTCATCTTCTGTTTTCAACCTGTATGCTAAAAATCCTAATGAGCTGAGACCTATTTTAATGAGTATTGAGATTTGTTCATAGTTAAGATTTATTTTAATGGTTGTTCCTAATGAGTTGGTATCTGTTTTAATGATTGCCACAGAAGGATTAGTTTTACACAGCAAGTATAAAGAAAATATGTGAAGAGCAGTACACTCTACTGGATATTGTATTTTGTTACTCAAGGGCACTAACTTTGACTGGAATGGGCTTTTACACAAGTCCCACTTCTGCTAATATCTACTGCAGCATACTAAATTTTCTTCAGACATTCACTCCTCTCCCTCTGTTGCGTGTTTTAGGTCTCTACTCCCAAGTGATGCTGAAGCAAGGAGACAGGTGTTCATCCCAGCCCCACCTAATTTCAAAGGGGGTCTGAGATGAGGGATATGGCTGCAATAAGGCAGCCACAAACCTTACTTTTTATGATCCATAGCTGACAATAACTATGGCCTAAGCCAATGCTGCATGGACTCAGAACACTGCTGGACAGTTTTCAATTTCCATTTCCAGCAAACTGTGCAACTACGTAGAAGCCTCTCCCTAAATGCTCAGTAAGATGCTTTAAGACTGCAGGTTAAACCTCTCTCACTGCTGGAAGGTTTCAGTGCAGTGCCAGTCACCATGAACAACGTTTGGAGCCTGCAGAGGTGACACTTGCCTGGGAAAGCTGCTGTGCAAGGTGCAGAGCTACCACCTGATTCAACTGGACTACGAGAATAAATTCTTTACTTTTTCAGACCGTGATCTGGAATCTTTATCCATCAGAAGTGTGTAAAGATCTAGATTAAGCATCGCCATCTGGAAAAAGTAAGATCTAAGTACCTAATAACTAATACTTACTTAGAACTCCATTACCCTGAAAGATTTGAGTCTTCCCTAGTGAAATCACTATGGATAGCAAATTGAATTCTAAGTATGATTAATAACAAAAGTGAATTTTAAATGTACATGTAATGAAGGACAAAAAAGGTAAGACATCACCAAATTTCTTTTTAATGGTCAAAACGGTACAAGAGATTTTATCGCTCTACAATGTTCACCTCAAAAGAAACCGTTTAAATTATTCAAAATGAGAAGAGTCCACTCTTTACAAGGACACAACTTTCATCGTTTGAATTACAGCTTTGTCCTTTGTATTTTCCCATAGCTGAAAATTTCTGACTAGTTCTGCTGGAAATAAGAACACTTTTATCTTTAATTTCTGTGTTTCAGTACTTATTTTGCTAAAGTTCTTTAAATATTGCCATGCAAATGTACTTATATTTACATTTCACAGACATATATCATCCCAAGTACTTTGCTGAATGAAAGAACACTGGATAAAACAGCACAAGCTTGCCACAAAGACTTATGCACAGGCTTAAATTTCAATGGACTAGTCATTTGCCTAAATTTGAATAACTATGCAGATCTTCATAGTACTGTAGCTGAATTTTTAACATATATTAACTTCACTATGACAGTTTCAGACTTCAGATAAAAGTGCATTTATGGTAAGTTACTTGAGTTCTGAAAAACTCAGTAAATCAGAACCTATGACTTTCAGACACAGAAGTAATAAAAAAGGAATTTTCAAATCTTCTCCTGCACTTCTGTCGTGTCAGTGGGGGATTTGAGCATCAAATCATGCATATGAATCCAACTGGCTCTCATGAACTTTGTTGACTTCACAATGTTCTAATACACATAGCCACCATATTTCAGAAAAACAAACAAACAAACAAGCAAACAAAAACCCCTCCACTATTTCCACAAAGAGAGTAAAAATCAGTAGCTACTTGATAGCTACTTGATTTCTAGTACTATTCCTACATGCTGAAGGCCCCCATTTTACAAGCACACATGCATATAATGTTCTCTACTAGTTTTTTGCAGAGCAGCACTACTCCTGGCCAGTACAAATTACTGGGCAAAACCATAATGCAGTGTCCGGCATTTTATCATTAAATACATAAACCTTTTAATGTCAGGAAATTAAATTCTACATAGCAAATCTCAACTGTTAACTGCTTTACCACTGTATGTGCATTGATATATGAAAAGGGAGATTGCAATTAGTCTTTTGAAGACAGTGAAGCAGCTGCCACATTTATATTTTTTCAGCTATTTAATTCATGGTTTCAAGTTCCTACTTTTAAGTACCATAATTCATCACTATCTGGAGGAAGTAGCAACCTCATGACAAGCATGATCTTCCTCACTCAAACTTTCCTAATACATTTTGGCTGGCCAAAGGTTTTCCTTCATTTGCGCTTTGGCAGGTGGATAAAGCTGTTCTGAAAAAAATTTTTAAAACTACAGCCTTTGACCAATACATGATGTGATGTGCTCACACAGCCACCAATATGCATTCGAAGTGACAGATCTTTGGAACAGACATGAATTTTTCATAGGTGTGTTTGAACGAACAAGTTTATCCCTGTGTCATCAATATACAATGGGATTCACAGCCCCAAGAAACCTGAAGAGTAGACAGCAAGACAGCAAACCTGCTTCCTGCTCATCAGCATTCACAGCATACACAGGGCTGGAGTGCATGTTTTCAGCAGCAGTCCTGACCGCATTATGCACAGCATTGTTAGAAAACAATGTCCTAATGTAAGCAAGTACAGATTGAAGATTAGATGCCTCACAAAACACAACAGCTCTATCAAATGATCAAATGCTAATTTCTCTTGTAAAAAAAGCATTATGATTGAACAAAGATTAACATTTGTTCTCCTGTTCACCACCACCAATGAAGAACGTCTACATGACACATTACTCAGTATAACAGATATAAACTACCAAGTTCTTTCCCACAGAACCTACAATGTCACAATTAAAAAAAAAAAAAAATTTATTCACTGATTAACTCTATCAACCAAAAAAGAAATTGTTAAAAATAATTAATCTGTGATTATTTCCAGGTAACTAGTTGACAGCATACAACTATTGGACATACTCCAATCACTTCAGCTAGCATTTTATTCAAGGTAAAATGCTTCATGTTTTAGTAAAGCTAGCAAGTGCAGAAATTAACTGCTGTTTCTGGAATCCAAGGAACGTTGCTCACCTATTTTTGGTTTCTTGTCGTGGCATTGTATTGAACCACTGACACCTACAGGCATAATTGCATATATTTATTCAAGAAATATCTGTGCAGCTTCCCTGTTATGAGACAAGACACCTCTGAGGATAAGCAGTGAAAGTGCCTTCGACAGCCTGATTTATTGGCAAGGTACACATGAATCCAATGCAGATGTCACAGGCATCCCATTGCATTTGAAGTATTTCTCCCCATTCACCCCAGCAAAATTGCAGCTAACAAGTAAATAAAACTCTTTCTGCATAACCAGGGGTTCCCTAAGCCTGTATGATTATTCTGGTTTTGCCCTGATATAAAGAAAAATTAGGCAACACAACTGACCTTTATGAATCTCACGTAAGGTGAATCAAAGATCCCCAAAGATGCACTGCCTATATATCTTCCCCAGAGATTTGAAATTCTTACTGCCTCCGAAAGCTAGTGTTCTAAGGATAATCACAGGGTAGTGTGATGTATTATTAAGTAAGCTCATTTATAATCTCTGCTCTTATATTTGACTATTTACTACTGACTTTATTTCATTATATATAGTAAGGAAGCTATATTTAGAAAATATTCTAGAAAATGTTCAGGGCCTAGTGAAAATTAGTTTGAAATTAAGGAACACTGCTTACTTCACCTAACTTTAGGCAAAGAAAAGTAACTCTATCCCTCAAGAACACGTATGAAAATCATAAATAACTATTTTTAAGACAAGATTTTAAAGAATTAATTATCTGGTCCAATAAGAAGGACTCTACCAGACTTTCCACAGAATTATGCTTTCTCTATAGCCAGTGCTAGCAAAACCAGGACACAAAAGTAAAAGGATCCATTTTGCCCTTTGCTAACTTTGTAAAGGTTATTTAAGAAAATAGGTAAAAGTGGCAAATCAGGCCAATGCCACCTGTAAGATTAAGGGATGCAAGGTTGCACTTAGTTCATCGGAAAGAAACTCATCATTTTATGAAGTATTGATTGCCCCAAATCACCAGACCACCTGTAACACTGCTTATGAAGCCTCAGCAGTGGCTAGTCTTGAGTCGGCTTTCTCCAGCCCAGGTGAGGGAAGCAATCTATAAGAATGTACTCATTACCTCTTCTTGTCTAAAGCCAGACTTCTTGTCTGACTTTTATTACTTTTCCTGACATGTTCTGAGGTCATCTTTGGAGCAGCCGTCAACAAGCAAAGAAAAGCAGCCCCTGCCTGGTGCCAGTGCTACCAAAGTTATTGCCCAGCTGGAGGTGCCCACTCCTGCCCACTCCTCCCAGCCATGTACATGCTGCTCTTCTCCCTGCTTATCAGCATTACTATCAGACTAGGTGATGGGAAACAGCTCAGACAAGGATTTCAAACAGCTTGGAAACTCACTGGCAACAATTTGCCTGCAGACAGCACAACACATTTGTCTCCGTCTCCACTAAAAGCAATTTCATCACCTTTTCAATATGGCTTTGAGAAGGCTCAGGATGGCAATGGAGCAGCACATGAAAATCATGGCAGCTACACATCTGGAGCCTGTGCCCCCTGCAGTGGTGCTCAGTGGGAATTCCACAGAGGACTACTGACAGAGGTCAGCACAAAGCCATCTGTAACACAACTTATTGGCCTCCTTCTTCATGGAGGAGCATGTCAAGGCCAATGAGTATCTGGGAAGTTGAGAAGGCCACTGAGCTACCCAGCATTATCTCACCCTAGGAGTTTGGTATTCACTTGTTCCTGACAACAATTTGAAGTTACACGTTATTAAATCATCTAAACAAATGAAGGTGGGTCAAACTGAAAATCAGTTATGAAGAGATGTGTTTTCCCCAAATGCAGAACCCAGAAAGGTTCATTTTATAAATGAAATGTGGTTGCAAGATGTAGAACACATCCTTCCTTTTTAATGATGACTTGTAAGATAACAAGACCTGCAAACACAAGCACAATAAGGGTTCCCAAACAAGCAAAAATGCTTGAGACTTTCTAAATCTAGAGACTAAATCCAGAGACTTTCCCTTCACCTATGACTGTACACACAGATGTCAGTCACTCCCAGGTCTCTCAATAAGGATACAGAAGGACTTCCTGCAACAACACAGTCTTTCTTCTTTTTTTTCATATACAGCTGAGAAAAATGCTGTGCATCAACCTCATAATAAATATTGCTCTGTCTCCAATCAGATGAGTTGCGACTTTTAAGTATATCTCCTTAGTGCCCCTAAACACGTTTTTCTCAAAATATAGTACTCTTGCTTCAGGATTTAAAAAAAAAAGAGTTGTAAGGTACTTAGCATCACAAGGTAGGCACTCACCTCACAAGTAAGCACAGAAAATTACATGAGAAATTTACTGTAATTTACATAACTGCTGGATTGTAGTTCCATGTCAGCACATTCCCACATCTGAAGTTTGAAAGATATACAGAAATAGCATGGTATTGTTTAATACATATTTAAAGAATAGCTGATAACACACTCTTCAGACAGTTTATTTCTTTCAAAAGAAATCAAAGAAACTTCTCCATGTCAAATTCATTGCCATATCACAAAAATAAATATGCTCATTCACTTCATCTACTATTTCTTTTATTCCGAGGGACCACATTTCAGATGATCCCAAGTCTTGCAGGTCGTGCTAGTTTTCATGCAGGACTGAGCATTCCTGATGATTAAGTTTTTAAAGTGTCCTCAATAGATAAACAAACCCTCTGATTTAGATCAAGTATAAAATGTCTAAATTATATTATATATATAAATATTGTATATTTTAACATTCGGTCTACTGCAAAGTTGATGCTGTAATTAGTACTTGTCTGACATTCTTTTATTTTAGCAAATATAAAAAGTTGATGAAACTATGATAATTATTAAAGTAAAAAAATAAAATGCAAAACAGAAAAAGGTTAACACCTGCCTGAGCAATAATATTAAGTACAGCATACATAACATGACTGTACAACTCCATTAGAAAGCACTTCAGCTTTAGTGAAATACAGAATTGATAACCTTCCCCACTTCTTCCTCCTGTAATTTGTGTCTTTATTATTTCCAGGTTATGAGAAGAAATAGAAAAATATGTGAGGGAAAGTGGGACTCTATAGTCCAAATGCCTTCCCCTAAGCAAATTCATGAGATAGGATTAAATCTCTTATAAACAAATCCAGAAATAAAATAACTCGTCCACGTTGCTCTTTACTTCTCTAATCCTCTTTGCAAAACGCTTTTTACTACACAACTTAACAAACCTCTAACTCTAAAAATTAGTGCCAGAAAAATGGCGGGGGGGGGGAAGCAGGAAGAGAGAATATAAAACCACCAACATATTATATAGAGATATTTTAAAGCTTTGCTTTAAATATTTCTTATTATTTAGCCTTTTCCTTGAAAAGCCTTCATAGCTTCTTTGACTCAGAAGAACATAATTTCTCTTGTATACACACAGTCACTTGCAATGCTGAAAAACCTTTCTTTAACTGTTCCCATAGTAACCAAAGCCATTCTTTGTATTTAATTGTTGCCTTTTCAAATATTATCTGTTTTTGTAGCTAGAATCAGTGTGTTCTTTTGCCATCTAAATTATGGATTCGCTTAAGTCTATCAGGCATTCATTATAAATTCAGGTTTCCTGTTAATAATTTGAAATTTAAGGCATTTACTGCATTTAAGTATACAATATTACATTAATAAAGTAATTCAGGAAGAAGGATATAGATATAACACAAAGCTGGAAGCATCCAATATTGTTTTGAACAGGTGAATTTTAGTAACTTCAAAAACAAGCCTTGCTAGAGTTCGCATCAAAATTCCCTACTTGAATGGGGATATGACTCCATTTTCAACTATGGTTCAGCTTTGTGATTCATTCCTGTTACATATCTGGACTGAATTCCAAACCCTGTGAATCTACTCCTGGTTTTAGGTGACATCTTTGAAAAACAGAAGTAATTTCTGGGAGAATAAATCACAGAATGATGGTTTGCCTGCTTAAGTTTTCTTAAATAATCTGACTTGTATTGGCACTGTATTTATTCTCTGACTTGAATCTACAGCCCAGTCAAGAGAACTTGCAGATAGGATTTTTCATTACTATTACACTCCTTTCATGCATTGTTCCATTTCAAGTCCATCTGATATCAAACACTAGTTTGATGTATATTTGTTACAACACCACCGGCACAGGCTTTAGAAAGTAATAGGTAATCTTACTTCTGAACACCTGTGCTTTCTTACTGACCCATAAATGTTATTTTCTATCTCCTCCATAAGTTATCCCAAATAGAGTGCACTGTTGCTTGGACAGGAAAATGAGGGGGTTTTTATTTACCTGTTTTAGAGTGCTGAAGCACACTTCGTCAGAATTGACAATAAATAATCAATATAGCAATGTTTATCTAGACTGTATCTCTGAAAATGTTTATATAGAACATCTAAATTTTTCCAGCCAAAAGTATCAATCACTTCTATTTACCCAGGTCCAGATAAGGAATACAAAAATGAGATTAAGTAGATTAAGTTTTAACAGGGATTACAAAAAAAGGGTCTAAAATGCAGCCCTATTAATAGGAGGTTCTTGTAGGACAAAATAACTTGACATCACCTTACCATTCAGTTCATCTGTTAAAAAGAAATACTGTTTCTTCTGCTCTGCCTTTAAACTGCGTGCAGGTGACCTTTTAGATTGATGCAATCAAAACATTAAGAAATGTATTCAAAAATTAAATAATGTTTTTCACTCTTGATTCTCATAATGTTTATTCCAGGTTGCTTTGTGGTTCTGACTTGGGGTCTCTGTCACTTTGCACCTATGACTGCCACGAGAGATGAGCCCTGTTCAACTTTGTATGTTTTAAAGCAGCAATCTGGGTTTAAAAATATTAAATATACATATTAAAATTGTATGTAAATATGTCAATTTTACTAAAGTACATAATAACTGGAAGTGAGGCTGGAATGCTCCTGAAAAATCAGTATTAAAAAGTTTGAATAAAGGCTTGGGGGTGGAGCAGTAGGTCAGCACAAAAATTAGAGGAGCATTACCATATTTTTGGATTAATACCCTACAGGCTTTCTGCATAAACAAATGAACAAACAGACAGATAGATAAAGAGTTTTATCAAGAGTACAGTTTATAAGCATGCCTAATTAAAGCATGGGGAAGTTTACCTCAAAGCTACCTCACTTTTCTCCCTGCCTGTGCTTCCCGTGATTTTTCCCAGTAGCTCGCTCCTAGTAACCTCCTACCTGTATTTCCCTTTCCTACCTGTATTGCTCATCACAGGAAGTCTCTTGGGATTAGGGGGATGCACTGAACATATAAAATAGCTGATCTGGGAGGAAAAATGGAGGTGTAACCTATGATATTTTGATTTATATCTACTTGCTTTTTAAAACACCACCTCACATTTAAAATGAAAGCATTGGCCTCTTTTTCTTTCCCCGCTTCTGCTTTTCGAAGACATTGATAAAATCAGCTTGTACACAAGCTGATGTGGGGCTGCTGTGATGAAAGCTCTAAATCTGGATTATTATTAATATTAGGTGGATCTATCTGCAATACATGCTGTTACACATTTAATCAATGTACAGCAGCGAATAGTTTTTGATGTGCAACAAAAGCTATATACTACTCCTTTATGTAATGATTAAGAGAGGATTAAAATATCAAAACCAAAACAATTGGAGTGAAATCTGACCACATCCACAAAGAACTAGTAAACGGACCTGGAAGCATTAAATACTTTGAGCTTCAGCACAGGAAAAGAAAACCAAAAAATATTTTTCTCTCACAAACATCTTGTCAGACAGTGGCTACTGCAGCTATTGCTGATAAAAAAGCAGCTGGGCTAGTTGATGTCCTTAGTATAACAGATCTTAATCATGCTCTGGGAGCACAGGAGGAAGAACTTATATGTGTACTCACTTTGTAACTGTACAAACTGTTTTTGCAGCATTTGGCTCTTTTAAATTCACTCTTATTTGGTACAATATTTTGTCTTTACAGCTTAAGTCTACTGCAATGTAATTGCAAATTTAGGTCTTAATACAACTGCATCAAAGCTGCATGTGCCCTAGTGTGATGATGCACAGTCTTTTCACTTTTATTTCCTCTGCTTCCCACCTCCCCGTTGCCCATTCTGTTTTTAGTTGTTTTTTTTTATGCTGTAGGTGTTTTATATATCCCATATGGCAGCCACTGCAACCAATGTATTGACTGGAAGAAAACAGGAAGGTGAAGAGGAGATAAAGAAAGAGCAATAGCACCACTTCTTTTTGAGCTATAGTCTTGCACCTCTGCTATCAGTAAATCCATGCAAGTAAGAATAAAGTATTCAATACTCACTGCAAATATAGATCTTGATAGGTTATTAAAATTACTGCTCACAGGGCTATTCACAGATACACTGAGAAATGTACATGGTAGAGAAAGGAATATTGCCTCTATTTCTTTGTTACCTCCAGGAAAAAAAAAAAAAAGAACAAAACAAACTGGAGGTAGAGGTGGGGATAAGGAGATTGTTCTTAAAATTATTTCTGTCCTTCTCCAGTATCTCTTTTTTACTCTGCAAAACAGACCAAACCTTGCTCTTAGAAATACTAATACTTAGATATGCACACTTCTGGAGCATCCTTCTGAATTTAGTTGTGCTATATAAAAAGCAAACTCCTCCTGGTAGTATGTGAAACATAGCATGCAGGTATGGATATTATTTCACACAACTCATTCCCTCTAGGATGCAGGTAATCTCTCAACCTTAAGCACCATGAAGCACTCTATATATTTTTAAGCAGTATGCTGATTGAACTTACATTTGCTGCAGTGGTATTCCTATTTAAGTCATGATAATATGACTCAAGAGTAGTGTATTTTCTAACAATGCTACCCCTAATATAGCCACTGCACAGGTTGGTGATTTTCAGGAATGTTCTGCAAAATACCTGGTTTAGAAAACCCCTCAATAAGCCAGTAATAACACCACAACACCACCACCATTTTTCACCCATCAGATTCAAAAGAATACCTGATAATGCTTTCACTGGAATCGTATAATGAGCTGCGGAACAGCACAGCACAATAGTCCAATAGTTACACCATACAATTATAAATGCAAATCTACCTAGTGTGACATACCTCCTTTCCCCACCTTCCAATGACAGTAAGAAATAAGAAGTGCTGTTCTTTGTTATGCTTCAGAGAAACTATTAAATTACTGTGAAAGTGAAACAAATACATTTCTGCTATGCACTTGAACTGTTTTTTCTAGTTTTTAATCTACATTTGTCTAGCCAAATAAAGTACTTTGTAATTCTAGCATTACATGTACAAGCATATTTCCTTCATCTTTTCTCAATTTATGACGCTTTAATTGCTCACAAGTAATAACATAGTTGATTATTTTTTATATTTGATGCTGCAATTATGTTTTGAAATCTAATTTCTAAGAATTGAGGCTGTACTTCAATACAAACACCACAGGGCTGTAAATTAAAAAACAAATGATCCCCTGGTCCCTCCTCCCCCGTCACCCCACCCTCATCTCTTCAGCATTTAGATAATGTTACCCCAGACCGACGTTTCTGCTGCACAAAGGTACAGACCCAAACCTGCCTTAATTTCCTTGCAAGGTGGTAAAACACAACCACTCCTCTCAAACAGACCTCCAGTTACAGTTTAGCAACAGCCTATGCTTTTACAGACTAGAAAGTACAATTCTGTTTCCGGAGTACTTCCACTTAAGTTAGTGAAAGCTTGAGTTAAAGAAGTTTAACAACTATATTTGCCCCAATTTTACACCAAAATAATTTCTGTAACTTTCAAGATTTTGAATGTACAAGAAAAAGGAATAAAATGGGCACAGCTAGCACTTCTCTCATTCTCTCCATTTGAGTGAAGTGGGCTTGCTCCCAAATCTTTGGTTCTGTACTTTGAAAGCATCTTCCTTCGGTGAAGCTTCACAGCAACTGTAAATTCCCATTAGACAACATCAGGCATCAAGGTTAACAGTAAGATCTAACACTGCCTTCCCAACTGATGTAGGATGTTACAAGAACTGGTTATTGAAATACAAATTCAAAAACTGCTACATGACCTAACTTTACACTCAGACTATCTAAAAAAATGGCTTTTTTGACATGAAGCATAAATCCAGTACAGCCATTATTCTGAGGATTCTTCATGCTGCCCCAAAATCAAGTACCTTCTGCCCCTTGAATAGGTACCTGGTAAATAAAAACTGTAGATCTCCTTTAATACCTGAAACTGAGGGCATAACAATGCTTGTTCTGAGTGTGCATGTTGGACATGAATTCAGGCTGGATGAAATGAAGTCTGTTTTCTCTTTTAAATCGCAAGTCAATGAGTGAGTCATTTTCCACATGTCCCACTGTAGCCCTGCCCGTGAAGAACATCATGCCTGAGTGGCTTTGCAGCCATCCCAGCAGATGATGGACGTGTTCTTCAGGGCTTAGGCAGCTGCCACGTAAAATAATGGAAAACATTGTAATTTTATTAGAATAACAAACTCTGTAAGTGACCAACACTACAACTTAGAACAGCAGCTCTTCAGATGAAGATGTCCAGATAGAATAATTGATTTTCAATTGCCTAAGCCTGTCTCAAACATCTCTGCCTGCATTACCTAATTACCTATAGTAACCATCCTCTTCAAGGTTGATTGAACCAAGTAAGATTTTATTTACTTCAACTACATTTTTTTAGAACTGTTCCAGACATTAAGGAGTTTTGATATATATAAAAAATAATTTCTATTTCATCACAGCAAAAATTTCAGCCCAAAATTAAAATTCAAAACTTGTCTTATGGTTCATTGCTCTAATTAAAATGTACTTGCCAAGAATATTTTGCAATGATTCTTGGTTGCCAAGTGTGAGACTGCCACTTTGGAATTAAGTTGATATTGGTGGTCTGACTTGGAATTCTCAGTTATGTAAATAAAGCAGACACTTCCAGACACTACAGCACATATAGGATAAAATTTGCACTCTGGAACCAAGTCTATCTTAAGCACCTGCCCAAATATGTATGTAAGAAAGGCATGTTTCCAAATAAGCTCTATAACTAAATAGTGCAAAATTACTTACCTTGATGTATTTCTTTCGGGGCAATTTGCGGACATGAAGGACAAGCGAGTCATGTAATTAAAGCTTCCACTATTGCAGAAACACTCAGCAGAGAACATGGTGATTCACAGAAAACAGAGAAAAGAAGGATGCCAGGGAATACACAGACTTTAATTTAATTTACGAATTAAAAATTTTTCTCGGGCCTAATAAATAAATTGATAATCTTACTCCAAAGGACATTCTTTTTAGGGTGATGGCCAAAACCAGAATGACACTGTGGTATCATAAAGGTATATAATTTAACATATGTCAGTGAAACAAAGTGATCTTGCTGTAGGCAAAGCTGTTTTCTAAATGTCACAGCTATTTGGTGAAAATGTTTTTCTTATGACAACTTCAGATCTAGTTCAGAAACTTTAGTTGTAGATGCAGTTACGTTGTCCAGTGCTTGCTGTTGAAGCAGGCAAAATTTGTATTCCCAGTTACTATAATTGCACCGTTCTTCATGCAGTTCAATGTTTTAAGTCAGCTTTGCCCACCCTCTGCCAATGTATATTACAGTAACTGTATTTTGACTTTAAAAGTTCTATCCAAATTTTCCCCATCTGGTGCAAACATCATCAGCAAAGTTGTATTATCCCTACATACTTCTGTTTCCTCAATCTTCTTTTATTAATGAAGACTAGCTACACAATGATACAATGCACTCGTCTTATTTTGCAGTTAAAATTATCTCAACTAGAAAATGCTGTAGTTTTCTTGATCTTCCACATTTTGATTCCAAGTGACCTCATTAAGTACCTTTCTTAATACTCCATCCCTATATCTTTCTGTCAAGTTGAGTTCAGTCACATCAGTAATACTTTAAGGGAAATGATTGAAGCATTCATAACTGATTGCGTATTAGAAACTAAATCTCTTCTCATAGGAAAGAGGAAGCTTTTTGTTTTCCCAGACAATGACTATACTTGCAAAGGATCAAAGCTTCCTTGGCAGGGCTATAGACAAAATCTATGTAGCACCCTTCCTGCATAGGACATCTGCCATCATTCCTCTGCCTCCTGCATTATTCACCACTACACAGGAGTAAAAGACAGGAGTTGAACCACAAAATATTGAGAATAGTAAGTACAGTAACTGCAATTAGCTAGTGGTTCTCAAAAAACAGTTTGTTCAACATTTGCAACTCATTATCAAATTAAGCTGTACAAAACTGCCTAATCCCTTGGCTGCAAACAATTGCCTAAAATATTCGAATTATATATGTAGATTACTTTCCTGTCAATGTCTCCCGTAATTGATGGTTGCAGTGATTGAGAAGGAACATGAGAACTGATGATACTCCCGTTCTATAACTGGACATAAGGTTTCTTTCATATGCACTTTGCAGTCCAATTGTATTTCCTTTGCACAAATGTTACTTATAATTGATTCTACAAAATCATTCTCATTTTTGCAGTGGCTGGACACAGGGAAAAAACCAGAAATGACGTAGTCTGGTTTATTGTTTTCTTTTTCCTCAGAGCAGGAAGAAAGCAGTTACCAATTTGAGCAGCCTAGACAAGAGGCAATGTCAGGCAGGAGTTTAGCTCATTAGCAGACAATAAAAGAAGTGCAAATACTGTATTTTTACTGTTTTCTGAAAAGTTTCCCATTTCAAAAGAGGCATGAGTACAGCAAAATAACTTATTTTCCCATTATGTGCAAAAAGCAGTACAGGATGTACAAGGAGACCATGTGACAGACAACACAGAAAACAGAAATTTTCAGTTCCCCTTGAAGTCACTAAATAGAGCTTAAAGACTAATTAGCAAAATAGATAAAGAATGTAAAAGTAGACCACTGAGAGCATAAACACATTGCTAATGTTTACTCCATTTCAAAGTATCTGCTTAAAAAAATGGATATAAATGCTACCTCTCCTACCTGCTATCACTAAAATGTAATGGTGGAGGAGTATAGTGCAATCCAGCTGATGTCTCAGGTTTTTCAGCTGAGCTGAACCACAGCTTTCAAAGTAGGGTCATTCAAGAGCAACACTGGGCATCCCTATTCTCTCTGCATTCTCTCACCCAGAGAGTGACACATGCTTCCATAGCCCATTGTCCCAATCATCCGGAAACTGAGAGAGTACAACCATTTTTCATCTACTTTTCCAAACAAGTGTGAAAAGCACTCCTGTTCCACTGCCTGACAACTTGGCTGCTTTAGAGACCAAACTTCACCTCACCACAGAGAGGCTCTAAGGACTTAAACATTGTTTGAGACAGGCAAATGTGATTTTAAGAGCACAGAAGGACTCTGCCTTGAGATAAGCACAGGATGCAGCAGCAGGATGTCCTGGCTCCAGGCCTGGCAGATCCTAGGTAATGCATCCAGACAAGGGTTCCCACTTTGGCAAACTGTGGAGCAGCAACTGCTTATACACATATCACTGTTATCACCTCAACCCCTAGTTTACAACTTAATTCGGGCAGAGTCATCTCTCAATAACAGGATCATAACATAAGCATCAAAAATTACAGAGGTAACATAACATCACTGTTGATTCAAGGGGGAAAATATCAAAAATGGAAAAAAAAAATTAAAGCGGAAAAAATGAAATGAAAATCCACAACTGAGTAAGCTAAGAATAATATATAATCAGCTTGGTTCAAACTTCTTTTGAAAGGAATTAGGCAAGGCTGCAAGAGTCAAAAAGGATTACCAATCTTCTGATGCAACAGTTATGTATCTACAACTTGAAACTCTGAGAGAAAAAAAAGCTCCTAAATTCTGGAATATGCTTACTGCAGCTAATGAATTTAGTCTATATATGCATCAAAATCTTCCTAGATTCCAGTCTGTATCAGTACTAAAGTCCTGGGCTAGCATCTGCAATAAACAGTGCTGTACAGAATGGCATTAGAGCTGAAACTCCCCCTCGGCACCCTGCTTCCATCAGCAAGCACCCAGGTAGTCACAGTGATTTGAAGAAGCTTTCTCATGTATTTGAACTCACATTTAAGAACCTTGCTCAGGTAAGCAGAGTTGCAAGGTCCAAGTGAAACAGCTTTGGCACAGACAGAATATTGAAAAGACTCACTACATAGGCTCATTCAGGCATTTACCAGAAAAGATACGACTTGATCTTAAGAGTCTGAAGAACTGTCAAATGATCGGTGGCATTTACAACCATAAAATAAAATCAAATCACAGAATACGTTTGAGCTGGAAGGGACCTTTAAAGGCCATCTTATCCAATCCTTCTGCTATAAGCAGGGACACCTTCAACTAGATCAGGTTGCTCAGAGCCCCACCCAACACCCCTTGAATGCTTCCAGGGATGAGGAATCCACAACTTCTCTGGGCAACATGTTCCAGTATTTCACCACCCTCACTGTAAAAGCCTTCTTCCTTAGATCCAGTCTCAATTTACCTTCTTTTAGTTTAAAAACATTACCACTTGTCCTATCATTTTTCTAGGATCTTCATCTGTAAATCTCTCCTAAAACTCAGGAAAATATTTCTGACATGAAAAAAGAGTTGTCAAATTACTGTGTCTGCTTCACGACATACGAAGAACACTTTAACAGCAAATGACATCTTTAAGTAAAAATCAAAATCAGAAATATGACAGCAGCTGAAGTAGTAATGTACAAAGCACCTTTAAATTAGCCAGCTCAGTGATGCTGCCATCACTATTCTGAACCGCAGGGCAGTCATATCCAAAGAAATGCATCAAATGAAGGACACAACTATCAGCTTAATTTTAAATCTGATTGTTGCATTGTGTTATTTTACCTTTGTTTTTTCCCTGTGTTAAATGGTTTGTCCCAATGTTGTAACCTCCTATTTGTCCCAGTTGTGATTGCCCCATTCCCTGCCTTCCCCCTATCAATCAGTCCTGTCCCCTCCCAGGTTTCCAGACTGCTCCCTGTCAGTTACCCTTATCCACTCCCCTGCGGTTGTCAATCCTCCCTGGCCCCTCCCAAAGTTCCAGCAGTTTCCATGTCAGTTATCCCTTCCCCGGTCCTCCATTTCTTACTGTTACACAGTCCCCGCCTATGTTTTCTCCCGTTGGTGGTTAAGTTAATGTGTCCCGCCTTGTGTTACACCCCTGAACTGTGTTGATTGGTGTCAAGGTTTTGATTTGCCAATTAAGATATACTCATTTTCTGTTGTGAGACAGAACCAGGAGTAGAAGCAAGGCAGGCCTAAAACTTAAGAGGGTATAACAAGAAATTTATTAACTACACAAAGGGGGAAAAAAAAAACATCCAGAATAAGATTGTCAGACCACTCTTTCCTTCCCTTTCTCAACCTTCATAACAACAGAACAAACATACAAAAAACTGCTTCAATTAATTCCCAACTCAAACAGTCCCTTCTTTCATTCACTTTGGAGTGAGAAGCTTCCTCTTGTTAGCCTATAGGGATTTTTTCCACAAGAAAGTAGAAAACAGTTTTCTCATGGTTTCATTTTCACGATTCTGCATCCACCCGGTATCTGTAGTCGTGGCACTCCTCCCAACTCTACAGCCTTCCCAAAGCTGTACTTGTGGGTCAATGGT
>VWZS01005054.1:503833-649454 GCA_013397075.1 Rhabdornis inornatus
ATACTGTGATAAACATAAATGCAAAAAAAAAAATAATTAATCAGGCTTCACTGTGGTCACCTGCAACGAAAATGCCATTGTTTTTCACATTTCCTAACATGCTTACTTTGCACTTTTTTTGCCATTGACTGATCATTCACTAAGTTTTACCTAGCACAAGATCTGCTTTCAGTCTGCTCTAGATCACTGGCATGTCTGAGTCCTAAAAGGACTTATATTTCATAAATGACATCAAAGTATGATTCACTTCTTAGTTCTTTTTCATCACAGACTGAAAATAAGGATGAAAATAATGGGTGGTTTCCAGGCAAACCTCCCACCTTCAAACATTTCAGACTTCACAAGAAAAACAGATTTAAGAAAATCTAATTAGCAATTTATTTTTCACCTTTAACTGTTATGACTCACTTTACTCCAAAAAGGTCAAATCCAAGCGATCTAGAAGTGATATGTGATATATTGACTCATGTTTTCTTTTAATAAAAATTACATCTGTATTACTGTGCTAAATGTTACAATTTAGTATTTAGAGTTAGAAGAATGATCTAATATTCTGAGATCCACCACACATCTGAGCTGGGCATTTGGCTCAATTAGCACTAATAAATGAATATCCAAAAGTTTCTGACCTCTGAACAGACAATTATATATGCTACAAGTAATAAACATTCTTAAATTGTAAATTTTAAGCATCACTAGTAATTTAGCTTTCAGAAGTGACCACTCCTACTGATTTTGAAACTATAGATTTCCTTTACAGCCAAGGTATACCTTTCTAAAAAAATGAAAGCTGGAATTAAGAGTTCATTTCATTGGACAAAGCATGTCAGCTTCTTATCTTACGTTTGGTACTTTAATGTAAGCAAGAAGAAACGTGGTGGCCTATGTTTAAACAGAAAGACGCACAGTATTTTACAACATACAGAACTATTTCACAGAGATCCAATACCATAGCCTGTGAAACCAGAATGACTGTGGAAAATTTTCAGCAATTCAAAACTGACAAGAACACATTTCACAAGTTATGTACACTTATGCAAGATTGGTACAGCTGGGAACGTTGAACTACGACATTTACTTATTATTATTCCATTCTCCACAATCATGTGCCTCCTTATTGCCCACTGACAACATACCTTCGGCATAGCCTATGCTTCCCTTCCAAAAGAAGCAAAACTGGAGTAAAATTTCACCCATACTGACCTGACTGGGTCAAGAACAGCTAATTGTGCCATTTTACCCTGAGGGCACGAACTGCCTTCAGTCCAAACTCAGCACACACCAACAGGACACACTGGTGCTCCACAAACACCCTGAAACACTAACAGGAACAGGTCAGGTGGGGGCTGGATATTTCTACAAAGGTGGTTTTCTGCTTCCTGAGCAGTTCTGAGCCATTCAGCAAGCAGCACAAATGGCTGGAGCACAGGCAGCTCTGTCAGGAAGGAAACATTTTGGGGAGTGCCCATAATTGCATTCAAGTCATCTGATGTTGTTCAGCACTCTTTATTGCTTGTGTTTTAAATATTAAAGTGCACACACTGGTAAGTGACTAAGCCACCCAAGATGCCCAGTATTGAAGCCTTCTCTTCCTTTTTTCTTTGGAATCAGCATTACTCAATACTTTGTCACTATCATAGACACACATCTCCAAAAGATGGTCATACACAAAGAGAACTTGCTATATTGACTGCAGGCATGCAAGGAGGATTTATGTCACAGCCTGATGCACAACAGATTAAGATGAAACTAATGCAAAATACATTGAACTAAAGAGACAACATAAGAAAAAATAGAATTTTAGGTGATTTTTACATCCTACTATATTATGTACTACCAGCAGACCATCTACTAGCACGATTCTGCTTGGTAGGCATCAAGTAATTTACAAAACAATATTTTCTTATTACAACCAGTGACTGAGTATGTTCAAACAAGAACATATTTATGTCTCTTTGTCTCTTTATTTACAGTCAAAGAATTGCAAAAAAATATGCTTGTCATAGTGCACCACTGATATTCAGTATCTGAATTTTAACTAGAAACACTGATAAAACAGGGAGTATAAAGGATGAAGCAAATATGTATTTTTCTTCAGAGGACCTGTCTTACTACTAGAATATCAAGTTATTACTTTAGAACTTGTAAAAGGTCTGGTGACAAACATCACAAGGGAGGGTTTGCCATAGATCGGGCACCATCCATCAGAGCAGTTACAAAAAAAGATAAAAGAGGGAATCACAGGTAACAAAGAAGACACTGCAAGTCTCCCACTCTTTACAGAAATGTAATGAATGAATAAAACTGAAGTTGTTTTTACTTAATAATTAATGCTATACAGGAGTTGTATAATCCCCTAATTTACAGCTGAAGACAAACCCAGTGGTCATCCAGTGACTGGAGCTCATGGAATGTATTATCCATCCCCTCATTCTAGACAGCAATACCCTTTGGTCTCACTTTTGAAAATCACTACAACTCCTCCTTTTTATCTCAACTCTCTGTGCACAGTCGTAAGTCATTATGAGACAGTATAATTAACTAAAATGTCATGAAATAGTGGTGGCACAGCAGCAAGTAATTTTCACCCACTGGAGTGTATGCTCTTAGTATCTGTTCATAACTTGCATTAAAATAATGAGAATGTGCTTGAATGTGGACTCTAAACTTTAACGCTGAAGGGGATGAGCACTGTCTTACTCAACATTGTTTCATTTTACATTCCAAACTCAACTCTTAAGTGTAGCTTCATTTCTACAACTTCATTTTTTAATCTACAAGTGGCTTACACTACCCCAAAAAACGACTATTCATGATGTCTACACGCTGTACTCTTCATGAATCGAAATCTGTTTGATCCTCAAAACATCACAAACATAGAAAAACAATTACTCTAAGGGATCACTCCTTTTAATCATAAATCCTCTCATCCGACGAACTTGCTCCTTAACATCCAGCAAGAACCTAAAAATTTTTAGCCTTCCCACATGAATTGGTAAGGAAATCAGAATTTTCAGTCATCTGAGCTAGTGTTTAGAAAAGCCATCAATGTAATCAGCTGTCTCAGCCTACTCCATTATTTCTGATGCATATATGCAGAATGGTTGAAAAAAACTGCATAAGTTATCAACAACAAGGGGAAAAAAATCAGCCAACTTTATAGTACCTGTAGCAGTTTCTTTAAGGAACTAACATCTAGTATCTCAGACTGTGTTACACACTGAATACCTTGAGAAAATAGAAAAAAGCAATTTGCATTCAAGTGAGAAAGTATTTTTCAGTCCTTTATTCACAATTCAGCCATTACATGAACAAGCTAATAATTGTAGTGAAATAACACAACCAGAGGAACATCTGTATGTTGTCATTAAAGAAACATACTTTTGTTAGTGAAACAAAAGACAATACCTACAAATTACAAGTCATGTAAAGGAGAACTCTACAGAAAGGGAAAACAAACAGCTTTAACTTCACAGACTACTATTATAAAAGATCTGTATTACTTTTGAAGCTGCACAGTTTCTCCCCAGATCCTTCAGTTTAATGATGCATGCAGCTTGTTCTCCTCCATCACCAAGTGTTTTAAAAGTACCCCATATATTTATCACTAGGAGTGTTGGCTTGAATTTACCCTAGCTGGTTTAGGCAGTCCCTGAACATCATTCACTATCAAAACAGATGTTTACATCTGGAGAAGAAAAACATTACTTGTTGTTTTTTTCTTTGCTGCTTCTTTCAAGAACAATGAGAACGACTAATTAAATATTTTTCTTCTACTTTGAACCAACCAGTGAAAAATTTTAAATTCCCCAAATAGTAGGACAGTAGGAAACCTTCAACAGCTACTGAATACAATGTGTCTCTCCAGAGAATAAAAAGATTTTAAAGCTTTGGGGATGTCATTTACATCATCTATTTCAAACACATAATTGTACACACTTTACCCCCTCCTTTTTTTTTTTTAATTGAGGGGAAAGAAAATCTGGTTATCACTGCTTGCTATCAAAAAAAAAAAAGTCTCCCTTGATACAAGATGCAAGATGAAATTAGGAGCAAGTACTACCTGCTTAGAGAAAACAAAAGGGAAACGTTCACATGCAGAGTGCAATGAAGCATAAGGAAACCATGACAAAGGGACACAAAAACAGTGAAGTATTTCTGGATTTCAAAAAGGTGGGCACTTATCCTGACAATCCAAAGTATTTACATTTATACCTATGAAGTTTAAAATTATCAGCTCCCATCATTCAAGAGACAGATCAAATCTGGAAACAGATGCTGTTTTACACCAAAAATACTTCTGCTTTGGTAAAAACCTAGGCAAGCAGCCAGGAGCATGGAAGGCACTAAATGCTTTACCCTGAAAGATCAGTCAGCTGCCACTGTAGGAAACAGGGGATTAGAGCATAAGGGAACAACATCTGGATCCCAAGTATCCAATGCCACATCCCTCTTACTACCAAAGGCCAGACGTTATGCTTTAATAACTCTGGAACACCAATTCTCATGGCAGGCACTGAGAACATTTTGGCACATGGTTTCCTAAATACCTCTCTGACATGAAAAGGATCAAGAAATGAATCACACTCTGAGGTGGTCTGAGCAAAGGACAGGAAAGAGCTGCAAAATATGTAACCCCTATACAGGTTCTTCAGACAAGGGCAATTTAGGAAAAAGAACTGTTACACTTAAAACAGAGCTTTTGCTAAAACGAACAAACTAAACCCAAACCACAAACACATCAACCAACCAAAAAGGAAGAGTGGATATACAGTAAATTCCTTTAGTGTATTAGAACAAGTGAAGAGCTGAGGAAATAAAAAGAACATTTACAACATGCAACTCAAGTTATTTTGCCAGGAAAGTTGCTGACATTAGAAATAAAATATAAGAGAGGATCTTGAAATCCAGTCTATTAATTCTGGTATGTCCTGGAAGAACTGTGACTAACTACCATGTTAATCCCCTTCTGACTGCACAGATATGGCCTCAGTTAGTCCTGAGCCACTCAGAAGACTCAGAAAAAAAACAGCATTCTGACTTGTCTCTCCATCAAGCCCAAACATCACCTGCATGAAACACTTCAGCAAAACCAAGTGTATGAATTCAGTTCCATACCCTCTTTCTCAGCCCCAGAAACACAATAAAGTCTTTTACTACTTTATTATTAAACCCTAAAGCCCAGGGAGACTTTCAGTCTCTTTAAAGCAACACAAAAGGTCAAGGTACTTTACGTGAAAGCTATTTTTGCCCATCTACTTATATTAAAAAAAAAAAGGCTCAATATTAAAAAATAATAATAAAAAGGTCTAATTTTCCTGCTGCTTGATCCTAGATTTGATGATGGTCTTTGGAGAAAAAAGGAAACTAAATGGACCTCTATTTTTTATTAGTTCAACAGTTATTTTAGGGCCTCTTGTTCCCTAGAAACAGCTACATTTCACAATATTGGCCAAGTGAATACTTAAGAGAATGACTGTATATGCTCACAGTCCCCAAAGGGTTTGCTGTAATAATTTTGCAATAAAACCACAGGCCTGATTCTTAAACACAACATAGTCACAATCAGAAATTTTGTAATAGCAACAATTACAGGCCCATTATGGGCAAATGAATTACTTTCTATCAGGTTCTTATGTTTCATGGTTCTTTTATACAAAGGCTGCACACATATAATCTGCTTTGTGCTATCTACACTGGCACACAAACATGAAGGGTACAAAATGCAGCAGGAGCCAGGGAGTTCCTCTCACACACCAGCAGTTCTGCAGTGATTGTCTGCACCCTTGCTTTTGTATCCTAAGTTTGTTTGCTGTAACAAGGCACTGTGACAATACAGTAAGAGCCACAAGTGAACTCCAGGCGTAAGAAATTTAACTGTAATTTTTCAATGTCCATGCGTAATGGAATGCTGAATGAAAGGGTATGCCTGATCACCTAAGAACCGACCCTGTGGCAATGGAAACACCAATTCCAAAATAATCACATAGGTAATGACAAAACTGATGACCTACTTGTTGCATATTTTCTGTTAACTCCACTGTATTGAGAGAAGGACTGCAGTTTGGTTTCTCCTGAGGCAGAAAGATGCCACAGGGTAGCACCTTAACTCCCGATCAGTGTTCTCAAGCAGCCTCCCCCAGCTTACAGTGACTTGCAGACTTTCTTCTACAATGTGGTTGTGCCTATATTTACTAATCTCTCAGGGATTTCATGAATTTGTTCAGTTACGTATGTTCTTGCATGAACTTGTAGCATCCACAATATCCTGTAGACTTCCAAAGCTGAATATAGATTATGTGAACAAATATTCCTATCAGTCCACTTTAAACTTGCCACCAGCTTGTTTCATCCCCGAGTTCTAGTTTTCGAGAAGACAATGCACAATTCCCCGATCACCTGCCACTCTGGATTTTACAGACTTCTCTTGGATACTCAGCCAGCCATTTCTTTTACAGGCTGCATTATCTGATTTTGTTGGAGTTTAAAACCAGTTCCATAGCTATGGTCACCCTGCTGACCTCTCCACAACCAACCGTTCCTTGTTGCAGTTCCTGCAATGATGGATCACTGTAGTAAGGCCAGGAGAAACTGTAACTGCATTTAGAGAAAATTAAGTGGGTTCGTTTTTCAGCTGTAACTACTGTTACACCTAAAACATTCTAAGTGTATCTATTTGTGCTTCAGGCTGCTTCTGAGATACTGTCTTATTCACAGTGAACTACTTAAAGCAAATATTGCTCCAAGCAGCCAACACGGGAATTCAAAAATCAGCCTTTAAGAAAAAAAGGCATATTCTGTATCCAGTAGGTAGATATTGCTTCTCAATGTCAAAAAGCACTGGTTTAGTGTTAATAACAGAACTTTAAAAATGACAGCCAACTTTCATTAGCTTTTGGCAACACTATCAGTCAGGATGATGTCACAGGCTTGTATTTTTAGCCCTCTAGCCTATGACTTGTTTTGTGACACAAGCATGAGTAAGAACTGTGTGCATAAACTGTGTGACGGAAAGGTTATAATGAGAGACTAATGATCTGAATCCCACCAATCATATCTAATTTTGCCAAATTCCCGGAAGTCTCATAACTGAACAGTATGAATATCTATTAGAATAAAAAGTGGAGGCTTAGTAGTTTGGTCTTGGATGCGTGGTGCTACTCACCATGTGGGCCAAACAAGTGCATCTGTTTATTCCCAAAGAGGCTTTGAAGACAACTGGTTAAATTCATTGAATTAATTTACCATAGAATACAGCTGCAGGTTGGTTCATGGCAGAAATGAGACTCACCCAGACCTCCCCTTCTGGTCAAGGCTGCCTCACTGGGTAACAAAGAAAAACACCACAGGTCCTGAGTGATGGAAGGAAACAGAACAGCCCAAAACTCCAGTTTTCCAGAATGGAAAGAAGAATGGAAAAGGTAGTACTGAAAGTGCCAGTTTCAGGTGCAAGCATAAAGCCATGCCTTGGTAATAGCCATAAGGTACCAGAAAGAGGGAAACCTTTGTATCTCTTCCTACAGGACATGGAGGAAATCCCAACAGGGATGCCACTGGCTGCAAGAGCTATCTGCCTCTAAGTTCCATTTTCAGCCAAGTGAAGAATAATGGGTTTAGTTCTGCTTTTGATCACATTTGGGTTTCTATTTATGTTATGTGATGCCTTCAATAAAAGGAGAGAAAAAGGAGTGACTGTGACACTGGCATCTTAAAAGAAGGAATATAAAAAGGCCTGCAGGGCATTTCTGTAGGCATAATACAATCCCCTGAAGGAATGACTATTCTAACAACAATATCCTCGACTGTCACTCACTGCAAGTAAAACTGTCAAAACTCAATAGCAAGTGTTTTCAGGACCACAGTCTCCTGGCTTCAACTATTATTCTAGGCCTAGCTGAAATAAAGACTGACAGGCAAGCAAGATTAATTTATTGTGGTTTGTAATGAATGGCTGTAGTTACAAGAAATTTACTTAGGCAAGTAATACAAAGATAAACCGCCAAAAGTACAGTTTCCCAAGAGATATTATTAAATAAAATCACAACACCAGGCTTCTAAAAGCTCACCAGAAAAATTACAGGAGGCATTTTTGTTTAGCAGAAGTATGAGGCTATTTGGCTTTCTACTGTAGCCGTGCTGGCAGTCACTAGCAGGAGCACCAGGTACAGCTGCCAGCAGAGCTGTACATCCTTTCAGCTGCAGAATGACAGCCTTTGTCAACCCCAGTGACAAGCAACTCAGTGATCAGTCCCTACAGCAGTACATCAGTCATAGTCACTCCAGACTCATTCCTGCCTTCACAGAAGTCACATACACACCAAGTATTAGAAATGTACACCAGATACTGAAACAAACAGAGGATCCATAACAAACAAGATCTCACTCTTCTCTCAGGAAGGATCTTTTCCACATTTATTATAAAATGCAAGCCATTTATTTTATACCTTTGCTCTCTTTAAGGTGATACACTCATACAGGAAAGCAAAGTCATCCCAAGTATCTCTGCAGTCATTTAACAATACTGCAAACCAGCACACATAAGCAAGCAGCTGGCTACTGCTCCAGCTGACTGCTCCAGTGTAAGCACAAAGCAGGGGAGAAATGAGAAAATGGGTAGGGCATCAACCACAGCCTTACCACTCAGTACTCTCACAGCAAAGGGAGAAGCCAGCAGGAGCACCTAGTGACAGACACACCTCTGAACCAAGAGGGGAAATGGAGAGGCTTTAAGGAAGAGCCAGTTAAAGGATGGGATAGACAGAACACACACCACCTTCCTCCTGTGGGCACCTATGGCAGGCACCCACTAAACTTGGGTGTGAAGGAAGAACACCTGGATGTTCAAAGGGCTGCCAAGTGAAGGCTCTTCACAGCAAGCAAAAGATGGACTCAGAAGATAACCAGTACAGCAACTTCCTAGGCTGTTCACACAGCTTTTCATGCAACACCAGGAAAATCATGTTCACAAGTCGGCTAGGTGACAAGAAAGGTTAGTGGCAGTTGTGGAATGATAGAAAGCCTACCATGCCACAAAGAAAACTGGGAAAAATAACATTTGATGGTCCTGCAGTTTTAAAAGTCTGCCCATTTGCACAGCTTGCATATTTTGCTATTCTTTGTACTTACTGCATATGATTTACTAGATTTCAAGGCCAAATGAAACTACTAGGATCATCTGAAATGTGGCACAGCACATCCTGTGGTTCTTCCAAAAGTTCAGTATTATAGTCCTGACACAAAACTTTGAAGAGTACAGGTCACTGCTATGCCAGGTTTGGAAGCAATCTGAGGAGTTCTTCCAATTAATGGTCAAAATAACAGCATAATTTTTCCAATTGATTTTCCAAAGTACAGACTTGTACCCATACGTCTATGCTTCAGATAAAGCATATGCCAAGTAACATATATGCATCTTTCTGAAAAGCAATAAAACAATCAATCATCATGCTGACGCCTTTTCACACTTTCGCTAAAACTTTCAACTATTCTAAAAAAAACCCCAAATTCGCTAAGGCTTGAAATCCAACCAAGTTATGAGAGCAATATATTTTACCTTAAAGACAAATAAATTGAAATAGGAATAGATTGTGCTTGGCAAAAATGGTAGGGATCAAAATGACAGGAATGTGAGACAAGCTCAGCAATTTTGAAGAGCCATTAAACCAGATGATTAAAACAAACACTGTTTAAATGGAGCCCAATGCAAGATTACAGCCCTAGAAAGAAAGAATGCAGACTATGCCACTTGAAAACTGCATTATGAAGCGCAGTTTTAGTTCAGAGCAAACCAGCAACTCGGTGTGCTGCCACTGCAAAAACATCCAACATAAGTGTTGGCTAAACAAACATGGAATCGGTGACTCTGAAGTCAGGCTCAACTCGGTTGCCATTTCAACTTCTCAAAAAGATGACTGAAAGATACACTACATTGTATGTGATCCTCTATGGGTGAAAATTCCAGACCTCTCTAAATAAGGAGAAATCAAACTGGAACATTAAAAGCAGTTAAATTATTGGGGGAAAAAATCCCACACACTAAACAAAACTGGATATGTCTGCAGACATATTTAAATTAAGGTAAAACTAAGATGTGCTTATCAAGTATATATTTTAAAGTTGCATAGCACAACTTGGCAAAGTATAATCACCTTGCTATTTGGGAGGTTGGACTGGAACTGAGGTCTCCATCTGTTAGAGTCACAGGGGTTGGCCGTTCCAAGTGACACTCCAAGGGTGTGACCCAGATGCTCCAGTTGTACTGACCTTTAAGCCAGTGTTCTTAATTATACAAGCAGTCATGGCAAGCAAAATAGCATTGGTATATACAGAAGCATTTTGGAGACTGTTTTCTTTAAGAAAGGTATCTAAACCATTTTCCCCTAGCCCTAATTTTCAAATCTGATATTGATACTTACACTGCAGCCCCACAGAACTCAATGGAGGGAAAGAGGACTCATGTATCCAAAAATGAGATATAAAGCTATATGGGGTTAATTTCTTCAAAAAATATTTTCCAACATGCAGATGTCTGTTAACTGACCAAGTACTTGCATCCATATGAAAATGTCTGAAAAACTTGAGAGCAGACCACCACAGGACAACAATGAATCATTCATACAGACTGATGCTGCAAACAGAATAACCAGAATGCAATGGTGTCTACCCAGGCCTGTATTAGATTTGCTCTAACCTCATTAAACATTAAAAAAAATTACCAAAGAAAAGTAATTCAAATTCCTAACATGAAGCAAATAAAAATCTAAGTTGCAAAGAAATTCAGTTGCTTCTCTTCACGTTATGGGTCAAGTTCGCCACAGAAGGCAGTCATACAAACCTTTAAAGCAATGCAACAGCTAAAGCCAAGCCATTACAAACTCATCAGCTTCTGTTCGGATTCTACCAGTCATACCAAATGCAAAGCAAAGAATGAACAAATAAGTCAGGTTTTTTTCAGTGACAAACAACAATTTGGAGACTAGATAATAAGAAAACATTTGCATATTATCCCTCAACTTTAATTTATACACCTTTCCTCTGGTTTTGGCACTGAAAAGGAAATAGTGCCATTTAGTGGTCAGGTACATCTGCTGCACTTTTTAAACTGAATGCAGTAGTGCACACTGACAATATTAGCACGGGAATTGCAAATGCTGAGTGTTGGTACAGTCACTAATACTGTTGTTTTTACTTGAGGAAATACTGTAAATGTTTTTTTGAGAAGTATGATGTTTTATTCAAAGCATGATTTAGAACCTGCACTAAATCTTTTTGCCTTGTCTCCCTCAACAGTAAAGAGCTACATGCTTTTCCTCCTGCTCTTCACCAGGTGATGAACTAGGCTCTAAATTTTATGAATAAGAAGAAGATACTGGGAAATTCTGTAGGAGCTGGCAGGAAGGTAACTGAAAAACCTGTTCCACAGAAAAAGTCATTATGTTCTAAACCAGCAGAAGATCTACAGAAAATAGGAGTAAAATCTACATTACTGATTTTCACTAAATAACATTCCACCAAAGATAAAAATTAAATTGCCAGATTCACCTGGAGCTTTCTCTGGATTCACCAACCTCAGAATTTCTGAACCCAAGGTGAACTGGTTAACTAGAAGCAAAAAGATGAAAGCTCAATTCTCAAATAGCACCATTTGTCAAAGCAGATGAAGAGTGTTCATGAATATGGAAGACTGGTTGGGCATCTGTGAATCCAGCAAAATCTGGCCTAATGACTATTTAAATAGTGACAACACATTCACAGCCCCACGCTCCACTTTCCCTTGAGAAATCTTCGATCTTTACTTCAGATGTCATGCCAGAGGCATCCAAGGAACCAGTCAAGTACAACAGATCCTGCTGAAAGTTAACCGTGTGCAAGTGGACCAGATTTCTAGAGGTACCTAAAAACTAAGAAAAAACACTGTTTTCCTAATCCACAGTGATTCTGGAGTGATCTTTTACCTGCATATCAGGTGATGTGGCCTTACAAAATCTCAGCTATATCCATTATATCAATTGATATATATTATATCAATCTCATCCATATATCCAAGCCTTCACTGCTTGCTTTCAAGGGACAAGACTCTCCTTTACTGCATATTCATGCAGCTGGCTCCTAAAGGGTGGCACATACAAAGAGCACATGCACAAAGAAGTCCAGGCCCCAGAAAAGTTGTAACCTACATAAAGAATCAGAACACATTGGCTCCAAAGTTTCTAAAACGTAGAGCACTCAATGACACTGCTCTATTCTCACCCAAATGTCAACAGCCATTCCCTGCACAATGTAATTTAAAATCCTGGCACTCACAGGAAGGAGTCCCACTAACTTCAAGAATACTCCAGACACCAGGGCATAAATGTTACCCTTGTCTCTTCAAAGGGAGGGTGACTAATGGGATCTTCAGTACGCAGAGTGCTTCCTTGCATTTTGGAGCACATGGCCACCAATTCTGGAACCTCCTTCCCACCAGTTCTCTAAGCCACTGCATTTAACAAGGTAATTTACTTCACTCTCTACTGAACAATTATGCTCTCAGCTGATTAGAATTTAAGAGCAGCCCTAAGATTAACACTTGACATTTGCTAGAAGCCCTCAAATTTAAAAACAAGAATTATTTGGAAGTCACCCAATATTTTAAATATCATATGTATTAATCAAAATAAAACTTCACTTCTGACAAAATCTTAAAATATAAATGTTATGTACTGCAGTTAATCTACAAAAATATTAAAAATATAAAGATCCTAAAGGTGAAGGAAACACACTTAACACATCATCTTCCTTAAAAACATCTCTTATAATTGTCCTATATCGTTAATTTGTATCTACCAGTGGCATTTGAACTAGCTAGATGCTTTATACACTCAACAGCATTAAAAAGCTGGGAAATTAGCTATCTAAATTATCTTTATTGCATTTGAAAGAGTAATTCCTGTACTCTTGTGAGAAGTGTGAAGAAGAAGATGTGAGAAGTCATGCATAAAATGTGCTAAAGCACCCATTTAGATCTAAAAAGTGGGCAACACATTATCTACGCAGCAAAGATTTCTCACCGTATGCTTTTACTTTTTCTTCATATATTCACTATCTCTTTACTGGCTTTGGTGCCAGAGTTATTGCCTAGTCCAGGAACATAAAGCATAAAATACTGTTATGAGATAGCTGCAATCCCCTGGGATTAAACACATGACCAAGGTTACATTGACTACATTTCCCTGTCAGCCTCTGTACCGGTGTTCCAGCACTGTGGGTGGCAAATGAGTATGTACAGAACTACTACCCACAGAAGAAAACGCTAAGAAAGAGCAGTAAATTAAAATTTTAGATTGATCCTACTTCTGAATTCCGAGCATCTATTTCAATTTTTAGAACTGCTAATGGACTTGCTACTGAAATGTGTTTGTAATACAAAGTAATACATTAAACATTTTGCAACCTGTCAATGCTGAGACAGCAGAAAGACTGTTCAATCTAACTAGCAAATGATTCCCAGAGCTGTACTGTCAGTATTAATGATGTCAGAAGATAAAACATGAAAGAAAGGAGTGATTTCTTTATATAGCCATGGTTCCTATTGATAGAGCAGGAAGAGAAGGCTGCACAGTAAGGCATGGGCTCACTGCAGCTTCACATAGGATAGATGTAGCCTCCCCATCGCACAGGAAAGGTCAAGAACGACAGAAGGGCCAGCACTTCTCCTGAATCCCTTGGAATTCAAGTAACAAGTAGCTAAAGACTGAAAACTAAGTTAGAGAGTAGTCAGGATGACTGTTGGATCAAGGCTGACCATGGAGATCTCAAAGATACAGATTTACTGTGGGATACATGAAGTCTCCTTCTCAGATAACTAATTTAAAATATTTTATTAATTAAAAAAAGCAGCCAGCAAGTGGTGTCTTTTCAGGATGGCGGAAGTCAGGATTTGTGGCTCTATCAGCCAGAACTAACAGCCCTCAGCTTGGTGTCTGAGTTAGCAGCTAAAACCTATAGGACAGGAAGTTTTTACCAGTTCTTGGGGTCACACTTATGCTACCCTTTGTGTTTTTTCTGTTGGCACAATTCTGAAGGACACAGAGGAAGTAGCTTGTATTCCAGCTGAGAGCAAGAGAACTGTTAGTAAACTAGGAGTTAACAAAACAGAAAGAAACTGAGTTGGCACAATCTCTACTTCAGTATTCTTTCAGGCTTATATTAAAATCACCCAGTTATACCTCCAAATGAAAAAAAAAAAAAACCCACACACCACCAAAACTGCAGTGAAAAGGTCTACACAGTGTATCAAAAATAAAACCTTATGTAAAGTCCAGGATACAGCTAACGTGCCCAGTAGCTTTTCTCAATAGGAGTTTCCCACACCTCAATTAAAGAGTGTAACACAAAGATGTGGAGCCTGCTGTGGCACTTAAGCATCCATGAGGTGCTGATGATGTATAGAGACTGTACAGTTAACCACAATACAAACTGACCTCTGCTGTCTCTTCCTGTGTTGTGGAATATCCCACTTGCCATGACTATAAAGAGAATGAAGAAATATTTCTAAATTAATGCATCAAAACCGAATTTAAATTTAGCATAGAGAAATGTATTGAAAACACTGAAAGCCAGGGAAGTAACCATTTGGGGTTCTATACTTTCTCACAGGACAATGAAACATCACAAGTTTGCCTTCTAAACAGGTACAAACAAAACTGAAGAAATTACAAACTGATGTGAAAGAGAAAGGGTTCCCTTGATAGGCTCCACAGTAAATATCTCAACTAACCATGACTCAAGAAACTTCTGCATTAGTACTGCCTTCCAGCCTCCAGCTTCTTGCCTTGAAATCTCAACAGAACAGTTTTGGCTTCCAGAGCCAATGAAAGGAAAGGAAAGGCAGGAAAACCTTTACACTCTGCCTGATTTGCTGGTCAATATAAGGCATGAAAAAAAGAATCCTTGTGTTTTGTTTCTTAAGTGCTTAATACCAAGTAAATATCACCATTACTCAGAAACAGAGTATTTTTTTCCTTTTTTAAGAATAGTGTATTTATTCAGGCTCTCACACAGACACTGAAAAGTGCTAGTTTACTCATACAAAAAAAAAAAAACAAAAAACCAAAAAACCAAAACCCAAACAAAACCTCAAAATAAAAGCCCAAAATCCTCTAGTTTAGGGATTTCAACACTACCGGATACATTCTTGGTACAGTTCTGTACTGCTCCAGACTTATACCAGCAGAAATCTCAGAAGACAAGGAGGACTGAAAGGGACCATGGGCCTCACCACATGCTGCAGTGATGCTCTGGGAGGGAAGAGGGCTCCAGGTTCTAGGTTAGAGCCTCTAAGACTTTCATGCTGACAGAGCATCTGATCAGCAAAGTTACTGATAACGTTAAAAAGCACTTTGGTTCACTAAGAGAAAAAACACAATCACACCTTAAATGTCAACTGCTTTTCAAATCTTTTCAATGCCTAGATTTCTTATGGACTTCAGATACAGACCATTGCCTTCCTGATACAGGGAGTGCATGTACCATGAAGACCTTACACTGTAAAAATACCCCACAGGGAGGTTTTATTCAAAGGAATAAGCAGGGCTGTGACCCTGATGTTTAATGGGAACAATGGCAGAGATACACTTTGTAGAAGGATTTGCTGTTTAAGAATCTGATTAACCTTCATTAACTAGGTATTGGATAGAAAGGGATTAGCATTCAAACTTGCAGTACCCTGTGTTGATTTTACAGTGATAGGAGTAAACCTGTAATTGCTCCAGATTAAATATTCTTTTTGGTTTTTGTTTTCATTGGTGTGGCTCGTTAGGCAGACTGCTAAACATGTGAAAACACAGTCTCTGTAGATGTAATTACCTTCGTACCAGGTTGCTAATTACTGTTGAAATTACCAGTGATATATAAGATTTTAAAATAATTATATAAGATACAGGTAAAGATTAAATTTACTGACACATAAGCAAATAAACACTATCAGAATTATTCTGCCTACAAAACACTCTTTGTGTCCAAGGTGACAGTTCAGGACCACAAACTGTCCCATCAACAGATTTTGGAATTCACTGGCATCAGATGCACAGGAAAAACAATTCTGGTGGAAGGGCTAGACAGAACATGGAGATGAGGATGCAGAAGGATAAAATACCATTTCTCCACATTCTGCGATATATCAGAAAATCAAGCTGAACAAATTTTCCCTAATGCTGAAGAACACTAGCAGGGTACAGAAAGTTATACAAGAGATGAATTTGGCATTTTGTGCTGTTATTTTCTTTGTCGTTTTCAGTAAAAAAGTTTTGAGCATATGCCATATTATAATAGAAATATATTAAGTTTTGCAAGATCTTTTCTACAAAAAGATGAGTCTCTCTTCTCTGCTGCTAAGGTCTCACAGGTGAAGACAGGAGAATGAATGAGAACTGACATAGTTCTAATCCAGAACAGAAACTCCCAGGTTACCATGTTATTCTGGCCTTTTTATAATAATTTCTATATATAGGAATTCCCTGTACTTACAAGCCAATTTTTATGACATTAATTATCACCTCTTTATGGAATTATTTATATCTAACTCCTTATTATCCCAAATGTAGCTAGACTGTAATCATAGGTAGGGTGAGAAATAAAATAATTAAAAATTATCAATTTCTACCAAAGCCTACTTCTACAGTAACTTTTCCTTGTGGCCTTAATTCTAGTAATTCAAGCACTTTATAGCCAGTGAATTGCTTCTTCCTTAATTCACATATTCAATTTAAGCATTTTACAGCCATTGAATCACAGCTTTCCTTTAGACCTTCATTTTCCAATCAATGCTTGTAGTTGAAACTGTATTTGCAGCAGCATAGAAGTATATTCCTCTGCATAGTAATAAACTGTTCTGAAATACTATTTTAAGCTTAAGGATTTGTAAAAGTATTTAAGCATACACGGTATGACAGTTAAAATGGACGTGAATTTTGAGGGAATCTTAAAATAACCTTCTTCAGACAAAACTGGAGTGCAAATTAAGAGGCTGGACACAACAAAAAATGGCCATCATTCCTAAATCCATCACTGACACAGCAAAACTCCTGTCAGTAGGTAAATGCGATGTGCATACGTTTTCTGAATTTCAGCCTCCCATTTTGTCCATCATGTGCAAAAGCAAAGCTAAGGCACAGCTTTTTAACACAGATTTCCACGTTGCTTTGCTGAGGCTGTAGGGCTTAACAGAACCAAGCTTTAGTAGATCCAAAAGTTTTAACAAGCACGAAATACAGCACCACGCTCTCTTTGGATGCTGGACTTCAGTCTGATTTCAACAGCCCATCAGTACCCACGTCTGTAGCTCAACAGGGCTGTCTAATCAGTCATTTTAGTAGCCTGGGAACAGAAGCAGTTTAAATCATTTTCCTAGATCCAGTAAGAGTCTGTCTGGCCAGTTAGAGCAGGTATGGACAATAATGTAGTCCCTGTGCAAGACTGATGTCTCTCCATACTCACAGAAAATTGGTAGGGGGGGCTAACTCTTCTTCTAGTTATCCTCTTAGCACTGAGAATTTTTTAGAGTAAACGTTAATTTGAATTTTAAGTAACGCCCTCTGAAGCCACCATTTATTACACAGCTCTGTAAAGGACAGCTAACACCTTAAAATGCTACGGCATTAATTATGTACATAAATCACTACACAAAGGACACGCAGCTAATTTTAACCATTAATTAATTGTTTGCTGTTTTCATTACAAAGACCCAAGGCTTAATTAAGTACCACAGGAACAGTCTTTCATGTTCCCTGACAGACACTGTCATAGATGAAAGTGTTTGGAGACTTTCTTCCTCCTCCCAATTAGACTGGCGCCCTCCGCGCTCATGCTGCCAGTTCAAGGCACTGTAACAAAGCGTACGAAGACACCTCACGGAGACAGGCACGACTGAAGCAGCTACCTGCAGCTGACCACACACCCCCAGAGCTCTTCCCTCAATGCCTCTGAGGCTCTACTCAGTACTCACTCAAACAACTGAACACTGCCATAACATCATTTATGCTGCATGTAGTGGAGATACATCACTCATTTTCCAGCTACTCTGAAGTTTTCAGAGACTATTAGAGAGTCTTAGATGGCTGAGGCTGCTTTTACAGTTCAAATTCAGTGACTTTGGAGACCTGAACACCACAAGAATCAACCCACACTGCGCTGTTCAGGCAGTTTATTAAAAGGTGTCACAACCTATTTTGCTGAGGAGGAAAGGATAAAACTGCGCTGACACAAACCAAAACCATGACACACATATATGAAAAAGAGCTTCAACAACATAAGCAATAGTTAATTTAAAATAAACCAGTAAGGCACTGTTACACTGAGGTAACTGTATGTCCATCTATGACAGCAGTTATGCTCCTCTAGTTTCTAAACAAACATTCTGGCTGGTACAATTTATCATACACAGCAGTATGATACAGCCTCAGATAAAACTTTAGTCTTCTGTCACTAAAAACTTTGCATGAACAGTTAAAAGCTACAACTCTCTTGCTCTGGATAATCTGAAAGGAATTAAGATCCTTCATTGTTTGCTAAGATTTAGCTTGTTCACACTCCACTTGTCAATGCAAATCCTTCAGCTGCAACCCAATTCGCTTTTACAACAAAGATTACACAAAGAGAAAACAGAGGGCGTTCTTTCTTATTTCAAAAGATCATAATTTTATTATTTCATAGCAGTTTCATTCATTCAGAGCAACTGACATCAAACAGGAGATGCTAAGGATTATAGCAAAGAAACAAAAATTATTTCACAGAATATCCTGAGTTGGAAAGGACTCACAAGGACTATCAAATCCAACTCCTGGCCCTGCAAAGGGCAAAACTAAGAATCACACCACTGGCTTGAGAGCACTGTCCAAGTGCTTAGTGAGTTTCTGCTGAGGAATGCATGATCCTGACATCCCCACACATCTTCACCTTTAACCCTGGAAGTGTGCTCACTACCTTTAATACACTCTTCCAGGATCTCCTCAGTCATAGCATATTAAGGAGGCTAAGCTTTTCTTCAACCCTCAGATGGAGAAACTGAGAATTGCACTGAGTTCTGTTGTTATTTGTTTTCCATGTAAACATGGAACATTTTGGTAAATACACTTCATTTAATGAAATTTAATTTAACCCAGGCTGAGAAAAACAAGTCACCTTTTAAGAGCGACATGAGCACCAAAATCAACGTACTGAAATCGGTACTATTCAAGCTCATATTTAGGCACTTGCAAGCATTCATGGATGGCCAAACACAGACAAAGATGAAGTAAAAAGTGAAAGTTCAAGTGCAACTTCAACTCACCAAAGTGAAACCATTTGCCTTCTTTGAGAGTTTCAGACACACAAATATTTGTATTATTATGGGAACTGATGTATGTATTCACTGAAAACATCATCCCAGCATGACTCTGTGTGGGAGAGTCTTGCAATGCCCTGCAGTTATTCTCCAGATTATTCCAGAGCAACTACATTCCATTTATTACCATAACCTTTTCTTTTCCCTCATGGCAACATCAAAATTGTTAACATGGCCTCTAGGCTTCTTTTTAGGCTAATGAACCATTGCTAATAAAAATCAAAAGCAACTCACAGTTCTGTTGAATGAAAACCCTGTTGATTAGGACCAAGAAGAGAAAAATAGTTGACTTCTTCCTTTTCATACTCTTTCCTCGTCTAATGATTTAAAAGATCAAAGGCAATGTACAAGTCTAGGTATTCACTCTTGTCACAAAGTGAGCAGATTAGAATAAGAATATGCAACAGAAGCTAACTTACTGAACCAGATGGTATTTACCTGGGCATTTTCCTTACCAAAATGAAGAAATCATATTGTTTCACAGACGTTATGAATTAAAACAAATATAATGTGGTAACTGCCTGTATTTTAGCTCTGTGTGTATTAAGAGACTGAACTCAATCTCCTTTCAATGAGGTTTAAGCTATCAGTTGATTAGCACATCACTTAGATCTATGAACACTAGATAAAAACCAAACTAAGAAAAAAGACAAATCACATAAAACTCTGAAGGCAACTGGCTACAGTTTCGTAACTTAGATAATGGAAAGGTGACAGGAAATACGCTGTAGGAGAAACCCTGTACTGGCAGAAAAAAGAAAAACACAACCCAACAAAAACAAATGCACCAGATGAGGTAATCAGCGCTTCCCATCTGTAACTTCTGTGCTATCCAACTCTACTAGGTGATCTGAATGCTGCTGGTGAGGTGATTTGCAGTGGAAGAGATAAAACTGGCATGTAAAATTCCAACAGTAAAGCTCGAGGGTTATTTGCCTACTGTTGGAAATGGACAGTTTATACTAGTTGGAGCAATAATGACAAATTCTTTTTCAAATACATTGGCTTTCACTGCAGGTATTTGGAAACAACCCAGAAAAATGAGGCTTGTTAGACATAGCTGGAGACTGAGTTTATCTCACATTTAGGAAGTCATCTCAATAGCTGCTGAAGTTAGCAACTTAATTTGCTTTGAATTTAAAAACTAAAATTAATGGCAGCAAAAGAAAACAATTTTCAGCTCAATTTCAGCATAATGAACAGGAGCTGCATACATAAACAACAAAAGTGTTCTGCATTTTAAGATTACATAGTGAACTTGATTCTCCAGCAGTTCTTCAAATGGAATTCCCATTTCAGTCAATTATAGACTGTTTACTTCATTGCTTTTTGAGCCTTCAAACATCACTGCGTTTAATTAATTAAACAAATAAGCAACAGTTTGATTAATCAAGTATATAACCAAAAAGCCATTAAAAATCAGGATCAAGTAAACTTTCCCAGCAACTTCAAGACTCTTTACAAGATCACATCAATAATGTTTCATCAGGAAACTAAATAAAAGACAAATAACAGAGGTGACATTCTGTAGATACACAACTGTATGTATGTGACTACAGCTTTACCACAGAACCTAACAGGCATCTGGTACTTCTCAAATATAATGCAGTTGTATTTGCAAGCAAAAGTAAGCAACTGAAATAACTAAAAAATGCTGCATATAACACATGGTGTAAGAGGAACACAGAAGGAAAAACAAACAAACAAAACCCAAAATCAGAAACCTCTCAGAATTCCAGTTTGCATAAATGACTGACACTAATTATGACAATGACATGAAACTCCAGTGCATGAATAAATAGTCATCCTGCAAAAATGTTTCACATTAATATAATTAGGCTACATTCATGTATCAATAATTGACACTACTTATTTCTTCCAAGCTAAGTGACTTTAAATTACTTCATACAAAATACAATGAATGTAGGTTACTATGGTGATCAGTATAATTCAGGAATAATTGGGTTATATTTTAAACAAACACATTTGGTTCTTCAACCTGAGGCTCAGAAAACATTCAGCTGGCACTTTGAACTTCAGCTTTCCTGACTAAAGTCCATGACGCAGTGAGGAAACTAAGACCTCCTCCAAGAGATTAATGCATTAAAATGATCTGCCCATGATGCTGAATTATGTATAAAACCATACCATTCTGTCAATGATTTATGCTGAGTAATAATATTTGAAACTTATAAAAAACAATTACCAGGAAATTTGCCTGTAAATTGATACGACTGCATTTAACTGATCATTTTTCAGGCATGGTATTCCAGGCAGCAACCTCCCAACCACAAGATACACTGCATCAGGTAGGCCTGACCAGCATTTTAGATGAGGAAGCACTGGAAGAGCAGAAGACACCTGTGTCTTGGGGATGGGTTGTTTCTTCAACAAGGGCACTAGTTCCCTGTCCCAATACCAAACAAGATCATAGTGTGCCTTTTCACAGTCACAGCGTAGGAAGACAGATGCTTAGCTCATTAACATAAACCAAACTACTGGGTTTTTTTCCAGAACTAAAGTGATTCATATTGGCTCATAAAATCAGTGTTTGTTGGCTAGATGAAAGATGTCAAAATATTTTCACAGAAGTACGGATGGTCAATTATGTGTTCTTTCAAAATTTCACCATCTAATTTTGAAAGAAAGCATTTCTCCACTTCTGCAAATAAACAGATGTTACCAATATCATAATTAGTAAGTTCTACACTAGAAGCATCTAAACTCTCAGGACTAATGGATACCAGAAAACAGTACAGAGAAGGTCTTATATGGGATCCAGAAAGTCACGAAACAATCCCACCTATATTTTCTTATGGAGCATAATGGTAAGTGTAGTTTACAAAAATAAACTACCCTCAGGTGGTTTGCAGTATTTTTGCCTTGTTGTAGTTTGTTTTCCAAATTGGATTTTAAACCAAGAATACAATTAGTGAGATAATTCCATTTACTTTGATTGTAATGCAATTCAAAATGTTATTTTGAAATAAAATATTTCAAGATTCTTCAGGATGCAGAGCTTCAGTTACAATATGGATATGTGTACAGAAGACATACTTGTGAACAAAATACACTTCACATGTTGGTAGGATATGTATGATGAGAGCATGCCTATAGATCTGCCAAAGAGAGAATGACAGCACAGTGAACTGAAACCCTTGGACCAGTCCTTTCCTCAGGACAGGCTTGTTATCACAGCCTGAGGATGCAGCACCTGATGCTCCTCATTCCTGATACTCCAGATCAGAATTTCCTGTTTGCTTCTATTCACTGTCAATCAAGACACCAAGCTCCCTGTGGAGCAGTTTGTTTCATCACTGTCAATTTGAAAGCTATTTACTTTCTCTTTTGTTAAGAGTAAACATCACTTGCAAAATTACAGTAAAAGAAGGCGTAACAAGAAATTCCTCAAACAATCCAGTCAGTATCAGAATCTTATTTGCAAAACACTTACTGCAAGTTATAAATTGTAGGATACATTATAGCACTTGGAATCACAGTATATAAACACCTATGAAAAAAAGAATGCATCCCAAAAGGGTCCTTATGTGAGAGATAAATACTGAAGAGCAGAGTATCTTATAGAGGATTATACACGACAACCTGTGGGACAGCCAGAAGCAGATCTTAAATTTCCTGAAGTGAGACTACACACTTTTCCTCTAAACTATATGATTTATTTTTGCTTGCCCACAGTTCATCCGTAATTCCATTAAAGTTTCTGGGAAGGTGATAAAACAAAAGCTTAAAAAAACCTGTTCAGGATACAAAATAGTAACATAGTGGAAAGTTAATGATGGTTTAATTTAGGTTATTTAGAAAGTAAAACTAGTTTAAAAACATGTTCATTCTTTGTTAATGTTTACATAGCCTTTACCTGTACATAGTTCATTTAAAAAAAAAATTTCAAAACTAACAAGAAAAATATTTCTCCCCTTCTCACTGACTCTTTCCTTATAGCCTTCTCAAAACCCAGGAATCAAACAACATAAACACAACATTTTTGTGACAGCCTAATTACTGACTTCTGGACCAGAGGTGCTGCAGAGAATGCACAAAGCTGCACAATACCCTTGAGTGTTAGATCCCTCTGCTAGAATTGCTCTGAATTATGTGAAAGATATACGAGATCTCACATTCGTTACCAGACAGTTCCCTACTGGGTGCAAATGAGAAGAGGATCAATGCTCACATGTCACACCCCCCAAAGTCACTATGGAAAATTCTTTCATCTGACTCAATAGTCACATATTTAAAATTACAGTCCTTGATTCAAGTAATCCTCACAAATATCTTTTACTTTGTCTTAGCATTTAAAACACACTACATCTCTAAGGAAGCTAACAAGTCTACACTAGAAGATGAAAGTCTTTGAAATTCAGGTTATCCTTGGTCCTCCCCAGTTTCATTAGAGCTGAACCAACTCTAACACCATAAAACACCAAGGAAGACAGTCTGAAAAAATAACATAATTAAGCTGGTTTGCATTTTTTAACTGGAGCAAAATTATATCTTTACCAAGCAATTTACTAGGGTTACTTTCAAAAGCAAAGCAAAATTCTGCATTCATTTGGAAACTGAAATCAGGTTCCTAACACAAATATTTCATTGAAGTAAATCTGTTTATAAAATTATAGGGACTACAAAAAACAGCTGTTGCTGTTCTCAGAGCCAATATGCATCTAAAAGTTTATCACTATCTTAGCAATGCTTTCTTTTACCAAAAATACTGAAAAAAACACGCTAAAATAAATGACATACTGAATATTAGATTACCTTCCAAATTATCCCCTAAATACTGAGAAAGTGCTATAGGGCATGAAGAGGTCCCTAGATCACAACCACAAAATCTCATTTGCTACTTTAACAGAAAGACCAAAATTGCTTCTGAAGATGACTGAAATTCACAGTTACTCTTCATGGGAAACTCTATGTAACTCTCATACTGTCGTTGAGAATTCCCTTCTTGTAACATCTGCTGTGTCACCTCCACAATAGCTGACAGCTTCTTTTCATTTGGAAGCCAGAAGTAATGACCAGCAGCATTGTGTGGCTGCCATCTCAAGAATTGAAAAAATAAACAAGGAGTTCTAAGTATGTGAAAGCATGCAAGAAGTCCTGTTTCTCCAATATTACCTCACACAAACATGCTTAAATCTTCGCAGACAGTACATGATGATTTTTCATAATGAGCACCGGCTTAGGAAACAGGTTTGAATAAAAATTACAGAAAATAGTCTAAAGCTGTACAATGAATACACTGTAATACTCATTATAGTACTTCCTATGGAAAAGACAATGATAACTTTTTAAGCTAATACATTAAATCCTAAGGTGAAAGACTGAAAAAAAACCCCAAACAAACAGATAAATGTTTCTAAATCCTATCCTCTGGTCAGATGGCACATTGGCTATTACTTTAAAATACTTAGGTACACTAAATGCAGGAAAAGTTATCAGCTTATTCTTGCAATCTGGACAGCTATACGACACAGAATAATCCATATGAACAGCAAGATAGAAGAAGGAAAAAAAAACAAAAAACAAATCACCAAAACTAGTGAGATCATGAAAAAGCAGAAGGCCATGTTCCGCTGCACCAGCATGTAAGAAATTACAACTCACCACATTATTAACAACCTAAATAACAATGGCATCATAGACCAACTCCTTCCCGGAAGCAATCTGTACCTAACCTCCTTTATTTTTGCATCCATGCATATCCTACTTACTGTATGCATGCACTGTATCAGATAAAGAAAATATGGACAGCACTATGATTTTTATCAAATCATGACACCTTATACTTGAACTGTCAGTGCTCCATAATTCCATAAAACCACTTTAGTCAGTGCACAACACCTCAATAAATTATTTGATTAGTTGGTACCTGAACAGGAGGGTAAGGAGTAGAGGTTAAATCACTTAATGGCACAGACTATGTTACATACTCAGGACAGAGCTAAGATGCCACTAAAACAGTGGTAGATTTAGCTCTGCTTGTTGAGACAAAACTGCTTTTCCCAAAATTGTGATTTGATTCTACAACACACAAACTCTTACAAAGTAACCTCCAAGTCTTTCCCTGGGTTTTGACTGATTTTTCCCAGTGGGAATATTCTGGATGGTAGTATTAGATCATCTCAGAGATGAAAGAGCTTATAAAAATCCTGTGCTCAAAAAATCCTGTGTGGAAGAGAAGACAGCAAATTTAGTCACCTACTGGGAAACCCTATTGGAAAACACATGCTCAAAAATCAGAACGAAACTGTGAGATTTTGGTCTTTGGTTAGGTCAGAAAATCAAATACCCTCACTAAGAATCCTCTATTCAGATTTATCGTTTTTTCATTCCTTTAGTTTTTTAGGAACATATATATGTGATCAAGACTGCAAGGAAAGACAATGTTAGACCCAGACCATTCAAATTGTTAGGCTAACAGTGGACATTACTTACAACAGTAACACAGACTCCCAGTAATTTTTTCTGATAGATGGAAAATATCATGGCATCATATTTATGCAAGAGAAAAAAATTATTTTAAGATCAGAGATAGCAAAGGACCTAATTGGCTTCCTATCTCTTTCCACTTTACATTAAAGAACCAGTCTCACATCACTTCTAAACAGGGCTATAGTGGGTTAAAAGGCATGCTGAGATTTTAAATTAACTTCATCTAAATTAACCTTGACTAAGTTATTTTTGCTGTGGGTTTTCTTTCTCCTCCTCATAATTGCTTCCAAGGTCTGATCAGACTATCGAGTGTACCAAGTCTTATAAAAAAAATAAATCTGTTTAATTAAAATTTTCTTTAGGAATAAAGCTTTCCTACTACCTATTTCTACACTGCTTGGATGATTAAAAAATAGTCAGAAATTATGTCCTCATTTTGGGAAAACAGCAGAGTTTGTATGGACTAAGACTTACTAGGGAGGGAGTACTTTCTGAAGACTTGTTTTCTCAACAAGATATTAACATTTTAATTTAAGGAAGCCCACTGTGCTTTGCTACCAGTTGTAATTTTCCTTGCAAAATAAATAAAAATGTTGCACTATCGTCAGTTCTCCTTCTTTCATATCCATTCCTGGAAAACACTTGAAATTAAACAGACATGGCATCCCCAATTTTTTTCTTTCAGAAGAATAATCATTATCCACAATATGACCTTTTGTTCCTCTAAACTATGCTGCTGTTGCTGATAAATCAGTCCATACATTAGCTGCAACTACAAATTGCCTTTAGAGTTTATTCTTTTGCCATATGTTAGCAATACTGTACTCACATATACTTTCAGCCACAGCATAATTGTGTTTAAGGCAAATGACAGAAGCTGAATAGCTATAAAAAAATCAGTCTCACGGGAGGCACTGGATGTACCAAGTCCAGGCTCCAAGGACCGAAGTCACTCATGAATGAGCTTAAATCTGAAGTTTACAATCCCCCTGCCTTCAGTGGAGCTAGCTATGTGCCTTAGGCTAAATGCACTCTTAATTCTCCACTGTGATGTTCTCACAGCAAATTCTTGAAGTACCAAAAAATTCCTGTTTCCCAAAGGAAAAACATATCTTTTCTAGAAATCATTGATACACTAGTAATGTTTTTCCCCAAAAATAGAGAACATGCATTTATACAAATGAGTGAAGATACAGAATAAATTTCAGTCTATACTAAACTCTAAAAAGATAGATCGAAGGGAAAAGTGGTAAACGTTAAACATGCTGAATCATCCTTCATACAGATAGGAAGTTGAACGGAACACTAGATGCGATGACCTAAGCCCTGATGATAAATCAGAATTTCAAATATGATTTTGCAGCAGTAAGTATAGGGACAATTTATTCCCACATGTAATCAGAAAGTATTCTAATCTCCAAGGACTTCTGATGACTCTAGAATGCCTAAACTGTAATTTATAAATACAATCGGCCTTATTAAATAATCATAGTAATTCTATTCTACATCTACTCAGATGTCTGTTGGGAGACAGAATTCTTCATTATTATAGATACAAAAATCTGCCAACTTATCTTAGCTGTCTGGACTTCTAAGCCTGAAAGCAAGCAAAACTCAGCATTTTTGACCTACAGTTTCAAATATTACTGTTACCTGAATAAACTTAACTGAAGTCAAGAATTAATCAAAGGTTGAAAATATACAAAATATAGAGGCTGTCTGCATCCCAATCCTCAATATGAGATCGGGACAAGAATGTACAGTAGAAAAAAGCCCACCAAACCATAATTCTTTAACAGAAAGCAAACAGAATTAGGTCAAGAGAAAGACTAAAGATGAAAAAGTAACAGGGTTTTTTTGCATGACAACTCCAAAATGAGATGAATTTGCAGAAGCAGTAACTGATTTTATAAAGCTGTAATTGTAATAAATCCAAGTGCCATGTAAGGCAACATAAGTTCCTGCATATTTCAGGAAAATACAAAAAGCTTGGCAGGTAAGAAAGGAAAATATATGTTGAATGTGTCTGTGGAAGGGGAAGCAAAACAACCTTCTAGTTAAGAAGAAAGCAACACAACTGGAAGTGTCTTTCTTTACCTACAACTTGAAAATATGGCAAATATAAATTCTCCCACTGAAAGGAAGTGCAGTCTTTCTGATCATCTCCTCTGACCTTGCTGCATATCCTTTGCAACCCGTCTAGCACATACCACTGAGCTGATGCAACAGCTCATTATTCCTATATTCCAAGCGAAAAGATCCTCAGGAGTTTTTCTTGCAGATAAGGGAGCAGGCTGTTGTGAAATTATATCTACTAGCTAACACAGGTCTCCACCACTCCTTCCTCTGTGTTTGCCGTGGGGATGAGGGCGAGCAGCATGCAGAGGAGGAACACACATGTTCCAGAGAGTCCATGCAGCCTGAAAAACACAAACCACCTGGCTTTCCTTCAACCTCTTGATTTCTTTTCAGAAGAGAGGGACAGAATAATACTTCCGGGAGAGTTTGAAAAATTGCTTAAAACTGCTTGTCATATATCATTCTGAATTAAGTTTAGAGAAACTTCATTCCAACGTATGTTATTTTTCCCAGAAGCTAAAGGTGAGATTTTCCCATACCAGTTTTCCTTCTTACCTCTATTCATTTCTCTTCTCTTTTCTGCCTACCCCTACTCTTTATTACCTGTGTTAACCCAGTGTCAAAAGATCACAGTGTAGGTTTCCACAAAAACTCAGTACAACGGGATGGCTTTTGCCTGGTCAACCTCGTCCCACAGCCAAATTCACCCCTCCCAGATGCTCAATGACACAGCCAACAGTTTCTCCCTGTAACTCCACACAGCTCTGCACAGCCCATCTGTGAATGCAAGTCTGCTGTACTTGCAAACTGAGGGGTTTGATTGAATGTGCTCAGAACCAGGAGCTATTTGCATTTAATCCAGCACATGATGACAAAAAGATGGTTAAGTAATGTATTTATGTCATTCTAGCTTAAATCCCTAATTTACAAGTACATCACATCAGTAATGTTATATTAAGAAGCATAAAGAATATTTTTTCCTGAACCCCCAATCCTGCAAAAATCTCCAAATGAGTCAAACAAATTAAAGAATTAAGGGAAGAAAATAATGAAATTGAACCTCAGAAATAGTTATTTCATGTTTTATTAAAGAAGAAAATGTGTTAGAAATACAAAGACTTGTCAAAACTATTTTCCATGAAATTAACAGCTTTGGGAAGAAGCACAAAAATAATATTACAACACAGCTGTGCTTTCATTTTATCTACTTCCTGCTTTTCAACCTCCAAATAAATACATTTTTACAGTAAATTGCTTTTTTTATGAAGAAAAACCTCTGTGAGAAAAAACTGGTGAAGTCAGGAAGATCTTCAACAGGTTAATCATGATGCCTGGGCTTTAGACAGTCAGCAAAATCAATTTATTATAATAAAAATAAGTTTACTACCAACATTTTTTTTTGTAAGAGTTTCTCAGGCCCTAAGGCCTCTCTGGTTTCCTTAGCCTTTCAAAAGATATTGCTGTAATCCTTTTCTCCTAAAACGTATGTGAACTCTGTTTGCCAGGCTGGAAATATTTAGAAAGCAAAGAGAAAATGAGCACATTATCCATCCTGCAAACAAAAGGCACTACACTTATTTACCATCAGTTTTCTGTTTCATTTCTCACCATTCCAGATCCAGCAGTTACTGTCTTACAAACAAGCATCACTCTCAAAAGCTGGATGTAAGGAATTAAAGCATTTTAGACACTGAAACAGCTCAGAGGAATGCCTTTGGTCTGTCAGGTATGTTTCACATTTGTGTACACGCTAATCCTTCGGCACAGACATTTATACAAAGGCTATTTTAAGCACATAGACACAGAGCACCGTGAGCTGAGGGATGCTGCATGGGGCCAGTGTCTTCAGTAATCAACTTTTCACAGACACTTTTTAGTGTATGGTTCAGCAGCTCCTCAAATATCAAACTCATAAATGCTTAGTTCTTTCTCAAAAAAAAAAAAGAAAAAAGAAAAAAAAGGAAAATTATAGGGATACCCATAGATTCAGTAACACTGCAGTGTGTAGCAACATTTTGTGCATGACTTGCCATTTGCAGATCCATGCACGTACGTGTTACCCCTCCTGCAAGAGAATACTTGTTTCTTGTTCTTAAACATGCATTCAGAATACTTCCCACTGCAACCACACTTTCCTTTAAATCTTAACTGGAAACAGACTCTGTTTCCTAAAGACATCACAACACTATGAAAACAGGGGAGAAAAAGAGCCCCCAAACCCTATAACACTGATGCTACCCTCCAGAGGCACAAGGAATGCATTTGATGAAGCTACTGGAGCAGTGGCAGGCAAACTTTCCTTTGACAAACTTTTATTGTAAAGCTTTGACAAACTTTCACTGTAAAGCTGTACAGTAAGGCCTGCATGGAAGAATTTTGAGAATTGGAATGTGGTAAAAGATTGCTGGGCTTTATTCACTTTGAGTCAGATGGAATTTTTCTAACATAAGCCTAAGCACAGAAGGAAGAACCGGAAACTTTCTTCAAGGTTACCCTTCAGAGTTTATCTCAAATCGTTCCCTTGGCAAAGGAAGGTATACAGTGTCCTCCTTACTGCAGAAAACTAGCTAGGCTATACAAACCAGAAGCACAGCCTTCTTCTAGGAGTCCCTGAGAAGACAAAACATTCTCAGGTTTCAGGAAGACCCTGTGCCCCCCAAACAACCTCCAAAGCATTTGCTACCCATTGATCCCCCGTCCTAAAGTTGAACCTAGGCTGCAATAAATCTCAGGGCTTACTGCCTGCAAAGCATTTATTTCTGAATTCCTTCCCCCTCAAAGGAAGCTGGAGGTTAAAACATATATGAAATTCAACAAAATCCAAACAATATGAAGGATTTGATAGAACACTCACAGGGATGAAAGACGGGACAACAGGCTCTCACATCACAAGAGATTCAGGTAAAGACACAGAAAAATAAAGTCACCTAATATTTTCAAACACAACAGCAGATTTGACCCAATCTTTGAGTAATGATGGATTTTGGAAAGATTTAAAAAGTAATTTCTATTTGAGCTCAGGCTTTAGTTGATTAGTATAACAGACTTTTGCAATATTTTTTCTTCCTGTTATATAAAGAAACTTGTGGTTTACTTTGGCATTTTTTCTGCAGAAGGAAGTAAAAAACTCAGAGGAGCAGTAACAGCAGCGGATACACCAGCAACAGCAAAGGCAGTGTCTGCTCCACTTTGTGGAATGACATATGAAGAGGCACAAACCAGAACATAATCGGCCTCTAAAGACTGAAATGACTCCAGTTATTACTGCAGCTCCATGCCATTGGTATCATGGGTATCTCTCAGACTTTAATGCCAAACCCCCATGACTACTGGAGTACCACTTTGTACTGCAAGTAAATTAAATGACGAACCCATGGTAATGCTGGAAATCGGCATCAGGGAATCCAGCTCAACCCAGGAGACTTTCACTCAAGTTTTAACTATCAGACTACTATTTCTTTCTTTCCCTAAGAGTGAAGCTACAATGATCCCAGAGATAAATATTTCAAAAGGTCAAAAGTCATCACTAACTCACATACAGTTTCAGTCTGACCTTGAAGCAGGATCACTGCAGAAGTTGTATGGAAGGAGTAATTGTTTTTTTATGTAGAGTTACTGCTGTTCTGTAAAATAATTATAAGCCCATAATTGTTTCTCTTACTCCCTAAATCGCTCAAAAAAGTGAGAAGACAGGCCTTACTCCTCTAAAATTCTCATAACATTTTCATTTTAGCAAGACATCTTTGTAAATTTACAAAGCACAAGAGAAAAGCAGCATTTGGCATCCTATTTAAACTTTGCCATCCAGAAGTGTAGAATTGCTTTAAATAGGACACTATGCTTTGATTTGTCATAATGTTTATTACTGCATTTATTTTCTGCCTGCAGATATTATTAAAGATGATGTTTCATCTCAATGTATGTATAAAATCAAAGGAATTAAGAAAGGCAATCCGCCTAATTTAATTACTGTCCTGGTTCTTTCAGTAAATGATGTTGAGCATACCAACACGAACAAGGATTTGTAACTAAATGTCACACTACAATTATGAAAGAGCAGGAAATTGAGATATAGACTCTGAATCTAATTGTTCTAGGATAACCATACAAATGCATCTCACTCAAAAGTACTCTTTAATGACCCTGAGGTTTATGTCTATGCTCTTTTGCCCTTCTTGTCCATTAATGAAAAAATCTCTTGGTATCTAAATTATAATGTGATGCTCTGTGATACTGCTCCACTTAATTGTGTAGGATTTACAAGAACATATCACTAATAAAATTTCTAACAGTCAGATAGGAATCTAACATACACTCACCATTTGAATATATCAGTTCTTCACCACTCTTCACACAAAACAAAGAGTTAAAAATACCAGTTTGCTCAGGAAACTGAGTATTTTCCTTGATCCACTGAGAACACACAGCACAGGCACATTGTCTATATCCCAGACATGTTTCAAACATATTCTGAGGAAAGCGCAGCTAGAAGCTAGTCTTACATGCTTCCTGTGGCTCATGAGCTAGGTTTGGTTACAACTCAACTTTTAAAGTAAAATACATGAAAAGAGATTTAGGATAAAGTTGGTAGCAGTTCTAGGTTGTGTTTTGATTTTCTCAATTAAAACTGAAATAAGATTACATCATTCATTTACATAAATAAGGGAACAGAAACAAGACTCTCAAGCCAGTATTTCTTTTCCAGAATATGGACCAGGGTTCTCCAGGATGCTGGAAGATTAATCTTATATTAGCCTATGATTTCTAACTAGTTCCATTCCAATTTAATGCTAACTTCACTATTTATTATTATTATTATTCTCAGCAGTTTACACTTCCAGACTCCTAAGACAGGCCTAGTCACAAGTGTACAATGGTTATTTGTGACTAACACAAATATGCTCTGTTTAGTTGATGCTGCCACACATACTTTCACTTGCAAACCCTGCAAAAATCCCTTTCCTCCATGCTAAGTGCTCTTTCAGAAGCTGTAGATCGTGGTTAGAAGCGTTTAGAAGATGCCAAATTTTTTTTCATTCCCTGGAGACCTTAAGTTATTCCATCACTGTGCAATCTTTATTAAACAATGCTTCAGGGGAAAATGTGAAGCCTAGTAATTCCAAAAACATAAAAAAATCCCTCTGATATAACTTTTCCTAGATATATGGAAACTATATGTATGGATATAGTGGCATGTGACTTTCCACTCCATACTTCAAATCCATGCTGCAATTCAGGTATGTGTGTGAAATCAGGCTGGCCACAGTTGTGGCTTGTGATGCTCTCCCTTCACCACAAGAAGTTTGATGGAGGAATTGCAGGCATTTATTCAGCAAGACCTTTTCCCTTGCAAAACTGAAAACTAACACGAGTTTTTCCTTTTAATTGGTGTTAGGATATCTGTATAGTGATATAGTTAACACATCACTTTTTTGTTTTGTTCATTATTAGTACTGCTTACTTTTTTATTACCTTATTATCCAAAATTTGTAGTGACAGGGCAAGATGCTAGTTAGCTAAACAATATTTAAACCTGTTCTTTGGCAGAGACACAGTGTTCTCTATTACTTTACTGTCATAATCTTCATTCTGTTCAAAACCTTTAAGTATAAACCAAACTATTACACATTCCAAACATCTGAAATCTAAAGAAATACTGCTCTAGTTTAGCATGATCTGTAACACATACAACTCTAGAAGATGGCATTTGGCAATGACGAGGGTTTCAGAAGTGCTCAAGAAAGCTGAGTGTCCAGTTCCAATTGAAAATTAAAATAGGTCATTGTCTGTAAACACAGAAACACAATCTGCTGCCAACAACACATTCGTGAGCAAAGCAGTTCATTCAAATTACTTAAGTGTTTCCACTCTAGCTCTAAGCAACTATTTGATAAAAATGCATAGTTAGGGTCTTTTTTTCCTATTATCTATTTAAAAGCAAATTTAAACCTTTGAAAAATTTGCTTTCCTTGCACTGACAAACTCCTGGTCAAAAAAAAAACACCAAAAGACCAAAGGAGTTTCATCACAGCTCAGCACTCCTACCACCTACTAAAAAATTAATAAAAATAATTAATACATTGAATTAATAAGACACAGGAGGAACTCCAAATTCACCACAAAATTTTCAAAGTTTCTTCATCACATTCAAAATACCCCAGCAACTACCTAATTAATACCACTGGGTCATTACACCAACAATTCACTTTGGCTGGGTACTCATGGCAATTGACCTAGCTGGATTTAAAAGAAATACTATACAAATGCCAGATTTTTAACTCCTGAAAAAACAAGTACACGGTGCTTTTTTTTGTGAGGCTGCTAATATCTGATGCATTGACATTACTAAAAGACTATATACTGACATAATGAATGACTCTAATTTGACATTTATATAAGTATTTTTGTGTGCCCACCTCAAAACCCTTTCTGTCTTCCCCTCAGACTGCAAAACCCATGCTGTAATCTGTCATCTAATTCATAAACCTTGAGAAAGAACCAAAACATGTATTACCACAGAGTTAAGAACACTCTTAAAATGCTTCTAACAGACATGGTTTTAACTTAGGTTTGATCAAAATGTGTTCCATCTCTGAAAGTGTTTGTTTTTTTAATAGCTAAATAATATTCTGATGAATTATAAAGTTTCATACTCATATAAAATTTCATATTTCCACTTTTTTTCCCAAACAAATAAGATAAATAATTTCATTTCTGAAATATGCTGGGTGAAGTAACTATGCTTCATGTATACTCTGGGTCACAGCTTTTCAGCTGAGGCTGTGGCATGTAATCCAAAACAGCTGAAGCACGGGCCAAAGACAAATCTCTCCCAAAAATTTTAGCAAGCTTTATTATTCAAAACTATTCAGCAAGCATTTCCAGCAGCAACATGATGGATGCACAGGCCAGACTGGGTACACAGCTAATCAATATCACACCCATGAACAGTCACTGCATAGCGTGGAGCCTGATGGGGAACAGACAGGAGCATGTGCTTAACATTCAGCACCAAGAGCTGTCCCCCAACTCTGAGCCGGACCACTCACTGCAAATCCCAGCTCCACACGCACATATCCTGGTAGGAGGATGCAGGGCACCTGTTTTATGCCACCCATGGCAAATACTTAAGGGATTACCAAAGCCCTTGCATAGCTGTGCTCTCGTGAACTTTCAGAAAAGGCTGCTATATACTGAAGTCCTGATTTAATGACAACACCAACCACATTAAACCATTGGGTTTTCAATAGGCACAACACCAGCACACAAGTCATGCACATTAATGTGCATTACTTGAATAAATTCCCCACTGCTTGTATCACTAAATATAAAGGTCTTCCTCACACATTTGAATAATCAATACTCAGAATCAAATACATCATGTTTCATGAGGGAAAAGGAAAATTAATGAAGTTAAATTAATGCTGTCACTTTCTATAAACCTGCAGTGATTTCCTGCTATAGAATCCACTGACTTCATTATTTTACAACCGGAAATCAAAGCTGCAGCATATTTTAAAAGTCTAATTTACTCAGATTAATAAAAAGGCACCCTCAAGACTCATCACGGATGTCATATTATGCTTCGTTTTAAGCATTCCAGCTTAAGAACAGTATGCAAAACGCTCAGCAAATCACATTGATTAATATTATGAATTTGTATGCAGTAGCACCCTGCACTCACCAAGTACTATATAAATATTATTTTATTAAATTTCAAAGCAATTGTTTTAGGTGGGATAATAAAATGTTTCTGTCTTACATTCTTTGTCTCAACAATACAGCCTTTAAAAACAGGAGCAAAAGTAGTAAATTAAAGCAGTAAACTCAGAGAGAGAAAGTCGGAAATGAGGGAATTCCCAACTTCTAAAGCTGTGCTAAGACCAGCAAAGCACAGACACCTATGTCCAAAGTAGAAGCATCTGAGGTTTGCAGGTGTCTCCTTATCTTCTGTTGTATGGTTAGAGGAAAAGTTAGGGATATTTTTTAATTTGCTAGTACTCAAAAGGATTCATAACATCTTTTTGCAGAAACCTCATTTCATGAGGATGCTACTTGAGGGCAACCAGCTCATTAGGGAAAAGCTGAGAGGACAGAACAAGAACACAAGTAAAACATGAGTTGGAATAATAAATAAATAAATAAGAACCACCACGAACAACAAAAGAGGTAACAGATCTTCATCTCTTTCTCCTTTCTATCCCTATATTTTAATTAACACAGCATACCACTTTCTGGAACATTTCATTTCTACCAATTGGCTTGTAGCTCCCCTTGAAAACTTAATAGCAAATTCTCCCAGAAATCTTTCCAATATAATCTTATTTTCTATTCATAAATGTTCACTAAAACAATGGTAGATCAATACAATACAATTATTTTGATAAATTATTATACTGTAAGCTTCAGTACAAAGTTGGAGACATATTCTCACACTAAAAAATACTGTTCTTTAAAACTACAGCAGCTAAAAGTAGAAACTATTGTAAATGATATCTTAACTAACACATCTCTTAAAAACTGGAGCTCCTAATGACATTTAAGAGAATTTTTCAATTTGCCATTAATCAGCTCATCAACAGTGTTTATTAACTGGGGCAGTACCCTTCAGAATCACTATGTCTAAATATCACAGCTTGATGTATACAACCTCCTCACGATGGCGTAATTTTTCATATTCAAGTTAGAAATGTGATGTTAGCCCTTGTATTCATGTAATTTGTCATTAGAAATTTTCATACCCTTTTAAAGAACAGCTATTCTATCCTAGCTAGCTATTCTTTAGTTATCCCTGTGTAACAAATGAAGAAAGAATTGACTAATTTTCAATTAAACCTTTTCATATTTCAATCTATTTAAGAGCTTCTCTTGGAACGTTTTCTCCCCATAGTAATTGCCCACAGAATTGTTTATCAAGAGCCAAATGGGGGCACATGAATGGCAATATGGCTCTAGGACCGATGGCTTTAACTAAATAAATGCTGTAATTGGCATCAGTATGTAGAACATCAACAGGATTTTTACTGTACTACAAATAGCCACAGTACAGCTAATACCCTTGACTTCCAGAAGAACATAATTTTCATGTTTCCATTAAAAATGCAGCATTTTGTGCAGTATTTTTATACCCATGAACACTTTATTTTGATAACAGACTAAGAACACATGCATTAACTCTCAGTTGACTTCAATATGTAAAGCTGAATAAATATAAGGCTGAACTTTCTACAGAAGAGACAGCACATCTGTCTAACCTCTAACTAAAGGAGGCTCACAAATCTGTATGTCTGCAATTGTCTTGACTGAATTTTACTGAAGCGAGCCATAGGTAAACTCTCAAGCCCATCATTTTAAAGAAGCCTTTACAAAGAGTTCAACAAACCCGCAACTGGCAAAAATTACAGAAAATCATCTACTTTTCAGGCCAGTCACATACTTGAAGAATTAAACAGTCTTTGGTTTAATTCAAATTCCATGACAATAATATATTCTACAGTAACAGTACTGGCTCATCCTCCACGTGCAATCTGCTGTCTTCTTGCTTCTGAAGCAGGCAAATTAAAAATCTTTTCAAACACATACATTGCCCCCCAATTACCTGAAAGAGCTTATGTATGCATGAATTCAATCAATTTCAATCTGATGAGTTTATAAAAGTGTAAAGCTCTGCATTAAATTAACTTATATCTTCAACATGATCAGTTGATCAGTTCTATATTCTGGTGTCTGTAGAAAAAATTGTATCAAAAATATATAATAATAAAATTTAACTGAAGAAATTTAGAAGAATTCTATTTAGGTATGAATAGAAATGCCTCTTGGAAAAAAACAAGCAAGCCCAGAAGTGAAAACAGAGAACAGATTGACTTGGAATTACTGTAAAGAATTTTTCTTGAAAAGTCTTAGATCCTGGAAGTTGGCCATAACAGAGGAATCAGAAAAGAGATTTGTTAAAGGATGTCAGTATCTACTTCAAGGCCTTTATTCATTTCAATAGTATTCAAATGCTAAATCACTAAAAACCAAGCATACTACCTAAATACTTTAACACAAATTAAGAGATGACTTACAACCACATTAACCATTTCATGCCAGATCCTCCTGCAATATAGAGACATCAGCTTTATTTGGAGAAATTGAGTCAACCCTGTACTGTGGCTCTTCTTCCAAGTGAATGACTTAAAAAAACAGTGACAGCTAGGGAAATCCTAAAATTTTTGCAGCTAGATTCACCACCAAACAAATAAAACCAAAGAGCAAATATTACTAAAATAAACATATTTGTGTTTAAAATCAATATGTACTGTGTGTCTCTTACATTATTGCTCAGAATAGAAATTATCACCATTCTTCAGAGGACAGTGTAGATCTGTTTTAAAAGCATCTCATTTGCTCTGGGTAATGAGCCAAGAGCAGGAAGATTATGTGTCATATCACACCTCCATCTTAATTACTTCTCTATCAAGTATGTCGTTCAGACATTATTATTTTAGCTGTTCTAGGAGCTGCTACAAAATCTTTGTAATCATATACTGGACATAACTTTTCTTGCACTGTTAACTCAGTACTTTGGAAAAAAAGAAGGAAAACAAAGGTCAGGCCAAGTGCAACACATTAGGGAAGTTTACTTATGGAAAACAGTTCTGCCAGTTAATATGTTTCCAAGCAGTCCAGGGAATAAATAAAACGGAACCCCATATGATTTCTTATAAAATGCAATGTTTGTTTTTGAAGCTTTCTGAAACCACATTTCTTTACTCATCATTTAACTTTCTGTAAACAGTTAATAGCACTATTTAGAATGGGTTAGAAAGGGCTTTTTCTGTGCAGTTAATTTATTCCATCCCAGCTTCCAATAATTTAGAAAACTATGATCATGCACATATTACTGCTGGAACCCTCCATACTCTCTACCAAAGAAAACAGATGCTTCAAACTGTAAGCAGATATGCAATCAGGTTTAAAAAGCACAGTACAATGGTTAAACAAAATTATCATAGAGATAATTCAGATATGTTCACAGAATAATCATACACAGAAATTTTCAAACAGGAGCAAAATCAAGCAGTTTATCTATAATCTTTGCTAAATTTCCATCTAAGAAGAGACCAGAACTGAAGATGGTCCACATCAACCAACACCTGTCTTAAAAATCCCACTTCCACATGAGTCTGCAAAGCATGTGAACTACCTATGTAGGCGAACAGGGAAACTGGGCTCAGGGAACATCAGGTAAAAGAGAAGGTGAGAATTACTTGTGCTTAAAAGCACAGGACTGTCAGAATACAGCATCACAGCAGAGTACAAACTCAGAACTCTACCTGGGATCAAGCACAAGTCCCACACAGGTTTGAAGACTCTCCAAAACCTGCTGAGTTAGCAGGACTTCTATTAATAGATGAGGCCCTGCTGTCCCACATCCCAGCCAAAGGAAATGCAGCACTCCTCATTGCAGGTCCCACAATTTACCTTGCATAATCTTGTTATAAAATGGTAGTAAACAAGGCATACAGCAACAGTTTATTGTTATTAATCAAGGCAGTGCAACAAGGCTTTAACCAACCATGAGAGAAACCATCAAGTTACATTCATGTTTCAAGCCAAACCTTCTTTATTTGAAGAATGTTATTCTGGCACAGACAAATATGATCACAGTTATTCCACCAATGCTCTTTTGCTAAGTGCCTGAGGTAGGCAACAGTCACTTTAAGTATTTAGAAAACATATGGGTTTGCCCTTGGTACTGCAATTCTGTAGCTGTAAAAATCACTTCCACTTCATAACTGACCATATGAAGTGCTGTGTAAACAGCATTTTTCTGATTAATTACAAATACAGTTAGAAATAACTTTTAAAAATGAATACCACTCTCCTCCTTCCAAGAAAATGACTTCTTTTTATTTCCAAATAATTGTACTGAACATATTTGCTTTATATTTCTAGAATAACAATACCTCACTGAAGACAGACAGCATTTATCTGACTTACCAGTACGATGGTGATGTTGCTCTTCCAGGAACTCCAAGTCAAGCATTAGGTCATCTTCATCCAACTCACAGGAACCCAAGTTATTCAAAACATCCTAGTACAGGTTAAAAAAAAAAAAAAAGCAAACCATTAGAAGCATTTAATGTTTCTAATGTTTTAGCCAAATTGCTCTGCACAAAGTAATTTCCAATCAGATCTGGAAAACATGTTTAAACAGGAGCTAGAGAAAATTTTTCTGCTTCCATTAGACCAGTGAGAAACAGAATGAAACAACTGTCCAAGCTGAAATGTTTTTTGACACCATTCTCTTTTTAGAGGATCTCAAATATTTAACAAAAATCCCAAAAATCCCCAGATGTACAAGAAATACCATCTAACTAACTTTTCTCTGCTGTTCAGTAATGGTTTTGTATCTTCGCAAGTTTAATAATAACTTTTTATGAAGAACAAAAATATTATTTTTAGCACAACACAAAAGTATCAGTGTACGTTTTTTATTAAATTTTGAAATTCTAAGCACTGCCTGCCCTTACCAATATACTTTGAATAGAGATTTATTGTTCTATTGATTGAAAGGATAAAGAGACACAAATTTAGCATAAACAGGGAATTCAGGCATGAATTATCAACTCGTGAATTTTTAAGTATTTATGTGGGTGGCAAAGGCTTATGCAGACAGAGAAGAAACCTGACTACTCAGTGTAGCTGCTTAGGTCCCCATTACCATTTGGTGATTAAATTTGCTTGCCAAGTCTTAACCACAGACAGATAAGGCCAAGTTTACAGACACAGATACAGATGTTTATAGACAGGAATAGTAATTCTCCATCTTCTTCCCATGTGTATTTTATTCTGTGGTCATTTCTTTTGACCTGGTAATACATTGACTTTCTCCACAGTCACCAACACCTAATCAAAGTTAATACAATGTCTTCTCCAGCTGGCATTTTGTTTGCTGAGCAACAAGCAATACTGCAGGGCTCAATTCTTCAGTCCATCCACAGGCAAGTAAGTCATTAGATGCTGCATGGGATGGAGGCTGGCACCCTACACATTGCACATGCTCCCAACACTAATGTGACGAAGCAAATCACAGTGAAAGAGGCCAGGTTATCATCCCGAAGCACTGAACTGTCTGGGACATCTCTGCATAGCAATCTGCAGCATAGAAAGTACAGAAATACGACAGTAGTATACATTAAACTAATAAAAGCCCTTCTCAAATTCAGATCCAGCCGTATTTTTTTTAGGTTCCTTCTAATTCTTTAAAGTATTTTCCCACCACAACAGATATCACCTCTCCTTCCTACTCACCACCTGCACCTATACACAACACTGGAGTAATTATTTCCTCAAATTCTGTTTTCTATTCTTTCACAAACAACACACAGGCAACACAAGGTCTTTTTTTTGTACTCCTTCCCTGACTTACCATCAGCACAAGAAACCTCTTATGAGATACAGAAACAATTGCTAATACGGTTACTGTATTTTTGCTCCCTTTTTAAATTTAGATACTATTATGCACTCAAGCTTAATCAAATGGTATATTAAACTCGGAGAATGTACAACATACTTTGTTTATATATTGTTTTTTCAAGGTAACAAAAAAATTTGGTGACAGCATCCAGAAGAATAATCCCTGCATTTTTTAAGCAACAGCTACAAGATTTTCATGCCAGTAGAGGCAAAATGTAAAAAGGTCCAGGTGCACATGTTTGTTCTTTACCTTAAAATTATTGTCCATGTTACAGTTGACCAACTGAATATACATGGATATTAATGCTGAGCATCCTTTGATAAGCTATACTAGCAAGGAGCAGTGAATTCATGCTAGCTGAGCATCTCCTACATCTTGTGCAGTAATTTATGTGTTGTCTGAAATCCTGGGAGATAGGCTTCAAAAACATAGTGACTCACAGCCTTCATCAAAAAACAAATTCCATTTGATCTGGAATTAACAAACACAAACAGAACCACAATTTTCTAAACTGAAGAGCTGAAGAACCATGTAAGAGGGACAAAAAGGAAAAAGATTGTATTCAACTCTTCTCCTGTTTATTGCTGCTTTTCAGGAAGATCTTCATTACCTGAGTAATGCTGTGAGTGGAGGCAAACTACGCTCCATCGATTCTCTCTGTTCTGCAAGGCTGATGTACACCCTGCTCTACACAGCAACACCTCTTCTCGTCCACCTGAGCTGAGGGCTCCCAGCTGCCCTCCCAAAGCATCTGTGATCCCCTTGCCTTCCCTTTCCTACAGCCCCTTCAACTGCACCAACAACAGCAGGCAAGCTAAAGTGACAAAGAAAAGCGCCCCCGGCTTTATTCTTTCATAAGTACCTCCTCCAGGGAAATAGTCTCCCTGTTCCCAGGAGTTCACTTACTCTTTACAAAGAGACAACTCACAGGACTGGGACCAAACAAATCAGAGCAACTACTGCCCACCATTGCAAGAACAGGGGCTGGACAGGGCTGCTCCACCTCCAAGGACATCAATGACGGCAGTCCAGCCAATTCTCTGCTCTGATGGCTCATCTGTGGGCAGAGCTCTTCCATGGGCACAAACCAAAAATGAACTCACAAACGCATAAAAGCCCGCCCAAGCAGAGAGCATTACTTAGGTTCCCACGGCTGTTCTAAGTAAGTAATATTTTTCTGAAAACATATAATTAGAAAATAAGAGAGCTGAGCTCTCAGAATGACCTGCCTAATGTCACAGCACAGCTCAGCAATACCGCTGCGAGTGCGCATCAACATCCTCCACTCCTCTGCCTCCTCACCAGGATTCACTACTCCTTTATTTCTATGACAATTAGCAACACTTGTCATTTCCTTTACAGTTTAATATCTCTTGATCCTTTGCCCATTCTTCCCCTCACCACTGCCACAGCGGTCTTTGAAGAATAACACAATTAAATATTAAAAAAATAAAGTAAGAGAGAGACCAAGCCTTAAAGAGCATTCCAAGTGAATAGTTTCAAGACTTTACTACATAAAGAAATATATTCTTCCATCAAGGTTTCAAGCAACCATTTGTTGTCCATTTAGGGCAGCATACCTTTTATTTATTTTAGTTAAGGCATAATCTTGCAGCAAAAACCTCTTTATTGACCCTGTAACAGCCCTTCAGAAGCCTTAAGACATACTTCCTACTTCCAGGGCATGCTTGACTTCTACTACCATTTTGGCTTTATAATAGACTCAAAATTAACACGACAGTGCTTTTTTCTTCTAGTCAATCTGGAAATAGGCCATAACCTCTGAGAAAAGCACATGAACACAATCACTTGCCCACGTCTCACATATTCCTGGTCAACACAGCCTGCAACCAATTTGAAAACTAATAAATTCAGTTTGCCAACCATACTTTCCACCTTTGACTTCGTGGACAACTACCACTGTTATTTTAAGAAGTTTCTGTTCACACAAAAATTCAGCAGTAATAATTTAAATGTTAAAAACTCAGACTAAACAGCACCAATTCGTACAATGGCTCAGGATGTGTTTGACAACCAATAATGGCTGTAAGCAGAACAGGATGCTCATCTAAGAATATTTCAAGGCATCAGTAACTTCTTATTAACAAATTTCGTATTTAAAATTCTTTCAGCAACCACAAGAAGTACAAACTGCGATTTTCATCCAACTGGTATGTTACACAGGACTCACTGAATTCAATGGTACTCAACTTAGTTTGGGCCTAGTCACAACTTCATACACCTAAGTACCCTCCTTATCTCCTTTCTCTCTTCCTAGTTTCCCTTCCTAAGAACAGAAACTCAAAATCCAGTGCATAATACATAAATTTTAGTCCCTTTCCAGAATAGCCACATATTGAATTACTTTTATACCTAATCAGTTCAGAGGACAACACTACAAACGAGTTTGAAAGCTGGAATAAATAACAACAGCTTTAACAGTAAATATATATAAAATACCCAAGATAACAGGTCTCAAATTTACCACTGGGCTTTAAATAATAAATAGCAAATAACATCTCTTTATGAAGGCTTCTTTACAATGTTTTCTTTCTAATTATTATTCCAAATAATTAACTTACACATATAAATACCTAGTCAAATTACTGCTTATAGAACTACAGTGTAGTCCTCTAAAATTGATTACTCTGCTTTTTAAAAATGGCAATAAAACACACATATGAATATGCAAAACCACTAAATGTATATTATTAAGCAACGTAATTCAATTCCACATGGACTAAGCAAAACTGTATTAATTGCACAATACATATAAACCAAGGAGGCTAAACCTATGCAGAATGGAGTATTTACAACTAATAGTTAAAAGTAAGTTTAATAATTGGGTTTAGGTAATGAATCTCCCCTTTTGAACTAGCCAGTAATCAGTGGCACCAATTCAAAAGATTCATTTCTTCATGTTTTCACATATCTTTATTCTAGACATCTTGCTCTTCTAAACAATTGAAATTATCAAGTAACACCAAGGTCCCAGAGGCTCCAGACACAGATTCTCTGTCATTACCAGCATTTTTGGAATGATGTATCTGTTATTTTGTAATTTCATTCTAATTAACATGATATTTGAACAACTTTTGGCTATCTTTCAAGTGCTATAGTGGTGATCTTGAGAAAGATTCAGCCCTGATAAATCTTGATTGCTGAGCAAACGGATGCAATTTTTTTTCTGACCAGTGTTTTTGGTTCACACACAGGTTGAATCTGAGGCCTTGCATTTTCCAGTGTATTTCCAGGCTCTTTTATAGAGATTGAGATTTCCATTTCATTGCTGTATTGTGTTACTGCAACAAAATCTTGACTATTTGCTCAGAGATTGTTCAAGGGCTTTGAGAACCTGAGGCCCAGTAAGCAACTTAAGCTACAAGACTGAAGCACTGGCATGTTTGCAATTACTCACTTCAAAAACATTTCTCTCAAGCACATCCATGGCTGAAGAAAATATACACAAGTTAACTCTGGTTATAAATACATTGCCATAACCTTACTGTCATGAACATGAACACACTGATTACATTTTGATCTTTAACGGATCTTTTGGTCAAGCTTTGCACTGTTTGACACTTTTGTTACTGCACTTCTTCTGATGCTTGCCTTGCAAAATTCTTAGTGCTGCTGCAACTTAAATTGAGCAGTTGAGATTTGGTCATGGGCATCCCTTGCTGGAAACCTGAGTCTTGTACACACACACACAGATACAACTGTCCGTAATTCTGCCCCACTGCCTCTTTAGACTGTATCAGGTAAGCCCTAAACCTCAGGGGAATAATTTTTAACACTTTTTTTCCCTCCAGAATAATAGCAAGGGTCTCATTTGCGTGATTATGCAGCCATCACTGGATTTTCAAAGATATTTTACAACTACAAGAGCAGTATTTTAAACTCACTTTGGGATCTGTTTTGCCTTCCTTTCCTCTTATATTAGCCTTTAGACATCTTTCTAATTGTCTTCCTCTGTGTTACTGTTCTTAACTATATTCTAAACACAGATTTTCATATATTATTGGTGGGAGAGGGAAGACTATTTCCAAAATGTAAGGAGTTAATGCTCATGCCTCCCCGCTGAAATGATGTACTAAATGTGGTTTGTAAAATTCCTCTCAGAGTATAACAGAATATTAATATTTAATATTATATATTCCTTTTTTCCTTCACTGTAGAAACAGATGTGGTAGGCTATTTGAGATCAATGCCTTTGCAAGAGTACATAGAAAACACACTCTAGGGAGAATAACTTGATTTTTTTTTTTAAAGTCACATGTATGACAATTCACCTGTATCAACTGAGGGTCACTGAATATCTGATGCTGGAGAAGAACAGAATTAAATACTTATTTCAAGACTGAAATGATTTCTAAAGATTGCCGAAGGACAGTACTTCATCAAAATTGTATTCAACAAAGGAACATGGCATACAATCAGCCTAAGAATGAAAACTGAGACATACTCAAGGAAAAAGAAAGACCTTGAGCTATTTAAAGTAATGTTAGCTGCTAGAACTGTAGCTGAATAATTCATGGACATAATGAAGTATTTCCCCTTCTGCTCTCTCCCACACACTTCAAAGGGAAAATGAAAGTACATGAAATCCAGCAAACAGAAAAACTTATAAAAACACAGAATCTCTACCAACAGCTTAAAAATCTTTGCATCAAGTGTAAAGCCTACAGATTACTTTCACACACCAAGAGCAGCTTAAAGCAGTCCTCTTTTCCTGAACAGCACCACCCAAAAAGCGTATTATTCCCTACACAAATAAAGTGAAGATTTTCAAAAAGAAAAAAAATAAATGTTGCCGTGTTTGGTAAGAACATCTTCTATAGCTAACATGTAAAAATCCAGTTATATAATAAATTAATGTGCCCTTAAGAACCAAAGATAGAAAAATAGCAGTGGAGGGAACAGTCTAACTACAGTGCTCAAATCCATCAGATTATTCTTCAAAATATTTTCTGCATGCACTCTTTCAGGCATGTAAGGGAAGAGCAGTACTTCCCACCTGATTGCTGTTTCTGCCCTTTCGATTCTCTCTGTGCATTAAATCAATGTCTGCAACGATGCTCCTCTTGCCTGAGTGATTATAGCTAATGGACTCTCCCAACAGGTCTCAAGCTGGCACTCACCCAGGCAGGGCTCATTGTGCCACAGATCCAGCCAGCTCCCTGGAGCCACACAAGGGGAATACAGCCAACCCAAGCACTGCTGGTGGCAGGAACAGGACCTGCCCATGCTCCTGTCCTGCCACAGTGTCAGTCAAAAATAGAGGGGCAGTAGCCAGTGTTTTGGTAGCACAGAAAAGCCACCAGTAGTATAACTGGTAACAAGACCAAAGTATTTCATAACACTGCTAAGCACAGGAATATGACTAACACACAGTTCCAAAGACTCAAACAGAGAATAGTGACATATTTGCACAAACCGTGTAGGAAAACACACAAAAAAACTCAGAAAGATGGTAACAAAGGTGGTGCAACAGGCAGGAGAGAGACAAGTGATGGAATCAGAACTAATCCTCATTCCAAAAATTAGATGACCTATAGGAGAGGTGGATGAAGTCCCCTCCCTTTCCTTTTAGACAAGGACAAGGCCAACAAGGAGGAGCGTGCAAAGATGAGGAAGGAAGAAGCAGCACATTTTGGATCCAGTTTCCAGCACTTGAGAGAGCAGAGCCTGGCCTCCACATACCTAGTGAGGGCGATGGCAAGGACCATCCCAGCAAGACTGGCCTTGTTCCTCAGCTCCTAAACAATCCCAGTTTTAGTTCAGCAGCCATCTTTAAATCATACACATATACAGGCATGTGCACACACACACTTGCAACACAGGCACAGATAAACACCTCTGAAGAGAGCTGGGAGGCAACACGTGGCCTCAGCAGTTAAGTTTTTGTTTCAAACAATTTTAAGCACCTATCAAGCATTCTAAATCCATGTTCAAGTCAACCCTAGATAAGGATCAGCTCTTGACAGACCCAATAAAAGACAGTAGTCACGTAACCCTGAATTCACTGTTTGTCAAGAATTTTAAAGCCACACAGAAAATGTGCTAAAGCTTCTGTGCAGCAGAAAGCTTGAGAATTGTATTTGTGAAAAAAATGAAAAAACTCTCAGACAGAGAGGTGCTTTGCTGAATGGTTGCCACTCTTTCAAATAATTTTAGAGTGCTGAGATTCATTTTGGTAGTAAACAGAACCATGACAATGGAATTTTCTGTATTCAAAAAGGTGTATACGCTTTTCATACATCAATCTGCAATTTCATTAACAGAATCCTAGGGAAAAAAAAACACACTCTTAAGAAATTATGAAAATACAGTCAAAGAAATGCAATAAAGCTTAAAAGGACCAAATAAAGCCTCCTTTAATAGATTTTTTTTCCTCCTCACTCACACACATATGCTTTCCTCCCAGCAGAAGGATACATCTGCAACATGCAATCTGCTTTGTGGATTAGTTAATGTTTTTACAGCTTTTGTAATAGGCAAAGCATTATGCAAGCATTCTAGTGCAGTCATTATCAGAACACAGCTTTGGGAAATTCTTCTACACTTTTGCCAGATTTTTCTGCCAAACACAGAAAAAGCTCCTTGAGCATCTCTATCCTGCATTTATACGGGATATAATTTAGACCACTCTGTGAAGATAATTTGTATATACCTTAGAGATGTGAGTACATCTAAACAGTGTCCAACAGGTTATTCAGTACATGGATTGGTCAGTTATTTTTTTTCCAAAACCACTCAAATTACAAATATAACTTACATCTAAACCTTCTGTCACTTGAAACTTTGTCTGTGTCCTGAAAGCATCCAAGTCAGTGCTTCAGTCAGCATTTAAAGGGTCAAAATTTGCTTTATGACACCTAAGGAATCTTCAATTCTATTTTTGCCTTTTCTCAGCCAGCGGTACAGAGAGGAGAAGGAAAAGAAAGGATAAAACCACAGAACTAGTGAGAAGCTGAGTGCCAAAAAGAGAAAGGTTTAGTATCAGGGGATACAAGAGGGAGAACCTCAGTATTAATAGTCATGACAAACCCTTACCACTCCTGTGTCAAACTCTTATCTAAAGCGTATCACTGTTCTGACAAACTACATCAGAACAATTCACCTATTGCCACAATCCAGCACCAGCCACAGTCACCTGGCAGACACAGCTGAATTCAAGCTCCTTTCCCCAAACAGGTACATACCAAGCTCAAGAACTGATTGATTTTTCTTGCAAATAAAAGAATGTTCCAGTTCTAGCTATATCAGCTATACTGTTGGAGTCAGTACCTTTGGATGCCAAGTGAGGATAATCTGTTTTATGGCTTGAGCATTATTTTGTTTCTAAGAAAAGACTAAGAACTTTCCACATATCAAAAACTCAAAACTCTTCTAGATATATGATTAAATAAATAATTTTTCCTTCCCAATATTATTATAAACCAATTAAGGCTGAATCTTCCATTTCTAATTTTAAATTCTAGCCTCTAATATTTGTGCTAAATCATGGAAAAGTGATCCTTGTAAATGAAATCACAAGTGACCTTTTGGTATAGTGTCATTAATACAATATACAATAGATATGCTATGGCTAATATTACTTGAATTCTTTCTGTTTCCATGGCAACTTTGGCCTACAGCTGCTGTGGTAAACAGAGGTTTATAGCATTCTTTGAGAAATTCTTCTGCTCAAATCGCGTTTTTCCACTACTGCGTATTTTCTCCACTTTCTTTGGTTTGGTATTTGTTTAGATTTTTTTATTTTTTATTGGAAGAAAAAGCGTAGTATCAATTACTCATCCAGAGAAAGGTTTGGTTTTTTTATTATCACAATTGAGTGGGCAGAGAATTGGGAACTTGAAGCAAGGCAAACTGTTACAAGCTTTGACTAACAGCAGCAATACAAAATCCAACACCCCATCTTGGAGAGTTATCAAAACTGCAGAGATAGAAACCACAACCACTTGCTGGAAATCCTGCAATGCAGCCATTAGACTGGATGTGTTACTTCTCCCCTGTACTTTCAAAACTATTTGATGCTTAAGGCACCTGTCTCTTTCAGTATCTACATGTTCATCATCTTCTAACAAATATTTGCCTCTAGACCCCAGAATGGAAGAACAGCATCAATATCCATGTCCAATTCTATCCCATGATTTACATAGGTACTACATCTGCACAGAAAAATTTGGCATGCCAGACATTCCAGCTTAAGAACAGAACACTATATGTGGCTATCAGAGTCCACCTGGCTGTTATGTCTGAATTCAGAGATGACCAAAACTGCACCAAAGCTGACACTCACCGTGCCAACCACAACTAAGGACAACCAACAGAATCTGGCTGTGTCACAGTATTTGCTCCCCCCCAAAAAATTATCTGTTGATGAAGTCAGTGTGCTATAAAGAGGGTGATCTCCTTGCCAGAACAAAGCAGAAAGGCCTGAGAACACAACACTCTTGGAGAGGTATAACACACCTGAACTAAGGCCAGGGAAGATAATTAGCCTAGCTTAAAGCTTTTGGGCACTCCTGTCTGTCCAGCCTATCCCAACAACAGCACTAGTTTTATCACTGCTTCAGAGTGTAAAGAGGCTGAAGATGATTCTCTTTCCAAGGCAATGAACTCACAGTTCATTTTAAGTACAACATAACCCTTAGCAATGTCAATTGCCTCACACACTGTTACTTGCTCGCAGGACATCCAATCCTTCAGTAATTTGAGTCAATATAGCAGTTTAAAAATCACACTGATATCAGGCTTATGAGATTGAGAAAATTTAGTTGCTGATGCATTCCAACCAGTGAAGTTCAAATAAAAACGTTACATAAAATGCATGTTATATATACATGCATATGGGGCCCAAACGTCATACAAGTATTGTAGAGATTGCATCAGCATCTGAATCAGAAGAAAACATGATTCTAAAACGTTAGGTATAGGATTTATCCCAAAGCAAAGCACAAAACCTGGTTTTCATTCTGCTTACAGGTCTTTTACCCCCAGTTCTGTTTCCATTTCTTGCCGTTCACTGTGTGGCTTTGCTTTTATATAGTATCTGCTGTGTTTCTTTCACAATTCCCATTTTTCCTATAAATTTAGCAGAAATAATGTGCATATAATACAGAATAGCAAAGAAATAGCACATTTTTTGCTTAGAAGGACAATGAGTGAAAAAATGCAGTCACTGAATCAGCAACTTGGTTCCTTAAAGGCTCTCTGGTTTGCCATTAAATATCATATATGAAGTCACAGAATTCTTCATCCTGAGCAAGGGACAAACCTGGCGTTTGAAAAAAAAGGTGATGGGTAGCTTATTACACTGACAAGTTAGACCCAGACAGTCCAGAAGGCTCAGCTCTGCTAGGAACTACTCCCAAGATCTTTTTCACTAATCAACATTTATGCATCTTCAGTCTAGAGAGCAATTTAAACTCTTTGAGGTCATGGTGACACTGCCAGAAACTTTCTCAAATCTTAACCAAAAAAGACTGTCATTATAATGATTTTCACTTGCCATTAATTCCCAGCTGCCTAATTTATTACAGTAGAAAGCAGTCCCCCAGTACTAATTGGAATAAATTTTTAATTTAATAGTCTAATGTGCTCCAGTTTGGGGCTTTTTTCCTTTCATCGAATCAATGCTCACATTATTTGTTAACAGCTACGTGCTCAGGGCAAATTGTTAAGAAGCCTAAAAGAAGATAGCCTCTTGGTCAATAGTCTAGATTTTAAAAGGATCACAGGGTACGTTACAATTTTCTTTCAGAATTAAGTAAAACATACTCTTCTGATTTGAATGGGATAGTGGCACTTATAGCTTCAGATAACAAAACTTCTGTTTCATTCCGACTCTACGTGTGCAACACCACAAAAACGCAGATCTGTTCAGTGCTGAAATCAGGTTTTTGTCCCAGAACATGAATAAGATAAATCATCATGGACTAAGCTTCAGTAGGCCCATCACAATAAACCCATCTGGAGAATACTTGCTACAAAATCTTATTCAGCATATAACAATTTTCAAATTTATTCTAAAAAGAACTTAGTCTCTTAAGTGAGACCAGTCTTCCATGTCTATATAGTCAGGACTTAGAGAATAAGCTGAAGTATGAAACAGCAAGTATTTGATGTCTTCGTGTTGGCAGACTGACATTATTTTGAAATGTTCACAAGACTGAGGAAGTACTCATACTATATTATTGAGTATCTTACTCTGGAGTACTTGCACTATACCAATATTAGTGATGTTAAAACTACAAACTACTTATTCTCAACCAGGTTCTAACCTTACTTCAGTCAGCAGGTTCCAATACCACTTTTTACAAGGATCAGCAGACATCTTCACACATCCAAAACAGTGATATGTTCCTTCTTGGTCAGTATCCCTATTTTTAAAATGATTTTCTGCATGTAAGCTCCTTCTGTTGCTGTTGCTTTTAGTGTAAAATAGAAGCACAGAGGTAAGGAGGTTCCCTAATCAGGCAGAAGAAGCTACATAAAGACTAGATAATACTGAATGTGCTGAGCAAAAAAATCTGATCAAACATTTAAGCCCATCCCTTCTGCAGCCTTAATTCTGCATATATAGACTGGATTAAGTAAAAATCAGGGGTTTTTTTCTTTCTACTTACTGGAGTCATAAAGCAAACACAATCATTGTGAAAAAGCCAGCACATGTAAAGACTGTTCTGGAGTTCAGTACTATGCAGCACTATTTTTCCCAGCTCTGCAGTAGAAGAGTATGTGAACTTTTACAAACAATTTATTTGCCTACTTTCCTAAAGAGTAAGGTTGATGCCATCCCATTGTCTAAGCAGAACATTTTTTCTCCTTTCCCTGAGAAATTTTGAACCTCTTTACCAACATTCACTAAACTGAAAGTGACAGTCTCAAAGGCATAATGCAGAAGCTGAGCAACAGCAGGTATTTGGAAGAGTAATATTCAAACACTGTATCTGCTACCATCAAAAGACAGTGGAAAATGGAGAGCTGTAACTGCCTCGGCCATAATGGCTTCCTTCAGTTGCAGCATCCTATGCCTATGCAGAATGACAAAGGTGTCCTTTAATCAGGAACTCTATGCAGTGTTTATATACTAAAAAAACCCCAAAAACCCCATTATTTAGTGCAATATTAAACAAAGAAAATTCACATTGTATCTTTTTTTCCATGATGTCATAGTGCATGAAATTTAGCTTTTTCATTTGGGAACAAATGAAAAGCCCATTACTTAATCATTCTTTTCTGAAATGTCTTGAGACAGTGTATACCAAAAAGGAAACTAAATCTAAACTCTGTTATGCCTCAATACAGTAGGATTTTATTTTCCCCTCCATACAGTACCTGCATTGCTACTAAGCAACAGCTCTGAAAAATTATATACTCTCACTCTGCTACTCAAAAAGCTAAAAATTTGTTTTACAGCCAATTGATGCTTACAGAGGCAGAGTAACAGCACGCTGAGCTGGCCTGTCCATCACCTCACTCAAAGCATTCCTCCACATCACAAGAAAACTCCTTAGCCTGCCAGCTGCCCAAAGCCCTTAGGAATCTCTTCCCCTTAGGCAACATCACAGAACTCTAAAGTTGAAGCTTGGCACATGACCTTGCTGAGCTCCAGCATAAGGATTTCACTTGCCATGGTGTTTTATCTGTCAGGATTCTTTACTCCTGAGAGATCCCATATCCTTCCCAACTCCAAGGACAAGGCACTGCCAGTTTCTTCGCACTGCAGGGTTATAGCTCCCTGGTTATGACAGTGGCATCAGCAGAAATAAAAAGCTCGAAGATGGTTCCCTGCCATGGGCCTCACCTGCTGAGAAATCAGAAGAACCCTGCTTACTCTCTTCCCAAAGCCTCAACACGGTTTTCCACACTGCAGAGCGGCATGCTGCTCCTAAACGCTCTCCAAATATTATCTGACTGCTATTTGTATAAAATAAGGAAAACATAAACCATGTTTTAATCAAAAGGCTTAGCTATCATACTAAACAAGAAATCGAGCAGCCTTCTACTCCGAAGCCAGGCACATTTCACAGCAGCGTCCATCATTCTGAAGAAGCCTAGTGCCACCAAGTGGTTGAGTGGAAAAATTAGCTCCTGCGTAAAATGCACTAGATCTGCAGAAAGCAAACACATTTCCCAAAAGAATGACTTTGAATTACAGTTGGCAGTCTGTTTGTGTTGAGAAAATCAGGTAATCGAAAATTAATTTCTAGACACAACAATCAACAGAAAACTTCATGGATCTGTGAAAGAGACAAATGGGCTACTGGCACCACAGAATAATTGCCTTCAGTTTTTGCATCAGAGTTCTGTATCGTAAATTTAGAGTATAATGGAAAGGTTTACACATTTAAATATTAATGCTACCCAGAATGTGAGCAGTACAGCATAACTGCTGTTATCAGTGGCAGACCTGATAGCTTGCTGGCATCCTATTAAAATTAACTCTGGGCGCAGAAGTTCCGAGTGCATTCTCTGTTACACTTGCATTCCAACCAAGCACACACATGCTCTCCTTTTAAACTAAAACCAGGATGGTATGGTACTTACTGCTTTTTGCCCTTGATGTATATGAACTTTATACTTCAAAATTTCACTGCAAAAAAAAACAAGTTCCTAAAAAGTGAATTGATGAAATGTTACATTAAAAAGGGGGTTTTTTTAATCCTTGGAAGAAAGTTCCCCTTAAAAAAACTAACTCAAACTGTGATTGACAATCATCTGTCTCATTCCTTATTTCTTCATGGGAGTTCTTAAACTGAGCATAATCTCATTATGGGACTCTGGCCTACTCCCAGTGATTTGAAGATAACTACGAAACACACTGCAAGTTCCTCAGTGTCAACTTGTCATTTTCTCTTACTGATATAAAAAAGCCCTAGCATAATAATCATACCAACTTTCCGTATCCACATAAATTACATCACAGGTAATGCATTACACCACATAGTCAGTCTAAATTTCTCTGTTCCATTGTCAATAAAAAAAACTGTTCAGGGTAGTTAATATTCTTTTCTATTTCATGTGATATATAGAACTAGCTGATACTTTCAACCCAAGCACAAAGCAAAGAAAAATTATGTACTTAGGTTTATTTCTGTACATCTGAAACTGCCTCTACTCAGGTCAGAGAAAATAACAGCCTCTGACATATGCAGCATTCTTACTGTACTCTAAATCAGCAAAAAGCAAAAAAGAAAAGCTGCTAAAGATTGCATTTCTTTTTGAATACTGGGTGGTAGTAAAATTCCATATCAAGACAAATCTATTCATAGATTGTCTGTGCACTCAGAAAAGAGTTATTGATTTAATCTCTACAGTATAACTAATAATCCTTGCTGCTTTAGCTGATAATACAGCCCTTAACACAATGTGACACGAATGAAACTAAAAGCAGCCCATCATTAGTGTTGAGAAGGTCAAGGAGAAGACAGAATTAGGCTTTTCACAGTAGTGCATGGCCCAGAGGACAAGAGATAAGAGAGACATACATTGAAACGAGGTTCAGACCTGACTTGGAGAAACTCATTGCACAGGAAGACAGACAAGTACTGAAACACTTCCTTGAAACTGTATGGTCTCCAGCCTTGGAGACTTTCAAGACCCAGCCATTCAAGCCTAGAACAACTTGGTCTGATCTCATACCTGGCCCTGCTGTGAGCAGGGTGTCAGACTAGAGACCTCATAAGGTCCCTTCCAACCTGAATGACAGTATTAGTATAAAAAGCTATTTCCTCATCAGTTATATTGCTGTTTCTGACATGTGATCATATTCTAGTAGTGATAAGGTAATAAAACTAGAGTTTTTTTCTCAGACAATTCTCACATTAAATGCATGTAACAGCAGAGGTTCCCATATGTAGAAAGCCTGAGACTTCTGGAATTTATTAGGGTAAATTAAATGGGATTTCTGACCAACTAAGGTAGTACTTTCAATGACCTTCAAGAGATTGCAATCTTCTGCATGTCAAATTTCATCCTGTTTTTTCAATCACCAGATTCCTCATGTTACACTTCTCTTTCAATCATCAGTCACATCTTGTGTAGACATTTAAGAGAAGTCCTTCCACTTCTACTTACGTGTAAAGCCTCTGAACGCTCGACTTCTAGTCAGGAAGCTAGTAAATCTTCTTGGTTCCCAGCTCATGGCTGGGGGTGAACCAATAGCAATTATGAATACAAATTATAACTATTTCCCTGAGGCATGGTACAGAATGTCATACGACATTCAAACTAGAAACCAAAGCATTTTCTCCATTCTGTGGCTGTTTCATGCACTGAATATTTTTCTATGATTGTGGAAAAAAAAGCCACCTCTTCAGAGTCAGACATCAAATTTATAAGTTATGAAATTACTTTATGACACCACAGTTTCTTATTATAATACTGCTGAAAAAAAATTTCCAAGTCATTTGCATCTGCTGATAAAATATCAGAGAATTATATTTTATACTGACAGATAAGGCAGTCATTACTACTACTAAATTTTAAGAATAGAAGTTTGCAAATAAAGATAGGTTTTTGTAATTAATTTTGATGCTTACTTTCAGTGTCTGAACAGTAAACTCTAACGAGCAACAAAACTCTCTATGCGAATTCTAAGTAACTGGCTAACAGGAGCCAGGAACAAGACCAAGAAACGGCACTTTTGAATTTATTCACTTATGAATGAAATTACTTACCCAACAGTGCAGTCTTCAGTAAAAAACACTTCTACCTTTAAAGAAGCAAGTGGGCAGAAATGTGTGACTAACAGCTGGGCACAAGTGTGATTATTTCAAAATGCTTATTCTGAAGCAAGTCTGTAAGTGAGCATCTTAACATCACTGCCTCTCCTAGATGTTTTACATGGGCCCTTTACTTACTGTTTAAGGGAAGTCTGTTCCCTGGCTTCCCATGGAATGGGAGTACTGTTTAAAAGTTTTGCTGCGCAAGCCAAAAAGCTCCTCTCACTCGCTGGAATTTAAAAAAAAAGCTTAGCGAAATGGATACTTTTGGTGAAAGAAACATTAATGAATGCTTCTAATAAAGTCCCAGAAGCTAGAAGAACATAAATTCAGTGAAATATAATTGATTTTAAAATCAATAAAATTCTACATCCTCCTACCTCCATTTCAGTTTAGCAGGATGTTCAGCCCTTCCTTCCTCAAGTTCCTGAGTCTGATAGAAGTATAGGAGAAATCATAGAAATACTAGGCAAATCTTGCACAAACACAAACCAATTCCATATAATTAGGAATCAGAATTTTTGCCTTTTTCAGCAGTGTCCAAGGCTGTTGTAGAGAGACACAGCTGCCTTACAATTTCCACAACATGTACAATTTGACCATATGGAATAATCCAAAAAAGTTACAGTTTTCCCTCAGCTGGTTTTATGACAATCCAATCCTAGTACCAACATCATCAACACTCATGACCAAAGCCAAGTTTAGCAAGCATCAATTCTTTTGCTCTTCTTTCATTTTTCATCTCAGGATCCAAGATAACTCAGGATATGGACTACAATTAACAACTAGGCAGAAACTGCATTTCTCAAATGCCCTACTGACATCACGCAGTCAAAAAAGTAATGCAGTCTTCATTCCTGTGCTACAGCCAATTCTCCACATGAGTACAGTTCTATCAAAATGGGCCTACCAGCAGTTTTTTACTTGAATAAAGTAAAACCTACAACTACTGTATTATTACTAATTCTGTAGTGTTAGGCTTCCAACCAAGATAAATCCTCCAGTGAAGACACAGAATAAGTATAAAAAGCTATTCTTTCATCAGTGGTCATCACAGATATAAAAATAAGACAAGGACTACCTCAATGCCCAGCAGATTTTTGGGGGACTGGAAGAACAAATGACCTACATACAGTAGTATTACATCAGCACATCATTAAAGTGAAGTTCTGATCTGAAATTAATCACATTCTCATAAGGTGGCACATTGACTAATAAGGAAAAGTACTTGCTGGAGGCTGCAATTTTTTCCTGTTAGTAATGCTTCTGCTCATCCCAATTATTCTCATGAGCACCATAGCACAGTATTTAATCAAGGGTAGAAGGAGAAAGGGAATAGAAAATGAAGTGGCAAATGGGGAAAATGACAGGACACCCTTAGCAGAGCTATCTTCTATCTTAAAATACTGAGTATTTTTCTTCTAAACTACAGCTAATATATTCAGTGAATACGAAGAGATTCTTTTAACTACGTAAAATGTAAGTTACATGATAAATTAATTGCTGCAGGAGTTTCAGACAATTCTGTAACATGAAGAGAACAACCTCACACAGCAATTTTTTGTGTAGGGGCAGGTGGGAGAGCTTAAAACAATTGCTCCCTGAAGGATTTGCCCAGTATTTTTGGAGAAGAGAAATAATGCCAATTCTATTCCTGAGCGCAGGACAAGTTATCACCTTTTCCCCTCATTAATAAAAATATATAAGAATATTTTCATACACAGTCCCAGTTTCAGATTGCTTCAATTCCATCAAAGTCACTCTACCAAGTCTTTGCTATTGCTGGTTGTCTCAAGGGTCTGCAGTAGCCAACAGGAAGCACTAAAGGCAGAAGAAATTAGCGGAATTTAAGATGACTGATCCTTTAAATACTTCAATATCTGAAGACTCAGAACAGAAAACTTTGCCCCTGGAAAAGAGAGTGGACATCAGTTTGGTGGACAAAACTGGCAGTTAGCTTTCCAGCAGCTTCCTGATGTGCTAGCATACCTTGGAACGTGTAACTGAGGAAATTTTGCAAAGCGTCACTGTAGGAATGTTTATAGAAATACACTAGTTGCCAAAGTAAAAAAAAAGTCTAAGACATTCGTAATGTAGTTTTTCTGAGTGACTGTGAAGCAAAGAAACACATCCTGTGAGTTTCTGGACACTTCAACTCATGACAAATTCATGTAATTATACACACATATGCACACATGAGCCAGTACAAAACTATTAATGTCACACACAGATATACACTCCAGAACCTCTCTAAGACACAAGATATGGGTCCAATAACATAACAAACCAAACAGAAAAAATATTTTCAGCTAATGGTGACCACCCTAATGGTGCTTTCTATCCACAGCTTATCCAGAATGTTCTTAAAGAGATTCACAGTGACGTAGATCCCACAATACCCTTAGTCGAACTATCTGGTTTTTACCACCCTTACTATCAGAAACCACTTCCTAAACCTTCCTCGTTCCTCCTTAATGCAAATCAAATTAATATCAAGAGGAACCTCATCAAGAAACAAAGGCACCAACAACCAGATGTGCTACAGCACACGTAAGTTAAAATGGAGCTATTAACGGGATGATAAAGATGAGTTCCAGACACATAAGGAAAAAGCCATGGAAAGGTAGCCAATTATTTGCCTTCTGCTGGGTATTTCTGGGTTGCCACCTATAAATCTGTGTCATGACTGTAACCTGAGCGACACTAGAGAAAGCCAAATCTTAACTATTTCCATTTAAAACCCTTTTATCCTGTCTCTAGTAACTTGCCCATGCCTTTCATAGTCAGAGGTAATTCTTCCCAAGATAGCATAGCACACCAAATCAGCTTATTGTTAGTTCTGAAACAATGCTGCCACTAATGAACATTAATTGATATCTAAAAACTCACACATATTTCAATACAAACGGAGACTGTAGTGGGTGTGGGAGGACATACCAGCACTTCCACTGTTCTCTTCCCCTGATGCAATAAGCACAGAGCTGGGCCTGGCTTTTCAGACTCTTCTCCTGAATATAAGCTCAGGACATACAACCTCGAGTGGCTCAGACTGCCCATCAGCAATGTGTTTTTTTTCTGCTGGGCCAAGTTTAATATAACTGAAAAATTGTGTTCTAAAAAACACTATTTCATGCTCTGAGCCTGAAGCAGCAATATTTTTGTAGCACTTTATTTACCCGCGACAGGCTATATGGAGCTCAGCACCAGTATCTCTTAATCTATAAAAGTGTGTTTTATTATCAGACTGGTGAGTGAGAGACCAGCTACCTCACTGTATAATGTACTCTCAGCACTGCAAATCCAGACTCGGGTTTCTCATCCACAGCTCTGCAGGCTGTGCTGATCTGTAAGATTAGAGCAGAGCCCAGCCAGGGAAGATTGCTCCCCTGGTGACACACAATTTTGTTATGTTGATCAAGGGTTGTATTAAAGCATTAAGTAAACCTTTAAATCACTGCCTGTTGCAGCTCTTGCACAGACATTCACACTCCTAAAATGTATTAGTATGGGCAACCATATCAATAAAAACAACACATGAACACACAAAAGCAAGTAAAACCATATAAAATTGTACATCTCAGTGAATGCACAGAATTAACATCAGATTATTCCCCATTCCTCCATGGAAAACTTCAAGGGATTTTTTTCCTCTGTTTTAACATTTTATGCACTTTCCTTTTATAAATAAATACATAAAAGTCAAGAAATCCAACCCATGGGTACCTGTACATGGCAATGAGAAATTTAAATGCTCCATTCTGCCTGTCCTTATAGTATGATTTAGATGCCATTATTTCATGTCCATAGGTAAAATTACCAAAAGATAAACAAATAAAATGCAGTATTTCAAACGGAAAAAGCAAAATCCACCACATCTATTTGCCACCAAAGTACTGCTTGCAACAGGATCACAATTCAAAAGGGTTTTTATTCAGTAGTCTGGACAAAAATCACTCTTCCACTTGGAGCCTACAGAATCAAGTCAGCCTAAATTCCACATTTTTCAACACAGGCTACTAAAAAGTTGGAAAAGTGAGAGCGGGGGGCTATTTGGTTTTTTGGTTATATTAATAAAGCAGTACAGTTTTAGTCCTTTACCATGGTTAGCTGCTTTCCTACTTCTACTTCACGTACAGACAAAGTAACACTCCAAGGTTTCCAGAAAAGCAAAACTCATACTTTAACCAACTCTGATTGAATATTCCCAATGATTCCATTGAACATCACAGTTCCTGCTGTCCCAGCAAACTGCAGTCAAAACACATCTTAAGTTTCAAATGCAGTAGGCTTCAGATGCATCCTTCAATTGGTTCTCAGGAGGTAGCATTCCAGCAAGGCCCAGTTTGTCTTTTCAAAACAGAATATTCATTCGAATGCTGAGTTTTTTTGCATCCTAATTGTTGTACAGTCTAAGGTGACCACCATGTGCTTCTATATACCACTTGTAGAATTAATGGCAAATTTCATTTTATTTATACAGAGAAAAAGAAATGCAAAACCTAATAGGAGGTAGCTCTAAGAACCAAAACGCTGGTGCCCACACAAAGGGTATGTCTGTCACAAGTGTGAAAGCCTCTAATTTCCAAACAAATAGATTATTAGTTCATCTTCACAATATTTTGCTGTATTTCCCTTAGAGGTCTCTCTTATCAAATGTATTCTACATACATGTAATTTTCTGCTCCAGATAAACAGCTTAGGTTCATCATAACAGCCCAGCCATGCCTGCAGGCTAACTGGAGTCAGAGTTTTCATTTTCCACCTAAGATTGGATGCGCTTGGCCAGTCAATGCACCACAAACCTCATTTTTTTCCTCTAGTAATATAAACGCAATAAAGCCAGGGAAGCTAATGGAGGTTTGCACTACACTAAAAATCGGGAGAACAGGGCTGACCGGGGAGACAGCTGGTTGATTTTTAAGTGCAATAGGAAGGACACCAAGATAACTTTCTTCCCAGATTAAGGAAATCTAAGATTTTCCTTAAGCAAGCAAGTCATCACAGTATCTCCTTCTCCCAAGATAATAGTAATACTTGAAATAAATGTTTTACTGACATAAAAGGGTGATTTTTCTTTACTGCTTGTAATCTAACAGGGAAAAAATTACTTTCCTTTTGGCAAATGTCACAAGGCTGAAATGTCAGTAGTCCCATAAAACAGATTGATACCTATAAATTAGCTATGACATTTTTAATGAATGGAAAATTAATTCTGAACAGAACAATAGCAACTTGTTAGTTAAGTAAACATTTCGAAGAATATTTCCAGCCTCAAAACCACTAGAACTATAGCAATAATAAACTGGAGAATATAACATTAAGTAGCTACCTCAGAATTACAAGCATAAATCTTTACCTTTTCTTTGTCATGCACATATGCACAGCTGCTTCTGACACTATTCATTACAGCAAAATCCAGGGCTCATACAGACCTTTAGCTCTGCCACACATTCAGACTAAACTGAAAAGCACAGATTAGAAGATAACAAAACCCTTCAGTAAAATATCTTTTATCACCTTATGCTTCTAGGGAAGATAACCCCTCATTACATCAGCATTTTCACAGCTTGCCAGATAGGGAAAAAATAAGGCAACTGAGCTCAGACTATGCAGTGAGCTTGTAAGAGAGCCTCACAGTCACCAGCTCCTCATCTTTTTACAGCCTACAGTCCCATGCACTGCAAATCAAAGTTCTTCTCCAAGAACCACAAACTCAAAAAAATCTGCCCAGGTTTTACTATCCCTTTTATATCCCTTCACTGTGTTATCTCAGAAAAACACGAGGTATTCATGCTATATTCCACCTTATGTACAGAGAGTATAACTAACAGGAAATACTCTCTATTATGGTAAACAAACCCATACTACCCAAAGATCTGGACGAAATTCTCACAAATATTTTAAAGTTTGCAAGCATTCCAAGCATACCACAAGCTTGGTACAGAGATGAAGATAATGCTGTGATTATAAGGAGTATTCAAGTTAAACAGATCAGACACATGGAGCTCTCCATCAGTCCTGGACACAAAAAAACTGAAACAGAAAATAATCATGACTGATAAAATCCATTAATAACCATGATGAAGGATTCCAAGCAGGAAGACTGTGAATAGCAAGAATTCAAGAGCACAGCAATTGTAGGATTTTCCAAAAATAAATGGGACCATTTAATGACCAGGCTGTAACTTTCTATCACAGTGTAAAGCTTCCTATTTATGATGTATGTGTTTGTGTTAAGGAGCCAAATGTCTGCACGTAACAGTGAACTGTGACTGCATGCAATGCCCTGAGTATTACTGGGGGAGCCAGCTATGCACAGTAACCATCAATGTATATTTATTTTTCATTATTTGTCATTACAAATGATCCTTCTTCTACTGTTCTTACACAGCACTTATATCATTGCAAGAAAGGACAGAAGGAAGAAGCCTCTAATTCCTAAAGGTCCTATTTATGAGTTGTCAACTTGCAAAGGCCTACAGCCATTTGTCTTTCTTAGGAATGTAATGAGTGAAATGTAGTGCATCAAGCCTAAAGCAGATTTCACCCTGGAATCAGTAAGCAGGAGAACTGAAGTAGATGATAAAGTGCTATATAATATGCATGCATTTAGAAATAAATCCCAAAGAGAGCAGCAAACCAAACCACCATAATACATCAATCACCACAGGGAAGCAGGTAACAAAAGAGCAGTATCTGCTCTTGAAATCTTAACCGGTTATCTCTTTATCTGTTATCTTCATATTCTTTGTTTCTACCTCCACCTCTGTCTTCAACTTATTGGCTAAATTGAGATAAAGATTTGCTTTGCCTTACTAGGATATTTTAATACTTGTCTACAACCCCAGTAGTCTCTTTCTTAATCTTGTTGCATGCTTTTTCAACCCTCTGTGAGGGGCCACTGACAGAGCAAGCATTTTCATCTCTGTTTGTTTGGTTTTTTTTCCCAGCAGTAGGAGCACTTACTGTAACAAGTACTTGTCAGTCTTTTTGCAAAAATGAGAAGAGAAAATTCTTGTACTACCACAGGCAATTTTGAGAGCCATGTTACCTTTTGTTTTTTTCTGACCATGTTTTCCTTGAGAGTGGGTTAAGAAAAAAAGGGACTTGAAGTACTGTTTTGAAAGCATGTTTTGATTTTTTCAGGAAAAAAGTAGTCTACTTGCTTGGTGACTGACATTTCCATGTTGATGATATTAAAGGTTTATTTGCTCGCCACAAAATCTAGTGTGCTCCTTCACTCATTTCTCAGGTCTTCAATTCCAGGATCATAAAATATGAGAGCACAACATCAATTCATGTAAGAATTCATAAAAATATAATCTCATTACAAAGAAGCTTTTGACTGAATTTGTATTTTTTTTTCCAGACTTCCAGTGAAAATGCCATACTGAGGGAGAGGATTAAATGGAACCTAAATTAAGCAATCTAAATTGCATGTATTTTCCACTTTTTGACAATGCAGTTTGTATTTCTATGTCATGAAGAAAAATGGTATGATCTTGGTTTTATCCAACCATTTACATCATATCTTTCCTCATGCAAAATTTCAACTGATTTTTATTAGAAGTTCCTCAATGCATTTCTTCCAGTCTAATAAAAAATATAATCATAAGACAAAATGTCATGTGCTCTGCATACACTGATGATCTAGGAAATTAAAGAGGGAGGGTATATTTTTTCCCAAGGTAATAAGAATCTTATTTCAGACAGCACCAAGAACTAAGTCTCCTTGACATGAAGGCTGAAGAGTTATTAAAAAAATGCTAATCAAATATAAGAATTTCATAGCAACAGTTGTGGAAGCCATTTTCAGTTTCATCTTGCAAGTCTGCAACGAAGTATTTATCTCTGATTGAGACTGACTGACATGGACGAGGCCAAGATGAACAACATGTAAATGTGCAGACTTTTCAGATTATTACATTCAAATGCATTTTCAGGTATGAACATGGTTTCCTGACTTCAAGGAACAGTGAGTTAAGGGTGGAAAGCTGTTCTTAAAAAAACTGCTGTAACTTGGTGGTTTGTTTCATGGCTTGTAGTATTTGTGCTGAAGGTTAACCCAAATCATGTTTCTACCATTTCTGTTAATGATGAATAACACCCTACTGCTGGACACAAGAGTATTGGATGAAATCTACTCCTCAGTAAACTTGTCTTCCATCTCCTCTCCCTGAGTCAATCCCTTTGCCAAAAGGCTTCCAAGGGCAGCAAATCAAAAGAAAACCTCAAAATTAATTATTTTCACTGACTCGCTGCAACTGTTTGTGATGCCCTGTGATACCCTTGTAGCCAGGATTTCTGGATTTTTTTTTTTTAAACATTTACCAACAAGGCTAAGATGACTGTAGGATGCAAGATCTCCTGAAAAATTAAAAAAAAAACACTTACAAAACAACAAATAAAAATTATTCTAAACACATTTCCAAAGAAAACACAAATCCAAAGCAGGGCAGTGTAAAAAATGCTGGCTCACATCTATTATACATAGCAATATCAGTCAGTATGTGTAAGAAAAAGGCAACTGTAAAATCTGACAGAGTATTTATTTAGCTGCATTAAACCAGTTCCCACATAATGAAATGTGAACTATGGTGTACAGAATCTCAAGTGGAACCTTAAATGGTATCAACGAGCTCAGATCAAATCGAGTTAAAAACATAACCAAAATCCCCTGCAGATATTTAAGAATCTAGCTAACTCAACATGACAGAGAAGCAAAGGGACAAATTTATCAGCTGAAATGGGTAACCACTGGGCTGGATCCACACAGCACAGGATTTGTCACTGCAGAGAAAAAACAGCCAAACTGAGTGGAACACATTAGTAGGGAACCAGCCCAATGAGGTTAATCTCTGGAGGTCATCTCACCAGGCAGCAAGGGAGAATAGTGAGAAAATCTACACCTGGTTTAGAAAGGAGGTTGACATTAGTCACTGTTACATTATCTCCCAGAGGAGCCTTTTTCTCCACTGTCTATGAAATCCACATGGGATATTAATCATCTGATGAAAGTTAAGTTGTACAAATAGGTCCTACAGGTAGTTGCTATACAAGATAACAGGAGATCAATGTCCAGTGTAAGGAGATGAGATATGCAGTAGAAATAAGGCAAGAGATAAGTAATTTATTTATTACACTGGAGTTAATACAAAACACTCTCATGAGCTAGCTGAAGTTTCTCTTCCTTTAGCTCTAGGCTCAAATACTTGCTCTGTAAGAAAACAGAGACATAACCTTCAGTATACAAATGAGAAATGCTTGGCAGTTAGGCAAAATACAATCAACTTTGCTTGCTAACTGCAAGATGACCCAGAAGGAATAAAGCTGTTCATGGCCATTCCTTGAAACACTCAGTCAAGGCCAGATTCACCAAGCCTTGAGAAAAGGCAAGTGAAAAGCAGACAGGGAAATACTGAATTTCTGAAGCCCTCCAAGAAGTTAAAAAGCATGAGCAGTCATTCAGCATGGAAGAACCAGTAGGGTTAGTGATATTACTAGTGAGAACGAAAATATGTGGGGCCAACACAGACTTGAAGAGACAGTAAATAGGCTCCCTCTTAAACAGGCTTGTGCATTCACACAGGCAATTATCATCTTAAAAGGGGGGACCCCTCTGGACTCAGAAAGAGAGAACTAAGCCAATCTGCCACCAGGGTAAACCAAAACCATTACTGCAGCTACCAGACAGGGACAGCTCTACTCATCCCCTTCACAAGCCTTTTGTTCTAAGGAAAGGGAAGAAATGGCAACCCAGCACAGCAAGAATAATGTCTTTGCAGTTAATAATGTCTTTGCTCTCTAAAGATGTAATCAGAAACAGCACAAGGAAACCAAATAGCCCACAGGTTCTCAACAACATCAGGTGCAGAATGCTTCATCTTCGGGAGCTTCAGCATCAGGAGTTTATCTTGCCATCCTTTCACATGGCACTATCATGTAACTCTTTCTCTGTTCACTTTTCTTTGCATTTTTTCCTGTGGATATCTATACAACCTTTCTACCACTGATAAACGAAAGAAAGGCTTTCAAAACACAGTTCTGCAGCCATCACATCCACAACTGGGACATAAGGCTGAAGACTGGCTTTCAGTTCTTAATCATGAGTGATGGGCCTGTGATTAGCCAAGGAACTTGCAATCAGTCCAGTTATATCACGTACCTCTCAGTTGCTTTCTCCTGTCCACATCTCTTAGGAGAAACAACCCTGTCAGACAGGACCAGGGAGACAGCAGCAGCCTCTGCAGCTATCACACTAAGATACACAAAGCATTGCTAATTACAATGCAATCAAAGTGCAAGTCCCTGAGCTCATCACTTCCGCTACGTACAAATGAGATTTTCTGTTACCATGAACTCCTTCTATTAGCTTATGTCACCTCCTGCAGCACCTCATGTGCAAATGTGATAAGAGCACTTTACAGGTTGACAGTTCAAGTTAACAAGTGTAGAGAAAATAACATGACAAGCGGGTGGAAATGACACAAGTATCCCCCTGGTGAGTTTAGCCCCCTAATAGGGCTTGGCAGCTTTCACCTACAAATGTAAATGATGAAAGCTGCCAAATTAAGAAAGGCACCATCTTTTATTTCTTTTAAATCCAGAAAATAACTGCAAAGAAACAGGAGTTTGCAGTGAATAGCTGCAGTGGGAGATAAGCACCAGCATCACCTTGGTAAAAAGCAGCTATATGAAAAAAGTTGATAAACCCGACCTGTAATTTTTCTGATCTATTACTACTTTTCCAGATTTTTCAATGTGTGAATGATAAATAGCGTACATTCTGCTTGTGTTGGTTGAAAGCACATAAAAGCAGGGAGATGGGCTGCTGAAAAACTACATTAGCAGAATTATTGCAAGTATGATTGATTAAAAAAGCTAGGAAAACCAAGGTTTACTAGAAGAAACAGTATCTTTTACCAGATGAGTTTTACAGATAGAAAGAGCAGACGTATTTCCTAGACACAAACACTTCTTCCAAGATAATCGCTTATTACCTATGGAACTGGCCCTGAAAAGGATTTCTATGACCAAAGTTTGTCCATTTTTTTTCCTCTGTTTCAATTAGACGAATAAATTACATTACTTGTACTGCTCACATCTTTCTGCACCATGCTACAGCACATCTTTTGACAAAAAGAAATATCCCTTCACAGCGTCTGTGGAATTCAGTGCAAGTGGATGATAGAAGAATACTCATCTAAAGGCTGACAGACAAGCAGTTATGATCAGCAGCCCTTCCACAAAAATATATATGTAGCCATCAGACAAATAAAAACTATTAAGAACAACAACAACAAAGAAAATCCAAAGCAAATTATTTCCCATAGCACACTGGAATAACTTCCTATGGCATCCCACTGAGCTACAACAGGACTCCTGATTCAATGCATACAACTGATAACATGAAATGTGTGTTACTGCCTACACTTTATTATATATATATATGTATATATATATATAGCATATATAAGTTGCATCAGCCTCACAGGAAACAGCAGTGGAAAATCATCAATTCTGCACAACTTTGCAAAGAGCCATTCTCTTCACTGAGAAAAAAGCTTTATGAGGGACTAGATATTCATATCATTTGCATGTGTAAACATCCAGGTTCAGTCAATACACCTCGCAGCAAAAAATTTATCTTCTTGGGAGGTGCAAAATTAAGATATTCATTGCTACTGTAGCTATCAACTATACATAAACAGTAGGACAGGTACGAGATGGTGAGTTTTGTCTTTCTATACCAGTATTTTCACAAATATTTTACTTATTTTGTTAGACTCAAACAGGTTGTTTTTTCCTTTTGCTTAACCTATCCTCCCTAAAAAAAAATCATGCAGCCAAGTAAAAATCATAAAACCAATAAAAAGACACAAAACATTTCGCAAAGTAAGGTATGTAAAGATCTTAATCTATTCAAATAAAAATAAAATACCAAGGAAGTAGCTTTATCATTTACAAGTAGCTTTAATGAACAGAAAAATGCCACTTACTAAAAGATGGACTTATGTCTAGGTACAGAAAAAAATTGAGGCCTAATGGCTGTAAGTAAAAACACAGCTACCATTAATTTAGGAATCAGGCCTGGTTTTTTCAGTCTGTTTTTGGTGGTTTGGTCCATTGGCTGTTGTTTGGTTTGCTTTGTTGTTTTTTTTTTTTAAATCTCACAGCTTTGGAATAACCTAGCAAGTGAGGTCACATTTATTTCATCACTTCCTATTTTTCATATCCTTACTCCAACAGAACTCATTTTCCTTGACCTAGAGGTAACTGGTAGCCTTTTATGACAAGTCAGATACAAAAGGCCCACCAGAGAATCCAATGGTCCTCTCCAGTTATAAAAATTTATCAAGGTTTTTTTTCCCTATTGAAACCTGTGGGCATATGCAGGCCAGGCACTTGTTTGATACACACATACATACACAAGCAGATGCTCTGTTCTCCTCTACTCTGCAACGCCAACATCTTTTTTACTTCAACACACAGAGGACATAGTGCTTGGACACAGCACTGCCACTTTACCACCAGAACTCTACTGAAACAAGAGTACAGAAAACAACAAAATAGCCTGTTTTTTGTCCAGAAATAGTGTTAGTAAAATAATTTCCAACAGTGAGTCTAAGGAGAAAAAAAAAAAGCGGGGGCTAAAATAAAAGGCTTCTCAGGCAATATTCATAGATGAACACATATTGTTTGAAATTTGACGTATAGCTACTCTGTATAAATACCTATTAGCAGGAATAGGTAATTGGCTTTTGCTAGTGGGCAAACCTTTTATGTAGCAACAGAGTATCAAAATGGAACTCAGGTCTTAAATTAAATCCTAATTCATGTTAGGATCTGCTAAACCCTTCTGTTCACCTCAAATATGAAAATAGCTTGCAATACATCTATGCAAAAATGTTCTCTCTCTACCTTTGAAATATGCAGAATCAATGAAAATTGAAATTTATTTGCCAAACAATTCTAAGCTTAAACAAAGCTCTTGACAGATTCTGCACAGTTTATCTATTTTCTAAAAATAGAGCACTGTTTGCCATCACAACACAGAGGCAGAAAAACCAGTGATAAGTTTGTTCACCACCTATTAAAATATGCAACAATGATCAAAGTATCTGATCATGAAAAAGTTTTGATTTGCCATTAGTAACATGGGCTTTTCTTTCTTTACAACAACAACCAGGCTCACAAATAATTTCATTTTGGCAGTTTCATGTGCTAGCTCCAAAATGGAGAGCTCTATTAAACAAACTGAAATGCATATTAGAGGGACAACAAAGCATCCTAAAACCTTTTTAACAGACACCCTGCTGCATGGAATCTTTTAAAAAATAAATATTGAACAACAAGAGATATCTTTGAACTCCTCTGGTTAATAGACCTCACAGGCCTCCTACTGAGCAGCAATAAATATGCCTAAAGAAATCAGTGTATCACTTCATACCATTTAATAATGCCACAATTGCTTTTGTTATGCAGACTGTATAGACGGGTGAATGCTATCTGAGAGCAAGCAAAACCATGCATTCACAGTGCTTTTCTTGTGTTAGTCAGCATAGCATCCCTGATTCAGCCCTATTCTCTTCCACCTGTAGGTCCTTCCAGTAGACAGCTGAGTCCACTTGAAGCACCCAGATAGAACAGTTCAGCATCCACTTTCCCAACTGAAGTTATTAAAACAAACTACTGTGATTCATGAACCATGGCTGAGTGGTTGACTATTCCTTTCACTTAGGTTCAAGATTTTTATTCATGTATCTGTATGTCTTTGAAATAAAAACCTCACAAAGACACCAACACGCTGAGATTCAATGTCTCATCTTATCAGTGACTAATACTGGCAATGAAGAATCTGACATCCACAAACCTCCATTCTAAATCTGTCTGTTCTGACAATTTAATTTTAACAAATAAGCTTTGTTCGCTGCTTCTCAATGGAATATTTTATTCTTGGTTTTGTGTCTGTGCACAGTAAAGTAAGAAGGACATTTTACTTTCCTATTATTATTTATTATTAATATTCTGCTATTAGATCTGGTCATATCTTCTTACTGAACTGCTGTTTTGGGGACTTAACTGTATTGGTGCATCCCTTCTGTTCTTAGAACCTAGAAAGCAGTATGAATAGCTTGACAGTTTGTCTGTAGACATAGTTCTCTTGTCACTGATGATGATTTGGGTTTGTCTAAAAGATGTAGAAATTTTCCCACTGAGATCAGATCTCAGTTGCAATCCACCTTTTTTTTGTAAACTTTAGAAGTGATTCAGTACAAAAACAAGTTAACCTACGCATGACTTGATAGACTGAGAACTAACTTCAGTTAGGCATTTTACAACATCAAACACACATACCTAACATGTGCCTGGGAGCAAGCAATATCTGAAGTCCCATCATGACAGTGTCTTATGTTCTTCCATTAATTTGTCTTTCTGCATGATCTTTAATGATTGCACACACTTCCCCTAGCCTAGGAATGGGGAATACAAAGGATATCCCGAGCTATGAGGAAAGCAAAAGTTTTGCCAAAGTTACCTTCTCTAACACACAGGGAAAAAAAATCTGTATCTGTGATGATTAGTCTAACAGTGTAAGAGTGAACAAGGCATATTAGTTAGGCATCTCAGAAAACTTTGTGTTTTAACTTTAACCAGAGCCAACAAAAATGGAAGTTACAGGCATACATTTTTATTCATAAAGATGCAAAAATATTCCTTTTCCATTTTTTCTTCTTTCTACATGCTGAGAGAAGGCAAAGTATTTCAAAAGAAAAAATATAGCTTTGATAACAAGATCAAATTGCTTTCACCATGTCACATATGTCCTTAAAGAATAAAGACAAAAATGACAACTTTTTATTCTCATCTTCATCAGAGGAAAAACTCTGCTGAAATGTGACTAATGAAAATACTTAAACTATTGTTCACACTGCCACACTTTGAGCAGGAAAATTGCATTACTTCCCTCTTCCAGCTGAAATGCCTGACAGGTTTGTGCCAACAACGCATATTTCACAGGCTGCTGCATTTTCTTCTGAACAACGTCCCTTATAGGGAATAGTCATAGAAGATAAAACTAACTCCTGAATTTCAATGTTTCAGGTAACAGAAGGATTACAAATTTCTCTTGACAACCAGTTCTGTAAGCTCTTGACTTCGTTAGTTCCCAGCTTCTCCCTCAATTCCTGCCTAATTTATAAAAATATAGATAGACTCTCCCATCTTTCCAGATTAGTTAACTGAACTACTTCCCATTGTCTTAACTTTCACATCTCATTGCATACCCAAAAATTTCTCCTGAACTTTTTTCCTTCCCAATGCTTAATCTCTTCCTTTTCCACAGTACCTGCAGGGAACTCCATCCCATTCTTAATCACAGTTTTCTTACATTTAACTCTTCCTTTCTTATCATCACTTCATAACCCCACCCATTTTCTAATGGGAACATAGCCCAGCCCCCAGTAAGCCCTACCCTTTATTTGTCCTTGCCTCTCTCTGGATCAGGTTCTCATTTTCCCTACTGCACTTCCTCCACTCCAGTAAGGAGACAGATTTCAAAAGTTGGCAAATTTAGAAAGATTAAAGTCTTCCAGGATAACTGTCTGCCAAGTCTACAGATTTATAAAGACAATTTCATTTAGCTAAGTGTTCCTTTCCCACTATTTACTCATGTTGCTTCACATAACAGAAGTTTCACAATGCTTATTTTGGGATAGTTTCTTCAAAATACACTCCCAACACTTACAATCTAATCATTTTGGTTAGAGTGACTAAGTCAAAACTGTTGGGTTATACTTTTATCAACTAAAAGATGCCAAAAAAAAGATGACATGAGACTTCTGATTTTTGGAGCAGCCAAAACTAACCTCATTTCCCTAGATATACTAAAAAAAAGTTATTCAGTGAAGACTCTTGTAGGAGTCATTTTTAGGATACGTGAGTTCTGCTACAGTGCTGCTTGATTCACAGCATCAGACATAACAGGGTGGGTATGTGGGAATAACTTAAAATACATATGAACAAAAAAAAATAAGTAAGAAAAACTGAAACCCTTTTTATCCAAGATATCTGTCTAAGCAACAGAAATAGACTTTAGTGAACAACCTTCTATTAGTTAAAACTTCCCATTCTGTTGCAGATGTTCAAGATCCCAAAGCAGTGTGTTACTAAACATCTTAACTTCCCTCCTCAGGTTTTCTTTGGTATCAAACAAGGCATTTTGTGTTGTGCAATGAACTGCTCCACCTATTACTAATGACTGCTTCTCAAGTACTAATGTTCCTCTGATTGCCAATCAGCTCCAAATCATAACAGCTATCCGCACTGTTGATGCAAATATAAATATTACACATTTATCCAACACTAACATTCTTCAAAACCCAAAAAAGCCTCTCACAAAACAAAATCAGAGAATGTTTGTTACTTTATCAAGAATTCAAATACAAAATACACATTCTAAGTGCAATAATTTTGGAAAGTTTGTGCTGTCTGGGGGGTTGTGTGTAGTTTGTTCATGAAAACATCTACACAGTAAGTTATGAAAATTTTACAAGATAGATACTAAGTTATGCACCACATCTACGTTATTTCAATTAAGTTTATTAGTTTTAGTGAATGAATGCTATGAATACAGAAAATTATCTCAAAGGCAACAAAATCTGGTTTAGGACCTCATTCCTTTCCTGAATGATATACTGTTGCTTACTCATTCATTAAAAGGAGAATGAACTTAGATAAACATTCCCAAACCTGATTTCCATGTATCAAATCACAAAGTACAATCCTTAGTCTTTCATGGGCTAGCACGCACTTGACTTTAAACCAGAAAAATCGCCTGTTCTAAATGGCAAGCTTCAGGTCCACAGCTAGTTTTCCAGCCCCTGCCAAATCCTTAATCCAGGGCTCTTCCAGTATTGTCTACAGCAACACACTTGCAAGAAGGACTGCAAGTATAAATGACCTAACAAGTGACCCAACAGAATTTCCATTTCTCACCCCATTACCTTCTTTTTATCAATCACAGGGCTCAAAGCCCTGGAAGAAGCACCTGACCCTGAACTGCTGTAGCCTGGGGGAAAAAATACTGTATTTATTCTGAATTTATTCTCACATAATCCAAATAATACAAATAGGCAGCTTATAGGAAAGCATTCCAGAACTCGCTCTACAGAACCATTTATGGACACACTGAGGCACCCACACAGCAGGAAATAATGTGCATAAGAAAGGACAAGGGCAAAATTAGTCACTCTAAGAACAAAGCCAGGGAAATGTTCCATTTTTATTGTCGTAAAAAATAAGTGAGGGCAAACTACCTATGAAGTATCTGACCTAAAGTATGATAAATCCAAGAAACTGATTTCTATTCACTAGTCATAAATTTCAAGTTCAGTGAATTAGCTATCCATTAACTGTCTCCCTTAAAAAACTCCTCCAAAAATTTCAGTTTTCCTATTGTATGTATTACTTGCATAGGTTAACCCAAGAAGATATATACTACATCTGCAAAAATACTGCCCATGCTAAGGGCATCCCCCAAGATAAAAGACATGACTGTAATCTTCTAGGGTATAGCAGATATTCAGTTAAAGTAATTTACCTTCTTTACCTGAGAAAGTACTTTCTTTTACCAACACTGGATAGAAAGATTTTTCACTTAAGTATTACACATTGCATAAAGGCCCCTCCTTTATTTAAAAATCAAGTGTAATAAAATACAGATGTTGGATCAGCCACACTAGTTCAGATAACCCCCTAACCTGTCTCCACCAATGGTAACTTCCATGTTCCCCTGACCTCTGTCCTTGTGAAGGGAAGAGATCCCAGGATGCAAAGCAGAGTACATCAGGTTTCACCACCTCTTCCAGATCTTTCAGAATCACCTTTTAGAGTTCTGGTGGCCTCTCCACCCTCTCACGTTTCTACTTCCCACCTGCCATCACTGCATACCACAGGAACTCCCCGTAAACCACCTCCTTTCTCTGGCACACCTGCTCCATGAAGTAGAATGGGGAAATAAGAGATGGTGTGTGCACATGGGGATGATCCCAGTTCCTGTGACTTGACAATTTCTGCCCAACACAGCACATTCGCAGGCAGAATGACTGGGCAGAGCCCACAGGCACAGCAAATGAGTTGGGAGCACAGTGGGAGTGTCAAGGGAGCTCTGTTTAGAATTCCCTTTGGCTCCTTATCCCTCAATTTTGGACTCACCTCTTCCCACTATCAAAGGCCTTTGAGCATCTAACACACAAGGGTGGCCATGGGTGACATAAAGACAGAGCCAGACTCCTCTTAGTACTGCTCAGGGAATAGAGAAGTACAAACTTAAACAAGAAACCCAAGAAAGACCTTTGTTCTTTTCTTAAAACTAAATCTGGACAAACACGTGGACAGGCTGCCAAGTGAGGCACTGGAATCTCAGAGACACTCTAAATCCAACTATACACATCCCAGGGTGCAGGGATGCCATCCCTGACCCTGATTTGAGCAGACATGTTGAACCAGATCATCTCCAAAGGCATCTTTTCATGCATCAGTGACTCTGTTTCTCTCCTAATACTGATTAATGTACTGTGAGAGCATTCATTAGATTTTTCACAGGATTGTTTCATCTTTGGTAAATCCCTGACCTCTCTCACAGGTCCACAGCATGACAAGCACTGAGCAGAAGGTAAGTATCTTCAGCACAAATGAGTTACTTCTTTGGTGGTGGCACCATAGGTGGTGACAAAGGTTTTAGTAGCCTGCATGCACAAACAGACTGAGTGGTTTACTTCAAGCATAACAATTTTGCTGCCGCACGCACCTGTATACAGAACATGGAAAATATGGTAATGAACAGGAAAGTAAAATGTAAAAATCATAATAAAATAGAAAAATAACCAAGCTGCTTTTGCTTGACAAATACATCTATCTATTTAAATAATATTGATCACTAGGGGTTATTTTAACATATTACCAAATACTTCTGTGCAGAAAAAAATCTTTCCCTTCATGTGGAAAAAGAAATTGATTAAAAATATTATCAACTCTAAATGACGAGCAGCTTCAGAATAAGCTATCTTTTACATGAACCAGCAAAACTGTTTGGAGGATGTAGTAAGACTAGCAGAAAAATGTTTTTTGTTAGAAGAATCCATCACCTGCCTGTGCTTTACACTTATATTTTGAGCCCCAATGTTTTTCTGAAAAATATTAAAACAGAAAACTTAACACAATGCTACAGGAGACACCTACCTATAGTTTTAGAAGTTCAGTGTCCTGTAAATTAGTTCAGACAACACTTAGAGCAAGTAGTCCTACAAGTCTTCAGAAAAAAATATCAGATACCCAATTTGTACTGGTTTTGGATGGGACAGAATTAAATTTTTTCATATCCGCTTGCTTTTATGGTGCTGTGTTGTGGATTTGCGACCAAATGAGTGTTATCAACAACATGCTTTAGCTACTGCTGGGCAAGGCCTGCACAGTTGCCAAGGCCTTTTTCTGCTCCTCACACTGCTCTGCCACTGAAGAGGCCGGGAATGAGCTGGAATTTGGAGGGGGCAGAGTTGGTACAGCTGACCCCACCTGACCAAAGGGATCCAGCCATATGATGCTGTGTTCAGCAGTTCAAGTTGGGAAGGAAGAAGGAAGGGGGAATGTTGGCACTCATGGCATTTATCCTCCGAAGTACCCATTAGGTGTGACAGAGCCCTGCTTCCCAGGTGATGGATGGATGGACGGACGGACACCCCTGGGCATTACTGAATTAATTCTTTTGTGTGCTTTGCTTGTATGTGCAGCTTTTGCCTTCCCTGTTAAGCTGTCCTTAACTCAGCCTGCAAGTTTTCACACTTTTACCCTTCCACTTCTCCTCCTCATCCTGCCAGAGGGAGTAAGCCAGTGGCTGAGGGGTGCATCTCACCCACTGCAGTTAACCCATAAAAGCACAGAAAAAACTAGTTCTGTTCTATTTTTGCTACACACCAAACACATCCACCCACTGCCATGATGATTCTGGGATTTAAAACTGCTAAGAGCTCTACCTTCTACCTATATTAACATAATTCAATTTAAATAATTACTCCCATGTTAGATTAACAGTTTACCCTTTTCTGGGCCATTATTATGTCCTTAAAGAAGAGCACAGAATATTACAGCATAAGCATTAAGTGACATCTAAATTAATTTCTGTTAGTTACTTGATCTCAAGAATTAATTCAAAGTGTTTAACAACCACAATCTGATTTTCACAAGCCCTTCATTTGTTAACACATATTATACTACAGACATGAATTTCCCACAGGGTAGTTACCCAAAAAGCTTCTAGTTGAGTTGACCTAAAAAGCCAAAATGCTTAAACCTCTATCTGCCATTTCCATTTTTTTTACCCTATTAGTATGTGAAAGGCACTTCCTCCATGCTGAATTAGGAATATAAGGCTCAAATTACTAAGTACCTATAGTCAGCAGTTTATTCCTATCTAGATAAAACTGCTCAGCCAAAGTATTCCTGACAGCTCTTGCTTTAAGTGGCTTCCACAGTTTCTTTTCAGAAAGGAGCAAAATGCCAAATTCATTGCAAAAGGGGAAATTTTGTTACGTTAGTACAAATCTAGTTATAAATTAATGCTGTCAAGTCCATTTCTCATGAAGGGTGAACTGCTTCCTTACAGGGTTTGCTTGAACAGTTCAGTAACAATTGATGTTCCTAAATATTCTCCCTCGAGAAGCCCAGCATAGCAGAGATGAATTTGAATTAAGCAGAAATATCATAATTCAGTGATAGAAAAAGAATGGCACATCTATTTTAATTAAGACAAGCTTTCACAAACACCACAGATACCAGAGATAATACACCCTATAGCAAGGTAAAAACAGGCTGTAGCTTTTAGAGCACACGTAACACTGCTACTTCTAAAGAAGGTTGTACAGGAAGACAAAGAAGTGCATGCATTTTGCTTACCTAGTTCGTATTTTTGCAACAGTCTTGGCATATCTGAAAAAGGCTGTTTTGTTTGAGGTTTTTTTTTTTCAACCTGAAGCCCTGAGCACTCAAATCTTCCCTTTAACCTTTCATTCACTGCCCTTCCAGGGCAGGCTGTTAATACATTAATAATTAATGCCAGTCTGTAGAAGGAGAGAATACCCCATAAGGTTTTCTCAGGCCCTTACAGGTCACATTTATGAGTCACAAAAAACAGCCACATTCAACTCCACTTTCAAATCTACTCACTGGTCACCCTCTGAAATTCATTCAACTCAAGTATTTCTAATAGCAGCTTCCACCTCATACATTAGCCACACATTGCACAAAAATCACAGCTTCCAGAAGGTCAGTGTTAAAGTAACCTCAAGCAAATATGAAAGTTACCTCAATTCTCTCTAGACTAGCAGCGAACCTAGTCTGATTCGTATTCTGTGCTTAATCACACACCAGCAAAATATCATATAACTCAACATAGGCAAGAGGAACATAAAAAACATTTTAGCTCTTACTCATGTACATTCACTGAAGTCCATGGGGGCACAGGATCCTGTTGTTTCTATTATGATATAGCAACTGGATTAAAACTGTTGCTTGATAATAAATAAGAGTACTCAGGTAATATTAAAAATAAAGTTATCTATGAGAAGTAATAAGCACACTTTGATGAGTGATAGATTTGGATATGGCCTGATAAGGTACAATATCCAACACAGGAAGAGATTTGAATACAGTGATCTTGATAATTGCTCTATCATTACAAGTACCGTTTCTCTGAAGTATACTAGAAACCTGACTATTAACTGCTAAGTCACCACAAATCACATAGGTAACAAAACTGAGGTAGAGTTACACACACACAATATCCAGGGCACCAGCCACAATTTAGACACCAGCTGCTAATTGGAAAATTATCACAGATGGTCTGGCCATAATACACTTTTATTAGCAACCTCTGCTTTGACTTTCTGCTCTCTTCAGACACACTTGGAGTCTCAAATATTTGCAGTTTATCTTTCTTTTGCAAGTATATTTCTGTGTCAGTCATCTACCTTTATTCTATATTCCCAAAATGTCAGATGGCCCCCTCTACACTATACTACTAAACTATTACTTTTTTTTATTTAATGTTTAACTAACATACTCAACTACTTCCATTATGAAATTGAATTCCTGCTCATGAAATATTGCCCTGTATTCTGACACAGGGTTTTAATTTACTGCTCCTAATTTATGTTGTAAGTACATTTACTGAGATGTTTGGTGCTTGGGAGCATCCCCACATAACAAGCACAGGACAAGAGTGAGAAAACGGGGATTTTGGCTAAGCATCAGCACTGGATGGATAAGAAAAAAAAAAGCTCAGTAAAAACCTTACTAACAGTACCAGCATGCATTTTGAAAAATTATCTTCAGGCAAGGCAAAAAAGTAAAGTGAAAATTAAGAAAGGAAATGAAGCAAATTTCGTAGTAACTGCAGTTACCCTAAGTGCATGATAGGCAGCATGGGAGAAAACACAAATGCAATTATTGGACAGCTTGGCAACAGGGCCACTGTTAAAGCTGAGGGGGAAAAGGCTGAGATGTCCTTAGGCCTCCAAAGTCCTTGGTTTCATATCTAATATATAGGAACCACAGGAAAAGAAATGAAATGGCACAGTCAAAGCAACAATCTAAAAAATAAGTTGTGCTGCTCTAATTGGGCTGGCACAAGTTGGCAAGGCTGCTTTGCTCCAGGCAAAGGAAGCTGATGATGCAGCACTGAGGGCAAGCATAAAAGTTTTTACCTGCAAGGGTGAAAAGTTGAAGCTGAATTTAAGAAGCAAGAAACAGGCAACATTTAGAGAAGATTCAAGTATGAGAAACTGAAGAGAAAACTGCAGAAGAGTGCCCAGAGAAACACAGTCCTGCAGAACAATGTTCTGCACTGAGACAAAAAGTTGAAAAATAAGGGCTTTTTTAATTAAGTAGTACATATGTTGATAGATAGGTGTGCACAAGGGAGCAACTGTAAAGACAAATAACTATTTTCCTTGTAAAGAATAACAGAGAGGCAGAAGGGTAGATTTACAAGAGCCAAATGTAAGCAGGCAGTCTTGATCCACTGCATATATGAAGCCATATTTCTAGACAGAGTGAAAACACATGTATACATACAGCACAATAAAGCTCATGTCTTGAAATCGGGCAGTGTGGTCCCACCATCCTCTCAAGTTTTGGTGTTTTTTAACTTCAAGTAATGCACAGTTACTTCCATTCATATGACTATCTGGTTTTAATGACTTTAATTTGCTAGCATTTGAAAATCTCTATCATACATTTTAAAAAATTTAACATTTTGAGTCTGTAGTGACAAAGGTGATATTCAAGATATCCACCTTCCCATATTAGCCACTACAATGAGAAGTGATGGATAATTGTTTCTCACACACATCTAACTTTCTCTTAGTTCCAAGTACTGTTACACATCAAGTCTTTTTTTCCCTGCTGTTCTGTCTCCTAATCCTCTTAAAGAACTTATTTAGAGTGATTTCATGGTCTCGTCTTATTTTTTTAATGTGGTAAATCTAATTCTCATTGTGTCAACTATATAAGTTTACATTCTTTTCATTGGTCTTGCAGGACTGCATATTTCAGACCATTCAGCTCTTTTGCCTGTGCTGATTCACATTTTTCTTTGTTTTTGTCTCTCTTACACGTTGGAAAAGAAGAACTGCCTAGGTAGAAACAGCAGGTGAAGCATAACTCCTACCTTCTGAGACATAATTAACTAGCCCACATCTTATGTCAAAAGATTTAAATTTGCTAATTCGTAAGTTCATTGTTGGAGCATTACAATGACCACAGTTTATACAGCAATATCCATCTCTTTAAATCGCATCACTATCAACACTTTCCATTTGGAAAGGTTCTATCATACTGCACACGCTAATAACATTAAATTGCTCAAACACATGTCCTGAACTGCAGTGATTGCTCTCCAAAACCATTTCTGGTAAAACGGTGCCCTCTTGTAGCAGAAATCGGCCACTGCAAGAACAGCACATAACTGGCAAACCAATCATCTCAAGCGTTTGTTTCTCATCATTATTTACAATACTACGAAATTGGCACATTTGCAGAGTTATTTTGAGAGATCTTTTTCTTCCCTAAATTTCATTTACAAATAGCATTGGTCTTAGCCAGAATATAAATTACTTTCAGCACCTCACAAGTTAGTTAAGGCCATTCTTAGGAGAAGCAGTGGCCTTGTTTGTAGGTTTGATACACATTCCCACTATTTAGGAGGTTGGTCTACCCAAGCTTTTACCTTTCATCTTTGAAACAAGAATTGACAATTATGCAAGAATACTCTGCTGAGCAAGATGTTTAGGATAAAGAACAATTCCTCAGATGCTAATTTTCTTTTTACTTCAAGACTTTCTGGCTCCTCACTCCCAGCCCCTCAGCAGAAGCAGCTCACACTGCCTGCCAACAAGAAAAGGGACACAAACAGGGGCAAAGATACGGGTATACAGTTTCTTCAGCCTAACAAGACTTCTGGGTGATACCAGAAAAATGGTATCCGCAGCCACAGCCATTCACTCTGCCACAGAACAGAACTGCATGGCAATGCTGCCCTTGCCACAGGGGCCTCTGCTCTCCCCCAGGGATTTGCCATCCCTTAAATGTCCGTGGCTCATTTTCCTCCAGAGCTGAACAAAATTAATAAAGACAGCCATGTGACTCATGTTGATGTAGCCACATAACGAAGTTAGGTTAAGACTTTTTAAAATATTTTCTATAGTAACACCGATTCTTTACCTAGTATTTATTCTTCATTAGCATCATTAATTGGTAGCAATCTGCTACTGTGGCATTAAACAGGAATTGATTGTGACAAGTATTTTGAAGAGGCCTTTTCACTGTTCAAATATGTATTATTATGAACATTCAATTTCTTGCGTTTTTTTTTTCTTTTGCTTCCAGAAAACTCTGGTTTATTATTTTTTTCTTCTGTGTGTCTCTGGGGAGGAGAGGGTGCAGCCAGTGTTTTCAGGCTTGGTTTTTGTTTGATTTACCTCCTAAACCTCACTTTTTACTAAAAAAGCTCGTATTTTCTTAAGATAGGAAGATAATATCCATATGTATTGAGGGGAAAGCAGGAATAATTTTACCTTCACTCATGAGCATGCTCTCTAAAATCTTGTTTTAGAAGTCCTTGGTCTGTGACTGTAATACCAGTAAGCATAAGCAAATCATGTCAATCTGTGGACAACCTTGCTAATGGTGGTGGGGGAAAAAAGCTCATAGATTTCATAAACAAAACACAAAGAAAGGATCAGATTACCACCTAGTCCCATCCACACTCTGCCTACTTCCTGTTGTTCCTGGATTGTCACCTTCCCACTTCCATCATTAATACAGAGCTAAACAGAATGAAGTGCTACAGCATCAGTGTAGCCTAGTATTTAAATAAACACAGAGATCTGCCGAACAGCTTGGGTGTAACAACCCAGAAAAGGTTCACAAGCCTGAGACAGGGTTAACCAGTATTTTAGGGCATGAACTCCATCTGTGTAATGCTTTACATGAAACATCATCTTGAAATGCCATCACCTTCTTTCTGGCTTTGAAAAATTACATGTTATTCACTGATATTTGGATTCCTGCAAAAACAGAGAAACATGAAAAGCTCCATGCTTTAATAGCACAAGCAAATCACTAACGCATATCAAAAATAAACTCTTCTCAGAAAGTGTGGCTATTCACGGCGCCACACCCAGCAAAAAACTACTTTTAGTATCTGGGGCTGAGCCTGGATCACATTTTGGAAGCCTGAGACAGCTCCTGCCCTCTTTATTATTGTTAATCATGAAGTCACTGCTTTTCACTATAGCTATACCAATCAGAGACAAACATAATGTGGGAAATAAAACTCACCATGCTGTTCATTTTGGAAGAGGAGGAGCTTGCTCTCTGCTTCCTTAGGCTGTTAAGCTCTTCTGCATTTCCATCCTTTGGTTTTATGATCAGCCGGCTGCCCCCAGCCGTTCCTTCTGAAGAGGACCTGAGGCGTTTCTCAACAAACCTGCCTTCCCGGTATGGACTGAGGCTATTGGCAAGATCAACTGCAAAGAGAGGAGCAATCAGCAATTGTTACAGGGAATTGCTCTCTACAAATATTTTCTTGGTCAGAACATTGCTGTGCTTGAAATAATTACACTGAAAATAAATCACATGAGAAATGTTCTGCAGAAAGCAGACCATGCTTACCTAGATAAAGGTGTCACCTGGGCCCCCAGGTCACTGTTCAGCCCCAAAGATAGGCATGCTCAGCACACTACAGCCCAGTCTAGTATTCCTCATAGAATCCAGCAAGACTCCTTGCTACATCCTTTTCTTTCTCCCCTCATCATAAGACACTTCCAAATTGCTGAAAATAAAATCTACCAGAGAAACTATCACTTGTCCAGTAATGCCAAAACCCAATGTGCCTTTCCCTATGCCCAAAGGCCAGCCCAGCTTTTGAAGGGCCAGGTGACAACTTTGTTACCCCTGCATAAGACAGGAATGCACATCAGTTTCCATTTCTGTTCAGACTTCCTAGTTTAGCCTTACACCTCCAAACTCAGTGGGAAAATCCCAGACCAGTTAAAACAATAACACATCAGAAAAGAGGAGAAAAAAATACATTTTGACATGTTAGGGCAAATTTAGAGATGGGGAAAGATAAAAGTGTAATAGCATAATAAATGTCACATGTACAGAAAATCTTACCTTCTTTTGCATTTTGCAAGAGAAGAGACATTTTCTGTAAGGGTTCTCAAAAAAATCCGTATCACATAAAAATATATAAAGGTATACTAAGAAATACATGGCACATCAAATCTGCTCATACATTAATGTCACATTCACAATGCTATCTAGAATGATACCAGCTATGAGACCAGGTACAGAAAAAAAAATATATATATTACCAAAGAAAATGCACAAAAATATTTTGTATTCATGTCGAGGTTTAAATACTGTTTTAGAAAACCAAATGTTCAAACTAGTCTGTTTGCAACAGGTATAAGTACTTAAAACCATATCTTATGAATGCCATGTAAGCTTTTTCTGTATTTCATTTCATATGGCAGAATTTTATCTTATTTTCAATGGTTCCTTTGTACACTTGGCCAATTTCTAATTTGAAATACATTCTTCACAACACCAGGGGAAAAAAGTATTTTGAACAGCACTAAAGAACCAGAACAATTAATCATAAACTTTTATATAATGCAGTACTAGCTCTATTTCTTCTGTGAACATGAATCCAACTTACAAAAATCCTTCTATCACAATTTCAACGCCCTTTAGCTGCTTTACTGAAATACAGATTAAATATCCAATTGCCAATGCATGAGTTTGAAATGCAGTGGGTATTTCTAAACATCTCTCCAAGCTGCTCACTTGGTGTACTGCAGTACACTCTAGCAAGGCAGATTCTGAAATAAGAGCTCATTCACAGATGAGACAATGTGGCAAGGAAGACAAACAGAGTGTTCAGGATCAGTAATATAGATAAATGGGAATATTTTTTTCCCCCGAAGTGACTGAGGTTATGAGTGAAAGAGGTGCCCTCTGGTGAAAGCTAATTCAGTGGATTGACTTTCTATTGCCATTAATGTACAAGATATCCAACTAAGCCTAGCAGTGACTAATAATTCAAAAAGCAAGATTGCTTTTGATTGCTTATAATCTACATGCCTAGATAAATGTCTAAGCAAAATGATGGGTGTGAATTTATATGAGTTTATACTTACTGTCATTCATCTTCTAATACAATCACTACAAGTGCTGTCCTGTTAACTCAAATTTTGGCCAACCACATATAGCACCAGGATTAAGCAAGAAAGCACCAGTCATTAAGCTGGCTCGAGAAAATAAACTGTCAGAGATAAATGTCTTCTGACAGGTGTCCTTCACTCAAGGGCCTGGTGCCTTATTTATCTGTATCTCTATAGATTGGGATTTCTAGGCACAGTCTTTCCGCTTAATCTTGTTAGTATATCCAAATTACTCTTCATAAACTAAAGACCCAGTGTGAAATTTAGATGGTAATTAACTCCCTCAGTTTCACAGATGACAAAATGAGAATTTGGACACTTATTTCAGATGGAAGCAGAAACAGGATATATCATACTTTGACAAAATATCCACTCTGAATTACTCTATAACATCTGTTGAATAGAGAAGCAAGACTCTAGAAATTTCTAAACCCAGATCAATATGATCAATTATTTCCCATAACCAGACTACAAGAACATTTGTTGCTTTGGTGATGTTTCCATCCCAAATTATGCAATTCCATGGCTCAAGTCCAAAATAACCACATCTCAAGAAATCACAGCTTCAGCCTCTAATGCAAGCTGGGAATCAATACTCCTTAATTCATTTTCTATTAAGCAAAGTATAGCCACAAACAGCACTGATGAGTGTTTGCAAACTCTAAAACACAAACTCAAAAAAATCAGACTTTGACTTTAATTCCTACAGTTTTGGGGGAGGACACAATTTCTGCTTTCTGAATTTCATAGCTAGCACTTGCAATTCTAAAAAACACTTCATGACAAAACAGTCATTATAGAAGAAATCAGGCCAGCTCCCCCAAAACCCACCAAACTCAAAAAGACCATGAAACGTACCTTTAGGATGGTTTGATTCATAACCCTGTTGTGTTTTAAAGGACTGAGGTTCAGAACATGGAACAGGCTTAGACTCCACTACAGGAATTGTGTCTGTCATGTGCTTGGATGGAGTGCTTTCATCTCTGCTCCCACTCAACCCCCGTGCCTTTGGAGAGAGTGTCACTGGTTCTTCACTACGCTGTAAAGTCAAGGTTTCTAAATGTGCATTTTCTGAGTTAATTTTTTCTATGTGCCTGGCATCATTAATATGCAGTCCATTGGCTTGCAACAGTACTTTTGTTTGATTAGCAATTGAGGTTTTGAATAAGGTACTGGATTCCACGCTGCACGAGCTTGCATGACTCACAGGAGATACACCAGCAGAATGGCCAGTACTTTGCACAGTATCTGCCTCCCTGGCAGAAGCAGCAGCAGGATTAAAGAAGATCTGAGAGGTAGAGACATCGTGGCCAAAATCCTCTGCGAGCAGTGCCCCAGGCCCACTGCTGGGCAGGGCATCAGCCTCTGAAACAGAGTCCTCGGTCAGAGCGATGAAGTCCGAGGGGGTCTGGGCAGCCGTGAGGTCAGCCGAGAGCAGCGGGGACTGCAGGGAGCTGCCCATGCACTCCGTCGTCTCAGCTGAGCACGGAGGAGACGACTTGGCCATCACAGGTTCGCTTTCCACATCGGATTTAACTTCCAGCAAGCACCTGGGCTGCTGCACAGAGGAAACCGACTGGCTCTCTGCAACTGGTTTGGAAAATCTGTAGTGTGATGAAAAAGATTTAGTGAGAAGTTTTCGTGTGGACTGTTTGACAGAATATCGGCTTTGCTCTTCTGCAAAGCCTGAATCATCACCCTCATTCTTCCCAGAGCTTATGCAATTGATAAAGACATTCTTATTAGCCGAGGGCTCCTTTCCCTTTTCAAAATCATCTGTCAAAGATCTTGTTATCTTCTTGTTACGTGAGCTGCCAAAGCCAACTGAATGCCTTCCTCTGCTTTTTATGTGCTCGTCTAAGCTGAGTTTTTGGAAAGTGCTAAGAGAGGACTGGGCACCATTTGAGATGTTAACATTTTGACTCGCTGAGTCAGGCTTCTGCTCGCTCCCTTTCTTGTTATGGAAGCTAATGGAAGGAGTGCGGAAAATACTCCGGCGCTTTCCTGTGCTCCCTGAGCTGGAGTTGGTGCTGGATGGGGAGGAGGTGTGGACACCAATGGCATTGGCAGAAGAAGGCGAGGAAGGAAGAGAGTCGTGTCTCCGGCTAACACTTCTCCTGAATATTGGCAACCGAGACACAAGAGTCGATCGTCTGGATCCTGAGTCCCCCATCAGGGCACACAGGGTCCGTGGTTCCTCACAGCCAATAAAATAACCTGTGATGAGAGAAAAATAAAGGGGAAGGAGGAAAGAAGATAAATTACTCAGCCTCAAAGACCACTCAAACAGATTTATCAGTCAGCCTAAATACATGAGATTTCAACATCAATTTGTTGCATACACGTTACTGAAGACTTTTAGCATTTCATAGCAATGTTCAATAGCCAGCACTAAAAATTGAGCAAAAATGTGGTTTAAAATATTCCACTGACAAAAGATGCAATTTTATATATGGTATGGTACCACAATATTGTATACTGTTACACTGGTTAATGGTATAAAATCTAAATGCCAAAAGATATACAAATATATCACCCAAACATCCTTGTTTTTAAGTTGTTCTTATAAACTGGAAGTGCTCTCAAAGGATAGCTGATTTTTCACTATGTGAGTATAAAAAATCAATATTGTGTACGTCTAAATACTCTGATTTTTGCATGAAAAAAGAGGACCTAAATTTTCCAATCTTCACTGAACTTGCAGCTGGATTTTAATTACTTGATGTGCTTCTGTTAAAGGCTATATGTATCACTTTGCAGTACAGAAAATTATGGCATTGCAGTCCAGCCAAAACATGCAACACCAAAAATTCTTCCTGAAAAACTGTAAGTTCAAGGAATTTACTGTCAAAATATGGGATCGTGTTTCTAGATTTGAACTGTAATGTTTCCTTTGAACACTTCTCTGAAATCCTCTCACGGCCTATTTGCTTATAATTAGCTAATTTTTCATGTTTTTTTAAATCAGTGAGAAGTGCTTCCAAGCACAGGCACTTGGCATTTTTTAATAAATATTTAAGCAAAACTTATTTTGATCAGCACTGTAGATGTACTGGAAGAATACTAATCTTTATGAAATATATAGTCCTATTTCCTTTTTGTTCTCGTTATAATAAACTCCCACTGTGAAAGACAGGACCACAGAGAGAAAGCAATAAAAACATATAACCACATGAAAATAAAAATAATAAAGTAGTAAAATAAAATTTAAAAATATATAATCACAAGAATACGAGAATCTGTAGGAATTATGCCCCAATGTAACTTCAAGAGCTGCTGGTGTTCACATCAAAATAAACCCCAAGTCATTTGGCTAGACAACGTATGTCAAGTGCAAAACTAATTCATCTAATGAGCAATTTGTGTTACATGGTTGCAGCAAGTATCTGTGAGCAATATATATATATTAAGGTAGTATATACATACACACACATATATAAAGGGAAACAGAATATTTAAGTATTAATAAAACTACATATATATTATATATTTGTGATAGCAAGGGTAACAAGTAAGTTCAAAGACTGTTTCTGACTAGAGACTGGACTGCACTGTTCTGCTGTTAACATTTTTATTTTAAATGCTAATGCAGCTCCACTCTGAACATGCAGTGCCAAGCACTACTATTCACAAGCACCAGGAATCAATAAGCAATTCTGTAGTTTAGGATGAGAAAAACAGCTTGGGAATAGTCACTAATTGCTAGAAGTCACTGGTCATCTCTGATGGCAAGCTAAAGCCTGACTTATACAATGCCCAGGTTCTGTGATTGAAAGCCCAACTTGCTTTTTGCTGGGTCAAAACTGGTAATACAGGACCACACAGAGTTACCAGAATAACTTTACATCCACCAGTGAACTGAAGCACAGCCAGCTGTTCCATTTCACTGACAGGTATGAAAGTTTGCATCTAGATCCCTGTGCAAGAGCAACTGCAGGGGGGACAGTGCAGAGAAGCCGAGGCCCTGGGAGCTCCCACAGGAGCTGGTGTTATCCCAGCTGGTTCACCTGTCCACAACTCTGCCTACCGAAAATGGGCTTTCCAAAACCACATGAAACTCTGCTTATCCTTCCCCTTAAAGCTTCTCTGGCTTCTTTAACCACTTCAAGACCCTAACTGTGTTGAGGTTTCTCTGCTGTTGTGAATTTCTATCTGCAGGCTCACTGGTATGTATGGATAAGTACATACACACTAGATTTTTGAAGATTGTGAGGTTTCTTCCCTGTATTTTAAGTAGAGATCATAATTGCTGAAAAGAAGACTTTAGAATGCAGTTTTATAATAGCAGTAGATGAGCAAAGCATTTTTAAAACACATTAAACCTCTATAGACATTTTATGGTTGTATAAAATATTTGTTTTCACTGTTCTCTCTCCTGCCCACAGCTTAAATTATCACTTCACTGAAGAACAAGCCATCCTAGTTTATAACTACAGAATCTTCCAAGCTGAGAGCCAAAGGAAGCAGAAAAGTGAGGAAAAAGCACACTCTGTAACTTGCACTGGTAATACAAAGACTGTGTCTAAATAATAAGAGATTATTCCTAAGGATTGACCCTGAATAAACCTAGCCTTAGCCTTCCAGGTGGTAATAAATTTTAATAGAATACATTGCCTCTAATAGCAGACTACAAAATGGCATTTATTAAGTTGATTCCTCCTTTCCTGTCTCTTGAAGGAAGAACACAAACTGTCAGTATTCCTCTTATTGTTTAAGCAGCAGAAATCCTCACCCATAAAATATGAACTAAGTACAATATACTGTTCTTTCTAGGTCTATAATAGTTATCAGAGAACATTTCTTAAAACTTACACCGTTGTGCAAACAACATTCAAACAATATATACACATGCCCGCCCATGTGTATATATTGTTTGAATGTTGTGACTGTTTTAGTAATATTTTTAATATTAATAATTCAATAGAATTATATATCATTTATATACACATACACATTTTGCACTGTTAAACTGCCAAAGTTTACATTTTGGCACTTAGCACTAAGTTAAAGTGACAACTTTTCTACTTGCAACACAAGGAAAAATAACAAGTATTTTAAGACAGCAATACTTTCAGATACTAATGAAATCTGATCTTCCAGTAACTTTTTTGCTTATAGCAGAGGAGTTATAAACTGCCATATATTTCCTATGATGACTAATATAGGAGGGGTTTCCTTTCAGTCTCTACATCTAACATGAGTATTTGTACTTACAAACTTTACAGCAGTAACCCGGACAGAGTGAAATTCAGTCCAGCTATATCTTCTCTACAAAACCATTAATTTTCTTTATCTAAAACCCTTGTCCCTGCTGGCACCATTCTTAAAATCTTCAACAGAGGAAAAAGAAAATAGCAGAGAAGGACACCTTTGTTTAGGCTCCTTGTTTAGAAGAAAATATATTAGTACATAATGAGAATACTCAAGGAAATCGTCACACTATTCTGTACGGAGGTTTGAATCTCAATCAAATACACTGCCATGACTTTGTAATACTTTTGAATTCTAAAATCCAGTTACTGCTGAAACTGAAGTGTTTACTCAGTGCTGTAAAAGACAGAAAATGTTGGCTTTTTATGGAATGAATTTTTGATGCACATTTTTGCAGCTGGCATTACACAAGACAGAGATTGACATAATGACAGAAAATGAGTAAGCTGCATTGAAAACCAACTGCAGGCAGAGTAATAGTGGATTATTTCAGAATCTTCTCTGTCTCAAGAGCTTGGCTACAGCTCAGAGTTTCTGAGCTCCTATGCTCAGACCAACAAGAAACCAAATGTGAGCAAAATATTCTCCCTCTTAACAGAAATTTTAGAAGTAAATCAAATGGAAATAGCTTCCTTTTATGTTGGTCTGCACCAAGCCACTGCAAAACGCAAATTAATCTCAAAAATATCTTAATGTCACATATTTAATTGCCAGAGAAAATCAAGAAGTCAAGATTTTTATACTTTGGCCTTATTCTTTCCCCAGAGGAGATCTCTGGAGGAACCATCCAGCTAATATTGTAATATCAGGCCTTTGTCTTACCTACAGAAGTTGTCTGACTGTAAAAAACACAGGGTAAAAATTTTACAAGCACTTGTGTATTGTATATATTATTGTATCTTGCCAAAAGAGACAATTGTTCAACTTTAAGACAGTGAATGTAACGGCAGAAAAAAACCACAAGTGTTAAAACAGGCAAAATCGTCAAAATATTACACCAATACCTCCAGAGAAATCTACTCCATCAATTCACCAGCTTAAAAATAAAATGCAGTACTCTTTATTTCAGCTTCTGCCTACCAGCCACTCCTACAAGTGTGCCAGAACTCAGTGCTTTCAATAAGCAGCAATTCCTTGTGCTTCTGGTTTTGAACCCCAGCAGATGGAGCCATGGATCTACTTTCTCAGTAACTGCAAATATGAAAAAGCAACAGTCTGTGCCTTTTACATTTCTCATTGCCTTTGAGTCAAAATTTAGGAATGAAAATTATCTGTGAACTTTACAATTGTCACAATTACATGTACACACCAAAGACAATATACGTTTATGCAACATTGTAGTGTATAGGGGACTCCAAACACTCCCTTCATAAATTAAATCGACCTGCTACTACCTCTCAACACTTTCTAAACAAAGCCTTCCTAAAGAGGTTCTCCTTAAAGATGCACTTCCTGGAAATATTAACCAACACCTTCCACACAAAAAACAAAACTGAATTAGCTATCAAAGTTTAACCTGGGAGATGACATGACACATAGCTGAAAGGCTTCAAACCTTAAATCAGAGCAGAGCATCAATAAGCATCTGGAAGATTTTTAGGCTTCACTCATAGTTTAAGGATGATGATACATTTTCTTTATTGCTTAGAATTGGGAACCGTACAATAAAGCAGCACACACAGGACTAAGATGTGCATCTTACACTGTGAATATCCCGCCTCCATCCCTCACATGAGCACTACCATGCAGCAGGAGGCTAGGACCACCTCACAGACATAGTCTCTATAGACCAGCTGGCTCCAACCTTACACAGAAATTAAATTTGCCCTAGGATACTACAAATACCCACAAAACTACATCAAAATAAATATTTCTAATTGTCAGTGAGTCAACGGAAGTCCTGATGCAGCTGATACTCTTGTAAGAAGCAGTCCTTTAGTCCATGTGGTAACATCACAGCTCCCACCCAAACTGTTAAGCATCATTTGGATTCCAGCACTGTCCTCACCAGTTAAGCATTACTGCCTTCAATATAGTTCTAATTCTGTTCTAATATTATTCGTCTCTCTAGTACATTTGCGACTTGGTTTTACCTGCACAGCTCCTAGACGTCATTATGTGTGATCAAGCCTGTCCAGAAGGACAACATAAGAGCCTAAAAAAGCCATTAAAAGTCAGTTTACATTGAAAACAAAAGCAAACAAACACCAGATAAATACTCAGGGCTTTAGCGGTTACCAAGGACAATGTAACTGAATTAACAGGATCTTACTGAAAACACCAGCAAAGCCAAATGCCTAAACAATAGAAGGCATTAGCTAGAAAAGGGGGGGGGATGGGACTGTGATCCAGAAACAATCTGGGTTTGCAAATTAAATAAGTGAAACTGCTTCTAATATGTAACAGCTCCACTTGCTTTTGTGAATAGCACTCTTCCCTTTTACTTCCTTGTGCATGTAACCCTTGCAGCGTGGTACAGAGCTACAGAATGTATTCTGTGGAACAGCAGCCACAGTCATAATTCTCAGCTCCTGCCACATCCATACCTGCTTGGAGGTTAGTTTTTCTGAATAGTTTTTTATAAACAACAGACTAGTACCTAACACAGAGCACCAGACCTTTAAAAGTTATGTATGTCTATACATGCACACATGTACAACTCCACACCCTTATTCCCATCCCCTCTGTACCAAAACACTAATTGGGCAAAAACCACTTTTATATATCTAGGAACAGCTCTTATATATCTGGGAAAAAACACAAACAAGAACACAGAATCCAAACACTGAGCTACCCTAAGGCAAAAGATGAGATTTCTTTCAGTTTCCTGCATTCTGCAGTCCAGGTCTATCTCTATTTTCAAATATTCCTGTGCTTTCAGGAAATGAAAGAGGAAACGAGCAGACAGATTTGCAATAAAGAAGTCTGAAGCCATACAAATGTATCAAAAGCCCATCTCTTGTTTTGACTGGTCTTGTACCAGTTGAAGACACTAATTTCATATATCCATAACTGCTATTCCCAGTGTTGTGATTAAATTAGAAGTGCAACAATCATTTAAAGATGACTACTGTAGGTAAGTTATCTATACATCCTCTTTTAACTTTAAATTAGTCAGAAGGCAAACACTTGCATAAGACAAGTTACAACTCATTCTATCATTTTTTATCACTGGGTATGTAAATTTATCCCACTTGTACCATGTGAACTGTGGATGTACTAAAGGAGAACCAGGGTAACTGATCTTTAGAAACCTAGAGGCCACAAGTTCTCTCACATTTGAACCACCCCCTATTTCAAATGTCTCTGTATCATACACAGCAAAGGCTATCTCAAAGCACTTCAGTATAATACACAAAATACCAGAAGTTAATAAATCTCACTGTTAGTCTTTACATACACCTAGCTGCCAGCTGCTCTTCAGTAAGACCTGGGATAAGCCACTAGCAAAAAAGTGATTGTGTGAAGAAGATAAACAATTAACTTCCAGCCATTCAACAACCAGACATAAGAAAGGCCAGAAATGGGGTAAGGACCATACCACAGTGCAGAAGCAGTCACATTCATGTTTTCGTGTGTTGTGTTGCTTTTCTAACAAAGGTGAAACTGTACCTCTCTCACCTCTGTCACTCATCTGGATTCTGGAGAAGTGTACAATGTATTTCATACAGCATCTGGTATTCACAATATTTAACAGTTTAATTAGAAACAGATACAAGTATAAGGAATAACCTGGAAATGCAAGCATCAAAGAGCATGATCTTGCTTTGTGATTCAAACGCCATGGCATCAAGCCCTCCAGTTATCTTCCCCAAATAGGCTTGCATGTAATGAATTATTCACCTTTAACAAATGAAGTGGACTTACACAGGTCCCTGAGTACATATGGAAATCATATCATGAAGTGACAAAGAGAAATGAACTAATTTTGGGACATATAGGGTGGACACAGAGATAGCAGTCTGGGGACTGGGAAGGATTCGATAGGATCAAATATCATCATTCTTCCCTCACATCCTTCTATCCTCTCACCCTCATTCTTGATGTCCACAATTGTGTTTTAATAGTGCTTAGAGATAGCAGAAAAGCATGTTCAAATAATATTTTAAGGAAAATAATTATATTTGGACTTCACACTAAATAGTAGTATTTAGTCATAAACATAGGACGTGTTTATATGTAGACAGCAATTTGACTTCTGGCTGTGTTTTATTTTAACTAAAAGGGAAAAGAAACCTACAGACAATCAAGGGTATTTTTTTCTCTCATGCATGAAAAATAGGTGTAAGATGCCTACTAGAGCACATTGAAAAACAGCAGATCTAGCATTTGCTGCAGCCCAGGACACAGAGAGAAAGAGACTTCTTGCCAGCCCGTTGCTCTGGAATTCAAGTGGAACAGATCACTACTGCACAAGGCAGTTGGTATTCTCACGAGGAAGATACCAGGAATAACGCAGCCCTAGCTCTGTGCTGTACAGTGCATAAAATTTGCTGGTAGAGAGAAGCAAAGCACCAATATTGGCTACTACTCCCACAGGCATTCAAAGCATCTCTATCAGCACTGCCTCCTCCCCCACGCCAAAAAAAAATAAAAAAATAAAAAAAATTTTTAAAAAAGTCACCACAAAAACAAGTACACACCAAAAAGACAGCTTCCTGAAAATATTCTGCTGCCTCACAGGACCATAAGACATCATAAGGGTCTCTAAAGCATAATCCATTTGCTTTGCACAGTTAGTAGTCCATTCAAGTCCAGCTTTAATGTTTTCCTTCTAAAATCTGTGTCTCTTGCTCACTTCAAGCAAGCTCACAACTGTCTCAGCACTGTGCAGTCCCAGAAGAGCTGCAAGGCTTTGTTCAGTGCTCTCTCCCTATTCCTCTTACTTTCCTGAATCACAGCTCCAATGTCAGCAGCAATTTACTTTTTATGATAAAGCTTCCTGCACATTTCCCAGTCTGGCTCCTTTTCAGTCTCAAGTGCCTCTGCTGTGTATATGGCAGCCACAGTGACAACAAGGGTTGGGGTCATTTATTACCTCTGTCACTGGTTCAATATGTGACCTTAACTGCATTAAAAAGGACCAAATCCTCATCTGCTGTAAATTCAACAGGCTCCAATGAAGTGAATCATGCTAATTTAAACCATTTGGCCTTTCATCCTTTTAAGCCTCAATCACCCCATCCCTAATTCTGTATCAACTCTTACAAAAGCAACACGTGGACATGCATGATCCAATCACTCCCAGCACACAGACTTGTAATTTAAGTAGATGGAAGCAGGGTTTTCTCTTTTTTTTTGGCTGACCACGACAGAATCCCTTAATGGATTACAATGAAAATTAATAAAACCCTAGCAAATTAATCATGCAGTTCTGAAGAGCCATACACCTGCGTTCCAATCCAGCTTCTCCCTACGTGTCTGCTTAGAGCTGTGTTAAAATCAGAGCACTGAGACAGACAGACCAGTGGTTTACCTCACATCCTCACAGTCAAAAAGGCAGGGTGCTAAAAACTTTCGCAAGGGATCCAACTGTGCTCATGTCCCATTGAAGTCAATAGGACCACTCACATCTTGATGGAAGCATGTGCTTTTGAGTGAAAGGATTTTAAAAATACAACATATGTGTGGCTATTAGTATTCATTAAATAAACTGTGAAAACTTTGCCTAACACTACGCAGTTCAATTTACAGATTGGTCTTTGATCAATAAATGGTAATTGTAGCACATCACTGTTGCAGCTGTTGACTGCATTACCACAAAATAATGTAACAGCAATGCTCTTTTTCATATTCCTCTAAGCTCAACAGAAAAGAACAACTTCTCACTTATGCCTTGAAAGAAATCTTGTGATGCAAAATGAACTGGTAACACTTAGACTGAGGATTCAGATTGACTGAAAGCTTCCAGGCAAGCTACTCACAGTTTACTAATTCTAATGAAAGGGAACTACATGATTCCTGCTCCCTACAGTTTTTACCACACAAGATGTGTGCCTCATGGGGATGAATATTAAATACATTCATAATTACCATCCTCGATATTGTGTAATTTCATTATTTTAATTGCAAACTAACTGCTTACATTTCTTTATATGCTAATGTACTCCACTGGACACTACTTATAAGAATAACACATTTTAGGAATAAATCATACTAAATTTTGAACTAAATCATGATATTTATCATGTTCTACCTAAGACTTCCATGAACCTTAGCAAAGACTCAGGCAAGACCCCTTTTGTTATATTCAAATTATAATTATTTCTAGGTTAAATTTATCACACTAATTTCCACCTGTGTTCTTGCTAATAAAAACAATGAAAGAGAAGAACACTCCAGACAACTCAATATATTCATATACTCAAATTCTAATTGAAAGTTGTTAATCAAACATTAAAACACAGTGGGTGACATTTCTATAGCATCCAGCATAGCACACTTTAAGACAACCAAGTGCCACAGTAATACCTGGAACCATGTGTACAAGTTTACACACAGTAAAGACCTGCATTTTGTTTTGAAAACTGAATATTAACAAAGTCTAAGCATAAAACAGAGGCCACAAAGCAAGTACAGAAAGAAATAAAAGAAACCATTGAAAACTCAGTGCTGCCTAAAGAGAACAAAAACATAATGGAAGTTCCAAAGAACTCCAGAAAAAATGAACACATAATTTAATTTGTTTCTCTGGATTTAGAACCCAATTATCTGGCACTTCACAGCTTGTAGTCACAACTCAACACAAACTTCCATTAATGCTAGTATTCAACCCTAAGTTCAACACAGAAGAGTCTAAAACCCCACATTTCCATTTATCCCAGGTATTACATAAATATCCAGGTGTTAAGTGTAAGAGTAGAGGTCCCTGAAGCCACCGTGTTTCCTTTACTTAGCAGTGACCTGCTCTGTGACCAAGGGACCCATAAGAACCTATCCGTCTCATCAGAATTACAATACCAGGAATATTTTAACCTAATAGGTATTTTAACTTCCAATAGGTTTAGATTTTAGAGTCCTTAGATACATTAATTTTTTTACTGTTTGTTCCTGGATGTCTCTGGTTTGCTTTGTCACTGTTAACCACTGTACAGCTTATAAAAGCCTTTAATCAGAATCCATTATTATGTCCAAGTTGGTATCATTTGCTCCCCTCTAGTACCAAATATAACTCTCAAAGCTAGTCTGATTTCCCGAAACATCAGGAAATCAAATTAAGTGACGGCATTTTTACAAGAGTGGGTGCTTTATGCCAGTCCTGCAAGTCCGATCAAATAATTAACTTCTTAGCAGGGTGCAATCCATTTGTCTTCTGCCTCCTGGTTGGAATGACAGAAAGCAGAGATCACTACATCATGCCTAGAAGTTTGGTAGAAAGACAAATTTCTATTTCTTTACAACACGTTCCCTCACGTCTAAGCAACACAAATCTGTAGTCAATATTTTGCCTCCAACAATTTTAGCATATACAAAGGATCAATAAATAGATAGAAATTTGGTGAGCAAGGATGCCAATAGCAATGGAGAAATGATGGCAGAAATAACCTCTAATGTCAATTCAGAGTGATCAGTTTGGAGACCTGTCTCCCAACAGGAGAGATGCCTATGGAGATACACAACTGCTAAGAAACTCAAGGAAGAAATTCAACTCACCTTTTAAGCTAGAGAGAGGATAAATGCCAAGAACAGAGAGTTAAAGAAAAAGATGGCAGAAGTGCAAAATATATTTTAAAAGTTAGTAAGCGACAAAAATTGAAAAGAAGTTTGGTGATAAAACCATGTCTGAATGAGGAAGAGTCCTAAAGTCATTCCAATGTATTGTTTAATTCCACTGAAAGATACATCACAGTATCTGACTCACTGCATAATGACATTCTCTCAGAGCCAGTCAAACTCAGCTTGAACTTACAGAAAGGATCTTCTAAACAAGCACGCTACAAGGTTCAGTTTTTCTTGGGCTAACTCAGATATTAACAAATTCAGTTCTGCCAAGCACTTAAGCACATGCTTGACTTTCAGAATAATCTCACCCCTATTCAGTAAAACACTTAAAAGCACACACTTCTTCTAAAACATAAGTGATCCCATTGACTTCAAATGGGACATAAGCACAATGCCAAGTGCTTTGCTGGATCAGTGCACAAAGACATAATTTAGGCCCCTTCACTGGATGAATTGGACATCCTATGTCTTGCCATTTCATAATAAAAGAACAAAAAAAAAAAGTAAAGCAAACCTTAAAGGGTCAAATTAACTACGTAGTAACTGTAACCCAAATTATCCTGTTCTGAATGCTTTTTTACAGTTATTGTGAAAGCTGAAACAAATTCTCAGTATATTTTATACACTAAGAACAAATGAATGCCTTATTTTCTCAAATTTATGCACAAGCCTAATTGCTATGCAGGCACAATTAAGAAGATCTAAGAAATGCAAAATCAAGATACCATATGGTTCTCAGTTCCAAAAATCAGAGACATAAGAGCAGATTTCACACACTAGTGTGTGAACACAAAACTCAGATTAAAAGACAGCTAAATACAGCAGGTCTCGAGTCTTGAATGTATTAAAGAGGTGTCAAAAAATAAGTATGGGTATTTCCCAATTACCTTAATAAGTAAACAGTTTGCACAGTAATTGTTTCAAGGCTAATAATATCAGGTTTTAAGAAACAGATTCAGAGGGACATATTAGTTCATTTCTACATGCATACTTACAAGATACCAACATTTGTATATCCCTGACCTCTGATTCTGCACAAATCTGAATTTTGCTGATTTAGCTTTGTTCTTTTGAGATAAGTGAGATGACCTGTTTTCACATATTTCATTTTACACAAGCATATTTTGTCTGCTTTAGAAGCACTGGGTGAGTCTGAACAAAGTTGCAGGGGAGAGTGAACTAGAGAGAAAAATTCAGAAAATTAGGCTGTGCAATCTCAGTTACTACATCAGAACTCAAAACTGTGTAATTACAAGCTCACAACTAAAAAGTTTTGCACAGCTTTAAGTTTTAGCACATGACAGTGTCTAGTCATTACTTACTCCATCACACCTAAGTTCCTCAGTATTAAATAGCAATAGAGCTGTCACGCTCAAAGTTGCCTACAAACATCAGAGGGCTTATTGTGAATGCACATGTACAGTCTCACAGCTGTTGCAAAAGCTGTAATTCAAGACCCATCTTTCTCCATGGCCTTCAATGATCAGATACCAAAAGACACTCCTGGCAGTAAATATTATTCCTGCTGTAGCTGGTTTTACAAAGACTGGCCTTTCCCATTTTAAAGGCTTGCTTTGACATAGTCAATACTGTTAGCTGCTTCTGCTTATGTGTATCTTGTTCACAGTGAAAAAAGTCAGTCAGAAAGCTTTGGTGCACCTGGAAATGAAGCCAACAAATGATTCATCACAGTCAATAACTCAGTGTCCACACAGACACCACTAACCAGTCACGTCCCTCAAGGTCTGTACTTTTAGCAATGTTACTGAATATCTTAATCAACAACAAGGACAGTGAAAGTAAGACACCAAGAACAGCTCTGAAGTGGAAGTATGTAGGTTTAGATAGAACATAAAGAAGAAACCTTTTGTGATGAAGAGTGGTGAGACACTGGAACAAGTCACTCAAAAAATGCTCTATCCCTGCAAGTGCTGAAGACCAAGATGGGTTGGGCTTTGAGCAACATGGTTTAGCGGAAAGTATTCCTGCCCATGGCAGTGGGGCTGGAACAAGATGATATTTAAAGATCCCTTCCAGCCCAAACCACTCTATGAGCCTGCCCACAACTCAGATTCTGCACACCAGGAGGGAAAAAATCTTCTCTTTAGAACTCGTTAACACAGCTGCTGAACCAGGCCCTCTTACACTGCAGCACATGTCAATGTATTCCCAAAACACAGCCCATTTACATCTGATTACAGAAACATCTACTGATGCCATATATTCTAGTTCTCACGTCTGCCTCGATCTTTTTATTTGATACATAATGAAGCTTTCAAACTGGAACCAACAGGTAAATTAAGGGACTTTCAAGCCACTGATATTACCAGCTTCTATGAATAACAATTCTTGTTCTTACACACAGTGAACCTCTTTGCATATTTGCTCTTCTAGTATTTTCATGATTTATTTTCCAAAAATGATATGTGTTCCCTAATTATTCTTCATTAGGAATAAAAAAAAGGACAAAATTATCTAACCAAACCACTCTCCTATTTGTTAAACACATAAACACGGAATGTTCTGTGAGAAGATGGGAACTGCAACCAAAATTCAAAAGAGCAACATCACCTGAATTCCATCAGCAGTAGTAAGATTAAGTAATCTTATTTTGAAAACTTAAAAGCCTGTTCTGAACCCTGGTAGAGTACGCCTACTTATCATTCTTCTGAGGACAGACATAGATGGCATATACAGATAACCAAAATACAGATACCATGAACAAGGAGTTGTCTAGAAGTCTCACCAGGATGGCAAGTATATTAATACCTAATCTAGTAGCTCTTGTTAGACAACAGGCAGTCACTTTGCACTTGTAAATGTCACATTTAAGCAAGCATCCTGCTTGCAGACGCTCTCTGCACACTGTAAAAACACTGCTAACAAAATGACACAGAGAGATGGAGTTCAAGTCCACAGAGGGGATATCATCAGAAGTAATGAAGTAGAGGTCTGTTCCTGGACAGCAAACTGCCAGATGCACAGCCATCAAACCAACCTTACGCTTTAGCAGAGCAGGATATATTTTGCACGAAAGTTCTAGAACTTTAAAGGTGTTCCTAAGAAATTGAACTAGTGAACAGCACTGTGCCATCCACCAGCTTGGATGAGATATTCCAAAACATCTGATGCACAGCAGTCTTAACTAGTCAGTCCTGCAGAGATCTTTTGAAAAATCACAACTCCGTGCAAAGGGACAAAGAGGACTTCTAAAAATCTACTGTATCTGACTACAGCTTACACAGACAATAGCAAAAAGATGCATAAGCTTCTTGGGATAATATCCCAGAGTGTTACATTCAATGTCTTTATGTCCGGTGATGACAGACAATGACAACAGAAAATCTCCCTCACTTTCTTCTGTCAAGAACAGATGTCACAAAAGCAAGTACCACATGCAGGAAATGCCTAAGAAACGAGGCAATAATCTTCCAGCATCTGACAGCGACCAGACAGTGCAACTTAGTAGAGTAAAACACGGAATAGAAATTAAGTCTTTTCTTAAAAAGAAAATGCTGCGACAAGAAGCTTCAAGATAGCTTTTCTACTTCAACTGGTGATAAAAATATCTTGTATTAAAAAAAAAAGAGCTTATTTCAGAAGCCATCTATTATTTTGATTAGATCAATGCTTGTAGGCTCTGTCTCAGTCACCCTATTTAATCACACCCACGTTTAAGAAAATATGGTGAACACTTCAATAAGCTTCCAATTCAAATGCTAAACAAATCTGAACAAGCAAAGGCGAAGGATGAAATTTAAAGGATAGTATAGAAACTAGTTATTTTGTGACAGCATAAAGTTTTCTAGTATGGTTCTAAATTAGTCTTAAAAATAGGGACTACACGTTACATAGACCTCTGATGAAAGTCAGTTGAAATTGGTTTTCTTTCTCCTCTGCCTTGACTCTTGGAGATACTATAGGTATTTTGCAAGTTTTTTAGTTAGCCACAGCCTCTTCTTTCATGCTAACATTAAGTTTTTTACTCATCATTTATAATCCAAATGAGGATTTCTTAGGTCTTCTGCAGCCAAGCAAAAGGCTTAACCAAATAAAGGAAATCTCTCGGTGAGCAGACATCTTAGTCTTGATTTTCCTATACATATTCACTGAGTATCCCAAGGAAGTGGAATATCACTATCCTTTGAGTCTTGGCCTTGTTAACTTTTGCCATTTCCTACCAAATCTACTGTGCAAATCACAGTCCCTGAAGAATTCCAAAGTGTCCCATCAGACATACTTCTAAAGGGTTTGTCTACATTGCTTATTTAATACCCAATTATCAAATCAATTTCTAAAAATTACTGTAGTTGTTTTATAGGAGTGAAACTTTACATTTTTATTAATGTTTTTGAAAGATCATGTATCGTATCTGTGGCTCTCTCTTTCTGTCTTCAACCCAGCTGCAAAGTGGATAGAGTCCTTTAATTTCCATCCTGTGTGGAAAATTACACTATGGCTATATTACTTTTCCCTTAATGATATCAATAAAATTAACACCTCTGCTTCAGACCTAAATTCCCATCAAGAAGGGCAGAGACTGCACTCTATACTACCTCTTAAGATCATTATTGCTCCAATAATTATGTCAAGGGTTACAATATTTTTTGGCTGTGAGCCAAAGGCTGCTCTGTAAAATATTATGATGCATTCTCTTTCAGTCTCTTTTTTGGACCCTCTCACAAACGATTTTAGAAGATGCAGCCAGCTGAAAAACAGATGTAGCTTTGATAAAGTCCAACAGCATTATCTGCCCTTTATTACGTACGTGGCATAAACATAAACACACAATTCTTCATCCTGCTGAAACAGTAAATATATATATACTCTCAGATTCCTATGGTCAGGCTCAATTTCTCTCTTAGATTTTTCTCTGATTTAAAGCAATCGGGCAGGCTTTTCTCATGTCCTGACTCCAGCTGACTGCTTTTGTGCTCAGAAATCTCTTGAGTTCTTCACACCCAAAGTCAGGTAAAATGGATGGGTACGACATGCAAAAGTCAGGGAAGATGGACAGCTGTCTCCAAGGCCACTCTCTTCCCCAGCAGCCTTGGCCTTTCCAGCTGTGCTGCCTGGGCCACGCTCATGTAGGATGTGCCTCCCTGGACCTGGAGCAGCCAGGCCTGGGCACAGGGAGCCAGTCTTCCTGTGCCCAGCTGGCTGTCACCTGGAGGTCCTGGCAGGCGGCCTGCTGGAGCAGCTCGGTGGGGTTTGGCTCATCTCTGCCCTTGCAGGAAACCAGGAGACACTCAAGAGCGCTGAGCCGTGGGGCTCAGCCAGGCAGGATGGTGCCAGGCGGGATGGTGCCAGGACCCGCCACGGCCTTGGGCCAGCAGCACTTGGGCCAGCAGGGCAAGGGCTGAGAGCCCACGTGGAGGAAAAGCTTGGGCAGGTACCAAAGCTGCTCTGCCTCCTCCCCAGCCCTTTGCCCAGTCCCAGGAGGCAGAGGTGGGTCTCAGCTGCTGCACAGGAAACCAGGATAGGCTGACAAACAAGGGGAACAAGACAGAGCCCGCCTGAAGTCTTTTCCACATCATCTGCTGCCTGGGACAGCCCAGCCAGGCCTGAGTTTCTCCAAGAGAGGGTGAGACCAGACAGAGAGGGCTCAGCCCCTTGATGCCATGCTGCTCCTGCATTTTGCTCCCTCCCTTGTGCCTTCCACAAGATGGGCCAGACACCTTCAGCTTCTCCAGGAACATGCTGCCAGGGTGATTGCTTCTGAGAGAACCACAAGCTATCTACTGGCTTTAGGAAAACCCTCACTTGATCAAGAGTCCTGCTCCAAAATCCATCCTCATGATAAAGAGGTACCTTAGGCAGCACCTGCGCCATTGCTACCTGCAGGGAGACATCCTCCACAGACAAAAATAAAATGCGGGAAGACTTGGAAGGGAAAGAAACATTTCTCTACTTGACATACATTTACAGTTCCAGCATGGCTTGGGGTGGGGGGGCAAGACATCGCAGGCAAGATATCGCAGGCAAGATCTACAGCAGGTACTATAATTGTGTCTTTCACCAACTTCTAGCCAATTTAAGTATTACTACAAATCAATGCAGGGATGTGGGAACCCATCACTGAGACTTTCCACTGCGGATAAGGAAAACTCATCCAACTTCTGCTCCAGACAGAGGATACAGAAGTTGCAACCACAGGGTACCCTATGGTTTTATTTTATCTGTGAGACCACAGAGAAGATGTGAGCAACTTGGACGGAAAATCTACCTCAACGCTAGAGACATAGGTACATCAATTGCAGGGAAAAACAATCACAAATGGGAGTTCCTTCCAGAAAGCTGCTGCTGGTCCAGTCTACAGTGGGCAATTTCCCAGGGAGAGAGGTAAAGCTGACTTTACTCTTGATCCTAGGTAAAGAAATTCTCACTCATTTCTACAAGACATAAGTGAAGGATCCTATGATGAGTATTAGAGGGGTGTTGCCTCCAGCCAAGGGGGTATGACAGAAAACTGCATTTATTGGACTGTGTGGATCCAGTGGCTTGGAACATGAGAAACACAGGAGTACAAGGCTCTAGCAGATACAAAGGCTACCCTGATGGCATTGAACTACGCAGTGGGCTTGTTGTATAGCTGCTTTGGAGACAAAGGAGATCAAACAGCTGTCCATCTTGCCTGGTCTCTCGAGGACCCTCCTCTCATGGGATTACTGAAGTTTGAAGGACCACAGGTACTGATCACTACCATAACAGTGCACCAGCAGCAATGTCACATCAACCAAGACTCCATGCTTCTCATCCATAAACTGAGTCACCAGCTGGTTCACCAAGTGTCATTAGTAGGAACTGCTCATCCTTTAACAGCCTCATATGGCCAGTGGAAAAGTCTAATGGAGAATGGTGATTAACAGTAGATTATTGTGACATGACTGAAATCAACCTGCTGCTATACCAGACACACTTCAACACAAACTGGAGTAAAAGGCAGCCCAGCAGTGTACCAAAACCGGTACCACTAATCCTTTTGGCAATAGAGTTCACTTGCACTTGGAGGGGTGCCCAGTATACCTGGAATCCCCCATCCCTGGGGGAGGGACATAGTCTCTACCATCTGCCATGGACCAATCCAGGCTGCACTGGACAACGGGGAAGCTCAAGAACACCTGCAGTAAATTGATGACAACATCACGTGGGGGGTAATACCGCAGAAGCAGCTTTTGAGAAACAGAAAAAATGCCTCAAATCTTTCTGAAAGCTGTTTTTGCCATTCAACAAAGTAACGTCAAAGAACTTGTACTGGAATAAAATGTTAAGAGAGAGTTTGTTAGATCCCAATGGGTGTGATCAACAAAATCACACCTGCATATCCCCCAATTAGTAAGAAATGCACAAGCCTTCTTAGGCATTGTAGGTTTCTGGAGAATACAAATTCCAAATTACTGTCTGATTTCCAGCTCTCTCTATGAAGTGACCCAGAAGAACAATTTCACATGGGGCTCCGAGCAACAACAAGCCTTCAAAAAAATCTAACAGGTGACAGTTCATGCAGCAGCTCGCAAACCAGTCTGGACAGGACAAGATGTAAAAAAGATACACAAAAGTCAGGGAGAACCAACCTTCCTAGAGCCCCTGGCAGAAAGCACCAGGGGAGCCTTGAGGTCAGCAGCTAGGGATTTGGAGTCTGGAACAAAGAGGACCTGAGGCCTGCTATACCCCAAATGAAGAAATACTGCCCAAAAAACTGTTTGAGTTTTGTTAACTATATTGTGCTAATAAGGAAAGTGAAGTACCTAAGTTTATGAAAGAAGGTTACTCCAGCTGAAAAGACAGGACACCACTTCTCCAAAAAATGACTTTAAAGACAAGTAGTTGCATACTACATGTAAGAGAGCTGATAATCTTGACATTTGAAGCCTAGGAGCTTCTTTTTTTCAGCAAATAAAGTAATTTAGATTCAGAAGAAAAGACAGGGAAGAAAAAGATGTGTTTCAGAGCCACAGCTATCTGATTGTCCTGCAAAAATGTAGAGTCAGCAGATGCCTGTCATAAAATCACAGAACATCCTGAGTTGGGAAGAATCCACAAGGATCATGGGTCCAACTCCTCACCTGCACAGGACAACCCCACGAATCACACCATGTGTCTTTAGCAGAGAGGAAAGTTAATGACAGAGCAACTTTCTCACCCTCACAACGTCATTTTTTTTAAAAAAAGAGACCTTCATTAAACTGCATTCCTTTCTAGAAATGGTCAGAATCAAACCTCTGCAGGGCCAGGATTTCATGTTTGCATCTGACAGAAAGTCACTTAGAGCAGCAGCACATTGCTTGTGTATTTCTCGCACTTTTAACTCCTCAAGGGACATCAGAGAGGTTGGATAAGGGGAAAAATAACAACCTTTCAAGAAGTAAAATATGATCATTCTATGAATGCAGCTGTAGACAACTGTAGAAAAACAGAGGTAGTGAAGAACAAATCCCTTCATTTTGGTGAATCTTATAATTGGACAATTCAAAAATGAGGTCAACATCCCTAGAGGTAGTTTCAGGAAGGTCCACGGCAAAAAAAGCCTAGAGTATGGAATTTCCTTTGGAAAAGATCTGGAATGGCATCAGGAGCTACAATAAAGTGAGTGTGACTTTGAGTGGCTGCTCCCTCAGCTCCATTAGAAAAAGCAAGAGCAAGTCCAGCTGATAAGATGTGCTGAATGCTAAACTTAATGACTGTCTTCATAGTGAAAAAAATACTCAGGGTTCACCACCAGAACTACAGTCCATATCCCAGGAAAGTACAAAATATTAATGCAACTAACTCACTGTTTTGATCACTCATCCAGATCATCAAGAAATATCACTGAACAAAGGAAGGACTTTGTCTTGTATTTTACCCTCAGAAGCCACTTTGAATAATACAGTGACCCAATGTCCTGGGGTGACGTTGTGGTGCTTGTATTCCCAATCGTGTGTTCAGTTTGTGCTTCGTGTTGTGTTCTGTGCTTTCGGGACTGGCTCTGAGGGTGAGAGTTTGTTTTGTCTTGTTATCGGCCGGCTCACCTCCCCCACGGTCTGTGTTTANTAAGGCAAAATAATTCAAGAGGCAACAAATAAATCTATTACTAGTTTGTCTGTGCACAAAACACCTGCCATTTGTCCCCAATTACTGCACTCTTTATAACTTCAGGCATAACAAAGAAATGAGTCTTCAGCCTTGACTCATCCTCAATTAGGTAAGGGATAGAGGTCAAGCATCTGCCTGCAAAATTACTACCAAGAAAAGATCTGACAATTATTGATTGGCTTAAACAGAATTAAAGGGAAAAAAAAAAAACAAGTCACGAACTTCTAATGAACTGCAAATAAAACTGTAGAAAGAGACAACAACAACACTTTGTAGGGAACAGATCAAGTTTTGCACTTGACAAAACTGCTAAAAAAGCTTTTACAGTTAAAAAATAGTCAATAAAAATGAAGTGTTTTGCTTTCCTTACAGTTTTGCTGCTATTTTCAAGAACCTAAGAACCAAAGTCCCATAAGACTACATGTCTCTCTAGCAAAGGGCAATGCCAGAAGGTTACAAGATCATCAGTTTTCCAATGAAGGAAATACTATACCCATTTCTACACAAAATACTCATATTGGATATTTTTTCCAAGAACCTGTAAGGCTGAACTGAAAAAAGGAAGTTAATCAATACATTCCTCAGGAGGCTATAAAGGTTAATGTGCTACTCACAACAATGTAAGATCCCTCTTAAAGAACATGACCAGACAGGAACAATTTTAACTGACACTTTTAAAAACATATTATATTATAGCCAGTCAATCCCCTTCCACTTCCCAAAGCAAGGCTGATTTTAGTGAACTTTTAATTCAGATTATATTCTACTTCAAGCATAAACTGTTCCCTCAGAACTTGCAGTGAAAACTTGGTATTTTCCCCTAATTTAATTATCTTGCACCCTAGTCTGACATAACTTTATACCTACCTTGCATGGTATTGGAAAGCAAGCACCTTCTATCAGTAGAGAACACTAGAATTAACATCCAGTTCCTGGAATTGCCTTTTTAAATGAAATATAAGGTATTCAAAAGGGGTAAAGACAGAGGAGATGTCTTTGAGCACTGCCTTCAAGGTGGTACTTTGTCATTTACCAGATGCCATGCCCGTGGCAGCTCCCCATCGACCCTGCAGCTGTGGCTGTCTTGACAGAAGCATCAGTCTTCAAGGCACCAGTGATGCCCCCTGCACTTCTGCGGTGCCTGGTGTGATCTTGGGGAAGCCACCTACTCATCCAAGCATTAAAATGGAAAATGCTTTCAGGGTTGGAGAGATATAAGGAAATGACTACATAAGAGTTCTAAAATCTTTAAGTGACAAGACCTTCTGAAACAAATAGGCACAGCAAAATGGGGACAAATAGCAACAGAAAGAAACTGTCTTAGAAACGCCAAAGATTAATTATTCATTATTTTAGTATTATCCCAAATGTTTAAATGGGAAAGTTCCATCGCTAAATGTTAGACTGTACATCTGCTGCTTGCTGAGAACATATGGTGCAATTGTAATGGGAACTGCTGTCTAAGGGAATAGAGCACTTTATTTGGAAGCACTTGCATTGTTCATCATCTTTCACTAAGCACATACAAGTTGCTCCACTATTCATAAAATCATAGAATGGGTTAAAGGAGACTTTATATGTCATCTAGTTCTGAACCCCTGCCATGGACTAGGACACCTTCTACTAGACCAGGTTGCTCAGAGCCCCACCCAGCCTGGCCTTGAACACTTCCAGGGATGGGGCATTCACAACTGCTCCAGGCAACCTGTTGCAGTGCCTCACAACCCTTACATTGAAGAATTTCTTCCTAATATCTAACCTAAGGCTACTCTCTTTCAGTTAAAAGCCTTTTACCCCTTGTCCTACCCCTACATGCCCTTGTAAAAAGTCCCTCTCTGGCTTTATCGTAGGTCCCTTGCAGGATACTGAAGATGCTCTATCATCTCTCCAGAGCCTTCTCTTCCCCAGCCTGAACAACCACAACTCGCTCAGTCTGAATACGAGAGGTGCTCCAGCCTTCTGATCATCTTTGGACATGCTGAAACAGGACAAGGTCCTTCTTCTGTTTGAGGCCACAGAGCTGATGCATCACTGCAGGTGAGGTCTCACCAGAGCAGAGGGGCAGAATCCTGTCCCTTACCCTGCTGGTTACACTTGTACACTTGTGATGAAGTCCAGGGTACAACTGGACTGCAAGCACACATTGACAGGTCATGTCCAATCTCTCAAACACCAGCACCCCAAAATCCTTCTTTTCATGGCTGCTCTCAGTCCGTTCTCCACTCACTGCATGTCAGGATTTCAGCACATGTTTGTACAGCCCCGTTCTGAACTGTTCTATATTATGTATCTATATTTTTTCTTTTCTAAATATGTAGCTAGGACACAAAGTCACTCAACAGATCAAATAATTCAGAAGTAAAGAATATCTCTCACCTCAGTCAGGCTAAACTCAGAGAAAAAAAAGTATTTCCAGAACAATCTTTGTTTTGATAATTACTTTTTTTAAAGAATCTCCAGGTGACAGCATCAGACTTCCAGAATCTGTTCTGGAAGTTTACACCAATCTCTATAAGTAAGATAAGCCCATCAAAAACCTTCTAACTAATTTCTGTTATATTAACCAATTTAAAATTTATAGATAAGTGTAAACAATTTCCTATTTACTTGAACTTCTTATTACTCCACTTCTGGACCACCACCCACTCTTCACCAAGCAAAACATTCCTGTGTTTATTTAAGCAGATGAATTGCCTAATTTGACACAAAAGAGAGTGGACACTATGGATTAGTCCTACTGTCTTTCATCTGCTTTCAATAGATAGAAAGGATATTCAGCATCTTACTGCTCCTTTTACTAAGATTTCTGTTTTCCTTAAATTCTTACCGTGAATTGCAAAATACATGTTTTCCTCTTATTCAGCTTTGACAAATTAGCACTCTGAATTTGCCAAGCACAGGGATTTGGCATTCCACACGTTATTGAATGAGGAAGTCATTAACAGATCAAAGCTCAAATGCTGGTGTGTCTGTTTGAAGTTATCTGCATTCTTACATAAATACTTCCCAGGCATACAGTGCTCACTCCTGGCTGATTTGAGGATACCATCTACAAGGAAATATTTGTAATATTCAGGCCAATGAGTTACATTAATCATTACGGTCTCGTCTTTATGGATTCTGACTGCAGCTTTAAGAGTCTCCATTTATAACGAGGATCTGAAAAAAATTACAAACAAAATGCTGACACACCCATAAAATAGAGAAAACAGCTAATGGCTCAGACTTTAAACTTTGCTCAGGAAGATGGCTGTTTGAATACAAGGAACAAAATACACAGAAACTGTAAACAGAAAATACAGGGAAAGTGAGGTTTAGGCACACAGTAACTAAAAATGGAGGTGGAGCCAAACTATCAAAGTACTACTTAAGATACACAGGAGATAGGCATAGACAGACAAGTCTGATTGTACTGAAAATGTAATTATAGTTATTTAATTGAAGAAAGTACTACAGGTAGCACATTACAGCCCAACACAAAACTTACAGTCCACAAAAAACAAAGGATTCCTGTGAATATCCAAACCAAAGACACTGGCAAAAAAAAAAATCCAGAAGTTTAATGCCAGCCTTACTGCAGCTAATTTTAAGCTATTATACATATATGTACTTGCAACACATTAATCTGTTCTTTAACCCAGACCAGCTGAAGTTACGTGGAAAGAGCAAATCATTGAGTGCTAACCCTGCCCTGACCACCCAGTTCATATGAGTCATCTGCAATCACTCAAGCTGTTGTGAAAGCATAAACTTGTTTGAAAGCAGAAGTGAATCCACTTTTTTTTTTTTACTCTTTTTCCCACAACTCCTCCTCTGGCCTTATTCTCTTCAGTCTAATAGCTCATGTTGTGTATGGTTTCCAAGCTGGGGACATCAGCACGAGGCACACATGTACATGGCTGCCCCTGGTCTGGCCCTGAGACCTGTCCATAGCTCCAGTAGAACTCTCTCTCACCATGCCCAGGGACCTGCTCAAAAATTCCCCAGCTTCAGCCTGTAACATCTAAAAGACCTCCAAAAGCTTCCTAAGTGAATAGCCAAAATGACAACTACAATCCTCAAGCTCTGACAAACAGAAATGAAAGAACTGACCCAAGAGCACAAACCCAGGTTTCCCTCTGCAGTTTCTGAAGCTGAGAATATCAGGCAGCACAGTGAGCCTCTGGAAAGGCCATAAATGCAGAAGGTGCTGTACCAAAGCAAAAGCAATGCCTCAAGACACAAATTCCAGGGCAATGTGGATTGTGAACAGATGACAGCAGTATAACATAACATTATGTTATAATTATACTGCTCCTCTGGAGCTTATGAAAATACCAAATCTCAATGCTGTGAACAGGAGTACTGAAATACATAAGGCAGGTAGAGTGAAAGAGTTAGATCTTTTAAAATGTCTTCTCTATCTTTTTACACAACTAAGACCATTTAATAGTTTCAGAAGTTCCTGTTGCCAGACATAAGTGAAAGGCAATGTTGAACGAGAAAAGAAAAGTCTTGTAAGGTTGGCCAGGAATACTTACTTGAGTCATTCCCCCATTTAGGAATGAGCTATACAGGAGTACAATACCTAAGAGGAAGCATTTCCAAAGCAAAAACTAGAAGAGTAGCTAGAAACAATTCCCCGATGCTTTCTTCTGAGCTACATGAATTATTTTGTGTCTTTATTTGAGAGAGATAGAAATACTTGAGAGAAATAAAAACCCAAAGACAAGCTCCTATTCTGATAACCTTCCTTTAAAGTGCATGGGAAAAGCCAAATGGAAAGTGTTTAATTACTTTGCTCAATGAACAGTCAATTCAACTTCTGAGAATATATTTCCTCCTTCCCACTGTGAGGAAGGAGGAAGCATTTATTGTCCTGACAAATGCCTGAGCGTAACAGGCCAGGTGCAGTGATGGCACAAAAATGTGAAGAGCTACAATGCTCCCAGGAGAGCATGGCCACAGGTGTGTCACAAGAAGGTGACATCTCACATCAGCTGAAACGACATCAACCTGACAGGATTCAGCTACAAGGGTCCTATGAAGCTTCACCTGTAAACATGGTACACAGCTCACAATCAGAACTGCCCAAGGCACAACAGGTCCCACAATAAGAGAGTGCACAACTTACCCGGAAGGACAGATTATACCCAGTTGTATCTTGCTTGCCCATCTACCCACATCATTTAATGTTTATGTGTCATTGTATCACTGCCACTTCAAAATCTGGAGGAACTTTGCTTTATGGCCAGGCTTTACTGGACTCCATCTGAAACACAGATGTTCATTGTCCATTAACACAACGGCCTGTGTGCTGATTAGGTGACAAAAGAAGTGGGTTTCTGCAATATCTTTATTTAATGCTGGTTTCATCAGTAAGCTGCAAATAGCACCCATCACACTACCACAACCATCAATACAGGACAAACACAGAAACAGTAAGAAAACTGCACAGCACTTGTCTCTTAGTGGCTGTCGGGCACTGCATAGCTTTCACGTTGATGTCTCTTTCTGAACTGTTATTTTGGTGGCATCGGTATCAAAGCACTAGAAATGACTGACTGCTATCAAACTGTGCAGGCACCCACAGTCCCTAGCACCTAAAAACCAATACTGTTATTTATGTTAGCAACAAGGAACTGCGTACTCTGCCCCTGGGCCAGACTCCAGGGTAACCACGGTTTCCCACTGGTTTTTATAACAGCATAAATACAGCTGTGAGTCCAGGGCAGCTTGCGGATTCTTCCGAGGGTTCCTCAAGGACTTGACCTGAAGCAGCAGCTGTCTATGAGAATGCAGCCTATGACTTCAGGCCTTGCACCCTAATTAAGCATTTTCCAGTCATTATTCCTCCCAAATGAACGTTAGCAGCAGAGGACACATGATAGTATCAAAACCAGATAGTGGCCTTTTTCTCACTTTATAACATAAAGAAAAGGAGACTTTGCATTATGAACCATTTGAGCCATGTTTATGAATCCACCTGCAAAAAACAATGAGATCCTTTCCCTTCCAAGAAAGCCAAAGAAATTGTTTCAGTCAGTACTTAACTGCTTATCTTCAAAAAATAAATAGAATTTTTATTTTTTTTTTACTAATGAAGTAATGTCAATTAAAATCTTTTAATTACTGAACAACAAATAAAACTGATTTTTTTTAAATATTGGTCAAGACTTCTTTATTTTTCCTGACACCACAATACTTGAAAAATAAAACTGAAGTTAATTTTATACGATTGTTTATCCCAGGTGTTACTGAAGCACAGTATATGTCTCAGTAGCTAAGTGATCAATATGACTGGCTGAAGAATCTCCTGAAAAGCTGTTATTTTTAAGAGAATTACATCCTCGAAGACACATAAACACTATCATGACTTCTCTCAAATTCATTTACTACATGAAATTATTATAAAAAGGTATTTTTTCATACCATATTGAAAGTATGCTTTTAAAAATTCACAGACAAACAAAAACAAAGTTTGTCTTTAGCAGCAATCTTTTCTTTTTCCTACTCTGAAACTCTTGTTACAGATGAGTCGGACAGTTAAAGCCCAATTAAATTAGCTTTGATATGGGCAATGACAATAGAGGTTTCATCACTAGCCTAACATGAAGTATTTTAGAAACAAAGAAACAGAATAACTAAAAATCACATATAAAACTACCAGTTGTTCAAGAAGGCATTTTTAAGTGTTAACAAACCTAATTCAGAAACATCCATGCTAATTATCAGTTATTGTACTGGCACCATGTTCATGAGCCAGAAAAAAACTCCAATTATGAGCCATTGCTGAAGAATCAAAATAACCGTGGTTCACCTACAGTGTGACCCAGCGCTCACTTCTGGATGGCTGTTCACCTAGGAAATTATTTCTTCTGCAAATGAAAGGTCAACACTGGACATTCAATGCCAGTTCACGGCCCTTGTTCTCACCAACTTAAACTTCATGACCTGTTTTCTGTAGTCTGAAGTAAAAGAACAGAGAAAGTGTTTTTGTACTGATGGAGCAGAATGGAAAATGGGCAGATCTTGCTACATCGGGTCATTGGTGTATCATCTTCCACACCGTGTGAGCAAGTATTGCCAGGAAGACTATAACCTATGCATAAATGAAAGGCCAATGCTTCAAAGGAAAGTTTGCTGTAAAGGTATTTTTAGCAAAAAAGAATAATTACCATTCTTAACAGTGCTAATTCTTCCTCAACTGCCGCAAAAAACAGTGGTTTTTATCTAGTCTAAGAATGAAATGCTTTTTTTCTTTTAAAAAAGCAGAAATAACTGCAAATACACTAAGACATACTTTCTGTGCAGCAGTAATGATAGGAAGACAGTTTCATACATTAGCTGATAAGCTCATTGAAAAGAGCAGATGCACATCCCCCTTGAATAGCATTACGCCACATTTCCACTCAGGGATTTTTGTGAGCCTGGGTTTGACAGCTGGCATAGCAGCTCAAAAACTTGGGTGCTGCCTTATTACAGGTTCTATTATAATCACTATAATTAAAGAACTGACAGCACTTCCATTATGAATTCTTATCCAGGGGTTAATAATTGAACTGTAAAATTTGCTTTGGGATGGAATTTTGTATGTAGGTATGAATGCCTTTCTCATTGCATGAAAAAGAAGGGTCTGGGGTTTTTCCACTTCTCTCTGAATACCGAAAATTATAATGTCTAAAAAACATCTAAAAGCATCCTGAAATACAGTGCCTATAACATCAGAGAAGCCCTTCCAGAGATTTTTAAGAAAATGATTCAATAAAAATGTCTTATTTTGGTTCTATGCACCCAAGACGGACAAGAGGTTTATGAGATACAGAGTCCAGCCATGGGACTCGCTTGTGTCTTCAGGCAGGTAATGTCTCTGTGCTTCACCTTCCCTGTCTCTGGAAGGAGAAAAATGGGCATAATGATCTGCACATGAAATGCACTCACTGAAACCTCGGGAACACACTGTGTACCTGACATGTCTTTTTCAATATAATGCATGACTGCTGACCCTTGTACATCTGCAGACTTGATATTCTTCCTTCCCATGGATCCACACAGATCCTGTGCGTGCGACAGGTCAGGCCACCTATGGACATCTGATGCCAATTTCATAAATACACTTGTCCCATGTAATCAGTGAGGGCTAATATCAGAGTTTCAAGATCCTGACTACACCTGAATGTTGAAGGCTTAATTGCAAGAGTCTAGAGAGCTTAACATGCATACTACAATAGCCTAACTGCTTGTAACTACCCACTTAACTATACACAGGAATTTTTTATTAGCTGTATAATCAATCATGAAAAAATGTGAATGAAGCTTTAGCTTACATCAAGATTTTAAAACTTATTACTGCTGGTATTACCTTTTGGCATCTCCCTCCATATATCTGATCAAAAATACGTATTATAAAAACTCATCTTTTTAAACTCTAAAGAACCTCTCAAAAGCAGAACCTCTCATACACAAAAGGTAAATGAACAACAAAACACTCTTGGAAGTAGTACCATTAGAAGAACTGCCTTACTTTCAAAACTCTGAACAAATTAACTCTACTAGGCACAGGTGTATCTCTTTCCTGAGGGTTTTTAAACAGAACGATCCACATCAAGAGACCTCAAGTCTGATGCTGCAAGTCATGTCATCAATAGAATTTCAAAGCAGTTTGCAAACAGAGATATTGCAGTTATCAGCCTCTTCAACATTGTATTTTCTCTGCTTGACTTGATTCACAGTCATTGAGGATTGTGGTATCACTATCCACAGCATAATACTGACCAGAATAAAGTACTGTTACAGCTGTACAGGGAAAACAGTGCTTTAATCCTCAGACACTACATTCACAATCATGTAATACTGCCAATGCTACTTCTCTAAGACTATAATAGTACCCTTAAAAACATTAAAAAAGCTGTTCCATAAGTACATATGGCATGAGCTAAATGACAGCAGAAATCAGAACATGTGAAATAGCTGAAATTAACACTTCATTCTACCACTACTACTTATAATGTACACGTTCTCTCTTTAAGATATAAAAATACGGTATTTGTTTGTAACAGTATTGGTTTTAACATCAGGAAATATTAAAAACTGCCATTGTATCACTACTAAAATTCCTTCTAATAAACCCAAATAAGGAAAAAAAAGTCTTTGTTTTCCTGCAGGTAAGTGGCACCAACACAATTTCAAACCATCAACATAATTTCTTGCTGGCATCACTAATGACGTCAGCAAGACTTTACGAAAACACTTGGCATTTCAGTCACAACAATTGAATTGTGTTAACTGCACTGCAGAACCTGGGAGGCTGTTAACCTTGTTTGAGCCTCTTCAGCACTTTACCCAACACTGAAGAGGAATGGGAAGAGCAATTTCCAAAGGTCTTGGCCAGGAGGAGCCCGTGCCAACGGCCTGCCTCTCTCTACCTGCTCTAACATAGTTAGCTTACACAGTTTACCAAACACTAAATGAGTTCATATTATAATCAAACAAGATGACCCAGCAATTTACAGCCACAAAAAACATTTTCGTGTTTTACAACTGAAATCAGATTCAGAATGAACTTGGCAAGCAACAAAGAGCCTCCAAGAAAAATCATTACCAAGAAAACACACCTAGGAATAACTGTGCGAGGTCAGAGGAGTACATTTTATCACAGTTTTAAAGAATTAATTTCTCTCTTCCTGAAACAAAGTGTAAAAGAAAAAAACAAAAACCCACCNACCCACAAAAAAAAAAAAAAAAAAAAAAAAAAAACAAGTAAAAAAACTCCAACACCCCACAACAAGCACATCAAAAAAAAATAGAACACCACAACCCCCCAAAAAAGCCCCAAAACCAACAGAAACACAACACTCAAACCTCAAAATGCTGTTTTTAGAACTACATTGTAAAATTGTCATCCGTTTAAAGACTTCTCCGAATTTTTTCATACAACCACTGTGGTGGTTTGTAGGTGTTCTCTAAGCCACAAACCCATCTCACACGCAGTGATATTACAGAAGGATAAACAGAGACAAAGGATACAAGGTTTTCACTGACATTCAAACACCAAAACCCACAAACATGATCATTTTTAAAATAAAATTTGTTCAATGTTAAAAATAAGAGTATGCATACGTGTCTGTGTGGCTTTCCAAATTAATTTATTCCTTGTACAGCAAAGTAAACGAAAATCTCCATTTTTTCAGTACCTTCTTTCTTCTAAAAACTGGTAAGAGTTTGCTGCATCTTACTGAGGGAGCTCAAAGTTCAGACAGCTCATTTAGTCCTACAAGCCTCACCACCAAATTACAACTGCGCTTGGAATGAAGGAATGAGTCAATATGTGCTGCTTCACCTTTTCCATAAGCAAATAAGGTAAGAGGTTTATCTCCCCAAAATCAATATTGATAAAGAAAATCCATACCAACAAAGAAAGTTAATACCCTGTTGATTTAACCAGGTGAAAAATTACTACATCTTCATTTTTGCCTGAAAGAAAATAAACCAATTATTTGCAGAATGATTTACAGAATGAACTGGCATCAGTCAGCTGCTAAATTTTGTCCATTGCTTCACTCTCTCTTAGTAGATATACAGATGTGTAAACTGCATACTTCTACAAATGGTAACTACTCAACTGTCCCAAAGAAGCCAATTTCATACAGCAAAATCTTATCCTACCTCAAATAAGAAAAAAGAGCAAAGCCCGTCAAAGTTCTACTGTGATTACTGTCGTATGATACTCTTTCAAGTTAAAAATTCTTGTGAGACAAGGAATTAACTTTTGAACTACATGGCCTTTCCTCTTAAACAGACTGTCATAGGATTTACTACAAAATTCAGCAGAATAGGATAGTATATGAAGAAGTAAATTAATTGGAATCTAAACAATAGTCATGGAAAAAAATTCATAGAATCAGTTTTAAATTTAAATATGATTTTAAATATATAAACAAATTAAGAAAGAAGACATGGAAAATTATGCTAGTGTATTTCTGGTTCACACATTTCATTTCTTAGAGGCTTTTTAGAATGAAAGGCAGCATTTCTCGAACAAGAGCCACCAGCAGTGTTATTTTTATGGCCACTCTAAGGCAAACAGGCTAAGAACCGTTCATCCAGGTTTCAGCTCCAGACATTCAAAGGTGCTTCTGCGTGGTGCCAGACAGGTTTGTAGAAACTGAAGGGTAATCATCAGAAGCACAGTCATCAATCACAAGCCAGCAGGCAAAAAAAACAGCAGAGTTAGCAAGAAAGGTTACCGCTAAGAATCCTTTAAGAACCCTGAGAAAAAGAAGAGGACTAGCGAAAAGATAAGGGAAAATAAGTTTTGTAGATGAAAGTGACCTTACAAAGAGAAGAGTGAGCAATGTCAGAAGTGACAAAGACTATGACATTTGGGAGATGGGAAAAAACCCTTACTGCTCAGCAAAGTGCAGAGGCAGAATTCTGGTTTCCTCATTTTATTTTTGGAAGCTCAGCTATCTTCAGTCTGCTGCATTTCAGCTGTCTGTTCACTGATCCCAGGACTTACATGGAGCAGGCACTAATTTAACTGTACACTGCACTTTCACATCTGGGCAGATTAGACCAAAGAAATGAAGCCTGATTCATTTGCTAAACAGCAAAGTAATTTGATCAATCTTAGGAACATGAAAGGCATTAAGTGTAACCTTACTCCATAATTCCAAATCATCAACCTGTTCCTTGTTCACTTGCTACATATACCCATTTCTTACCCTTCATCGCAAGCCAACATCCTCACAGCCCAATAATTTGTATTAGTCTTTCACTCCTATGTCCTTTTATTCCATATTCTGAGTGGCCTTCTGGGTACGATTTTTCTACCAGCAACTGCATTGCTGTGGAGGCTGCAATCCTTTAAAGTAAAATCAGATCAAAATTCCTTTTTTAAAAACTCGTCCACTGCCTTACAGGGAAAACTGGAAGCACTGCTCACCTCACAGATTTTCCACCTTCTTCAACACCAATAAAAATTCACCCATGGTCTGTGTTGAGCTTCCCAACCTTTCCCTCTTGCTTTTCCCACAGCATCTTCCCTGGTGGATGCAGTCATCCTGCAGGTGTAACAGACCAGGTAACCAAAGGAGGCAGGCAGGCAGAAAAGTGTTAGGACAGTGTGAAGGACCAGCTTGGCAAGGTTACAGCTGCTTTCCATGAACAAAAGTCCAATCCAGCTGCCAGGGACAGAGAAGAGGCCACAGACAGGGCCACAGTTTCCCTCTCTGCACGATTCCGAGCAGAGATGTGAACCAAGGACTGTTCTCTACGCAGAGTCTCACTGACAGAGTGTAATGATCCTGGGGACTCCCTGCAGCAGTCTATCCTGTCAAACCAATTCCATTTTGTACCAAATACAAACGTGCACTCAGCAGGAAAAAAGAAAGCAAGCTGTCCCACTGAAGTGAGTGATCCTGGAGTCACCTATCTCACAAAAGTCAAATCAGGACATGTGAGGAAGAAGAAAAGTATCAACAGTCCTATTTTTTTTCCTGCAAACCCCAAGAACCTTAAATCTTATTTTTACTCAAATGTGACCAAGAATCATAATAAAATATTGATTTTTCTGTCTTAATAAAAACATTTTTTCTGGTTTATTTCAGTCTGCCATATATTGAAGCAATAATCCTCGACTAGGTAATTTTTTTTTCATTCATTTTACAATTCAGCCTCCAAACTAAACATCAAATAAATTTCAAGCCTCAGCCTTTTAGTACCTCAGTACAACTTGTACAGCTTTCAAGGATTATGATATCTAGAAACCAAAGATCAGTAATTTGGTGGAAGTCCCACCTGTGTAACAGTCCATTAGACTTTTTTTTTATTTGACTTACCCATTTTTGAAAGAAGGACATTCTATAATAAATGAAAAGAAAGCAGGCAGACATACAATGATGCAAGAAGCCTAAAGAATAAGCAACATTGCTGTACCACATGGTAACATAAACCAGTCCACTTAATTCTTAAAACCTACCAGTCCTCTTATCCAATCTTTAAAATACACAACACTCATTTTACAATACACAAGCACTGTCAACATTCATAAAAACACACACATTACACTGTAAACACATGCACTAAGTGCAGTCCTATCAAACTGAAAACAGCATTGCTGTGACACAGGCTGCGGAAAAGCTCCCTTTTTACTGCAAGAATGTTTTCTAAAAGGGAGGAAAAAAATCTCAAAATTAAGTGAAAAGGGTCACGTGATGTTTTTACACACAATTACACTCTTAAGTCAACAGACTCCAATACACAGAGTGATAGGTGTTCATGTAACAAAATGGTTATCTTAAATTAGACACGTGCACATAGATTGATATTGAGATTAGCAAAACTGTGTGTACTGTACACACATTAAAGAAACAGAAAACAATCCTCACTCTTTTCCACCTCTCAGTATGAAGTATCACTTACTGTACGTGTAACCGTGAAATTGGTTCTAATGAATTATGGCCGTGAATTGGTTCTAATTAATGAATAAGTTAAATCAAAAGAAGAGTCTGGTGAGGAGAGTTTCAATATATATATGTACAAATGCATCTTCCTACCCTTCCTAAATAAAGGTGGTGTCAAAATACACTGTTACACTAATCCTTGCACTGACAACAAATCATGAATTGGATTGACAGATCAGAACTGTTTTATCATTTTGTAAGTCTTCAAATTGATCATGGTACTCCCACTACAAGGCTCCTAAGGCAATGGACATGTAAAGATCTGACTGGGAGACAGGGTGGACCTCACATCCATCAGCTACATCATCCTTCAAAATGAAGTAACACTTATTAGCTAACATATCGAATACAACCAGATATCTACTTCAGAGAGATCCCACTTCTGACTGAAGTGTTATGATTTTGAGATCTGCTCTCTAGAATCAGGACCTAGATTTCACCTCATTCAGCAATTACTGTATTTCCAAAGATGTAAACTGCTTTTAACCTTAAGAGATTTTGTTTGCTGAATTTACATGGCAGCTGCAACTTTCAGTTACAATAAAACTGTGTTCAGCAGAAGCATAAATCACCACCTTCCTAGATATATTCACAAAAGCTGGAAACAAAGATTTTTTCATACATCAATGAACAGGAAATACGTATTGTTAAGTGTATCACTTGAATCTATTAGAAAAGGAGTCACTTTAGTGTTCACTTCAGTAATTAATGTAAGAATCATTCATGTGCTGAAAAAATGATGTTAAGTGTTGCCTATCCATTTGTGAAATCTTTTACATGTTTTCCAAAAGCTATTTTTCCTCATTCTTTGTACCATTCATGCATTCAGGAATATGCTTTCTGAGTTTTAATTTGGAATCTCTAATAAGGTTGAAAGAAGAGACTCCAACTATCATTTATAAATTAACATTAATCACAGAAAACCATAATGCAGCTGTGTTTCAGAGAAAAAGCATTTCCATGAATGAGACAAGAGGTAGCAATTTCAATTAAAATAAAAATTCCTAAGCATCACCACCAAGCTTAATGCACATTCTAAGAATTTAATCAGAGTGATCTCAACATGCAGTATGTCTGAACTACTGAACTGTAATTAGCAAAACCCTTTCCAAATGCGTACGAATAGAAAAAGATACAGAATACATACCAGATTTAGAGATGGACAGTGCAGCTGTGCTTTGTAACGTACAACATTAACTGGAAAAATACAAGAGCTAGCTGAAGGACTTGTTTACCAAGTTTTAAATACATTTTACACAACTTCACTGGGATGTGGAAAGAATCATCAAACTAAGCAGTGGGAATTCTGCCTGTCAGCAATAGCAATGCACTGGTCACACAGAACAGTTACTTACACACTTGGCAATGCCCTAAAACACAAAAGCACAGGTCAGACAAGCCCTTACATGTTAAAAAAGGAAATTCCCATGGAGCCTCATATTCCTCTGCTGTAAGCCTTCACACAAGGCCAGCTGAGAGAGGGGGTGTAAAGACCAACACTTAGAAGTGCAGTCCAGTCTGAATTGCAGAGGGAGTCAGAACAACATGTGGAGCAGGAGGTGCAAAACCTGCATCCTAAGCAATTCACGCTACTTGGCTGGTGGACCAGCACATTTGGCAGCAGTTGGAAATTCCTCCTGGCTGTCACACTGCTGTCTGGACCTGCTGCTTTCCATAAAGATAGCTCCCCATCATAAATGTGTGTGCCCCAGCAATAAGCAGAAAGTAAAAGGATAGTAATCGCAGACCAAATCTAGCACTACAAGTTTCATCTTTGTTTTCAGTATTGAAAGAAATGCATTAATAATTTTTCTTTATTTTCTCCTTTTTAGTTACTTCCTTTCCTAAAGTAGAAACAAAATACACCATTTATTTTGCTTTTTGTTTATTTTCAGAGGTGTCAAATCACCCCACAAACAGCTGAGAGACACTTCAACTTATCCTCCCACTGCAAATAGGCTCTGGCTCCCTCTCCCACTCAAATAGGTCTCACTGCACAGTCACCCTTTCCTTCAGGGAAGGGTGCAGTCAGCACAGAATACATCAAATTAGAGAATTTAACCATTGAAATCTAATCAGACACAGCAGAGTGATTTCTCCACAAGCTTAATTATGATGCTGCTATGATGAAGAACACAGTGAATGCTAATGCCTGGGACAAAAACAATGGCAAGAATATCCTTCTGGTGGCAGCATGGACATCTGAGGAATTTAATTCTAACCATGGCTGCAAGACGTAATAATGTCCAACAGTCAAAAATGAAGTGGCAGTACACTGTCTTGTTATACTTTTGCACAGTTTAATTTTATAACATGTCTCAAATGGTTTATTCACCCTGACCCTCTAGGGGTTGACTTAAGTAAGGCTTTGTCAAAAGCACTAACCATCAGTATTCTTTGCTTCTAATTTGCTACCCTTACAGAAAGCATCCTTCTCCATCTTAACCCAGTGACAAAGAAAGGTTCTGTAATAAAATGGATAACGCTAGTGTTAGAAATCATCGGTGTACACTATAGCTGAAAAGGTGACCATTACTTCTCCAACTTCAAGCCCAAGAAAAGCTTATTTTTCTATTTGGCCCCAGGGAATTCCCTAATATATGAAAAACTATACATTAATATATGGATAGATCACATTCTATCCAGGAAACACCTGTGTACATGTAAGGGAACTCCACCATTTCCGTAGAGTTTCAAACAAATTATTCCTTCCTTCCTTCCTTTCAGAATGAGTGGTTAAAATTTGTTCTCCTGTGAGATGAGTAAAGGATAACATTTTAACCTCTACACGTTTCCAAATTTTTGCAGGAAGCTTTCACAGTGCTCTCACCATCTCCTTCCTGTAACCATAAGGCTGCATAAGGACCTTTCTTCTCCTTCTCATGTATTCTGCAGCAGAGAAACTTTTGCAAGCTACTCTATGCTGGTTTGCAAACAGAACTTCTCCGCATACAGGAAGGCTGCCCTGTCACCACTAATAGTGTTCCAGGTACAATAACTGTGCAGCCAGCACCAGCCAAACCTAGGACATGCACATCCTCCCACTTCTCAAGCATCCTAATCTGAGTCTCTGTCAAATCTTATCCTACATTCACCTTGCACCCTGAATAGCACTCTTACTAGCTCCAAGGAGGGGGAAGGGGCAGACTTCACATCATTTTCACAAAATTTCACATCATTTCCTATTTAGGCCAGTATCTGCTCATGCCACCTCAAGAGAACAGCATGTACCCCCTTAAATGCAGTGTTAGGAACCAATGTGTGAGGCTTTGTGATAATTATTACATGCCTTCTATCCTTTAGGGATGAACACAGGACACATTTCTACCTTTCAAGTCTGATTTTGTGCCTCATTCTTGTGCCTCCTCTACAGGAAGAGACTGAAGGACCATCCAGAGCAGTTCCACTCCCAGGATTTGAAGGAAAGAAATATATATTGTCTAATGCCAGATATCATTTCATAGAAAAAGTATAATTCTGGAAAGATTTTAGGGAAATTGATTCCTCTGTAGCCTCTAATTTTAAGCTGTCCATAGCACTGATTTTTGTATCTTGCAACAGTAATTTCCACTAGTCAAAATAAATAAAGAAACTGCTTTATTACATTATACCAGTTAGTTTTACAAAACAATCACTTTTGTGCTCCAGGAAAATCAGTACCCTAGAGAAAAAGAGGCACCACAAAGAAAAGCAACGTTTTCTTACACATATTCTAAAATACAAGTCCCTCTTTCTCAACCTTCCACTGCACTTTGGTAAGAGATGCGTTTGATTAGTTATGTGCTGGCTCTGGGTCTAAAGCATAAATGAAGGCTATTTTCTTGAGGGCCATTTGCCAGAGAAAGTAAAGGGGAAAAAACCTGCTCTTGCCAGAGCTTCAGCTCCCCTTGGCTGATCCTGAGGATAGCAGGAAGATGGCACAAGAAAGACCTGTGTCAAACAGATTTCTGGAAGCTTTTATCACGTTACTGTTAGAAGCAAGGCAAAAAAAAAAAGCTCCAGAATTGCAGGAAAATATCCTGAGGATACATCTTTCTCTTCCTGTTCTGTTGCTACTAATAGAGGTAATAACAGAAGTTCTAGTAGAACTTTCTCTACAGTTTTACTGAACATCTAAGCATAATCAGTTAATTTGCCTTTTATATTTACACTTACTGGTTTTAATGCTTTTTTCCATGCTACTTGCAATAAATTAGAACAACAGAATCAAAACAAGGTCAATTCCAAGTCCTATGACCATCTCTTGAATGCACTGCCTTTTTTTTTTGCCATGTCTTTCTCTCCCTTTTTTTTTTACTCCTTTTTTTTTTACTCTAAATCTATGCAAGGCTTGCATTAAAAGGTAAGATTCTTGTAGACTTTTCTTTTGGCATGTTCAATCTTACTTACAAGTTCCTTTTTCTAGCTGTAAGAAGACATAAATTTATTATATTTGAAGCTATTTCCCTCTGAACAGCAAATGCAGGAAGGCACCAGTTGTCAGAATACTAAAATAAGGCTCATAAATGCCTCTAAAAATATGTTATAAAAATAATCAAAATTAGCGTTTTAAATAGCAAATGACAAATACTCCACCTTTGAGACTCTTTGTACAGAAAAGCTGCATCTACTGTGACAGTGCCTTTAATTTTAACATTCACCTTTCTGAGGGAGGGTTAATACCCCCATGACTGAAGTGCCTGTCACAATAGTATTTTTTCCGAAGCTGGAAACTGAGAGTCAGTTTAAGCCCAGCAAAGAATTGCTGGAATTGGAGGATCCTGCTTTCAAACAAACACCTTTCAATTGCGTCAAGAAATTTCAGCGAAACCAACATGTTAGAGTGATGTTTGAGAAGCCTGGTGCTCCCACCAACTGACTATAAAATTTGTGCCATTAGCTACATTTGATTAACCCCCACACCTCACCGTATTGTACCTAACAGAACTGACATCACTTGATGCAAATGCTTCTTGAGGGAGAAAGAATCCTGCAAAGGAATGGGTTTGGAGTTACAGGGAATGAACAGAATATTTAACACAAGCTGGGCTCTGCAGGAGCAGTGTTTTAACAGCTCCCATGCTAGCAGTGCCTCTCCTTTGAAAGGTAGGACCTGGGCTTTCTCTCCCTGCAGTGCTGAAACACAATGCAGCTAAACAGCAAGGCCTGGAGCTGATTTTTATTGATTCTGCTCCATTTCACCATTGCATTTCTGTGTTCAGACTGCATGTTAAATATGGATTTGATATAACATATACATCTTTATGATTGATTGGGAGGACTAAACAGAGATCTAGAAGGTCACAACGTGATGTTCAGCTTTCACTCATTTTCTTGAGAAGCTGAGAAAGAAAGCACTGAAGAAAAGGCAACTTAATTTAATAGACACAGCTTTAAACTAAATGAATATGAGGAAAAAAAACCTCAGAAATAATTCCAGTAAGGGGATTACAAATCACTTTCAATTGCATTTTAAATTCTCTCAATCTCAACAGTAGCTACATATGCTCACAGATGTGATCTGATACGCCACTTCAAGCAGGGGACAGATGCCCTCAGGGTACAAACATTCACATTGAGTATAATTCAAGCTTTATCAGAATAAAGCTATTGCTCTGGGAAGGTCTGGTCCTGCACTGCATAGAGAATATGTTTATAGAGATCAGACTCATCTCACTGCCTGCCTCTCTGTTCAGAGAGTTTTACAGTTCAAAGGCTTTACATAGCATACTCAGAGGAGAAAAGGATTCAAAAACTTCCATAAGAGAGAAAACACTTGTTCAACAACTTGTAAAAATGTGTTGAACTCAAGACACAGCACCAGGATATGATCATCCAATTAGATGCAATTAATTCTGCTAATCATCAACTTCATAGGCAAGCAGCATCTCTACCACTGAATAGTAAAAGTCAACTGGGCATTCCAATGTCTTATTGACAGCTAATCTATAATACAATAAAAATATTATGCTTTCTTATAAATTGTGACACTCTTATTTAAAAAGAAAAAAGGCTGACTTGAAAAAAGACACCAGCTTTTCAAAACTCTGCAATCTTCAAACTAAAAGCAATAAAAAAGCTTGTACTCTTCTCATCGTTCCTGCTTTTTGCCTTTAGAGCCGCCACAATCAAGTGAGAAACTTGAATGATTTTCCAATTCATTTTTGTGATTTTTTTTTTAATGTTCCAAGTATTTCTGGCACATATTTAATATTTTCAAGAAAATATATCGTTATTGACTGCAATGAGATGCAAGTACAACAGTTTGATTTCTACCCCTGAAAACAGAAGTATATGTGGATGACTAAGCATGACAGATTATAATTAACCCTGTCATTCCCTGTTCTATCTTCAGAGATTGGCATAAAATAGGAAGCAGTCTATATGACTGAATCTTACATGGATTGACTACATTTGCAAATAATGAACAGAAAATAATATTCCACATCTGGGATAAAATTTTCCACTTAAACATTCTCAAAGCAATGAGTTTTGAAGTCAGAATGTAATTATTTGCAGAAAACACCTGTTCCCAAGAAAATACTGGTGTCTTAAATCTGAAGACAGAGATGACTGCTAGTGTGCCGTTATTTCTATTAAAACAACAGTTTTTCATTTTTAACCTAATTTATTGTCGAGTAACAGATGAAAATATCCATAAATCTTTCTGTCAAAAAAAAAAAATATACAGATTCCATCAAAACATTCTGCAAAAAGACACCACTTATTTCATGTTTCAAAGTAGCACACTGAGTTATCAAGTCATTTTAAAAAAAACATGGTTTTGTGACCTTTTAAGAGTTGCTGTTATGACTGTGTGGGAAGCAGTGCACAGAAGACACAGCAACAGGAGCCGAAACCCAAATGGAGCCAAGCAAAGGCTGTGCTGAGCTCACAGGGGCCAGGTAAGGCCCCACTCCCACTGCAGGGCTCTGCCATCAGCTCTGAGGATGCTACAGGTGACTGCTATGGCTGCACTCTGAGCTCTCAGGCCATTCTCCAGTGTCATCCATCACACTTCTTTGGTGTCAAGTCATTTCACAGACTGGAAGGATGCAAAGAATAATGCCAAAGCCTGTGCAGTCTATAATTAACTCAATCTTCTAAGTCAGTCAGTAGCTTTCTTGGTTTGAATTCCCTTAATCTGCAAATCTGTGCTTCTCACAATGGCTTTTAAATTCAGTCATTAAGATACCGTATTTTTATCTCCAGATATATGTATGTATTATTCTCCAAAAGGACAAAGCCTTGCAAGTCCACTGCACTCACTAGCCTAACGTCATATAAATTATTCTAAGACTATATCATTTATGTTTGCATCTACTCTAAACCCAAATATTCCTAGGAAAGAGTTATAGTTCATTAAAATATTTTTCTGGTTTATGTCCTTCCTGACAAGCCAGACTTGTCAACTGAATGTAGCACTCTCAGATTTATATGTTTGATTTTACTTTCATTATGGGATTATAAAGTGATATGTATACATATTTCAAACCAACAATATCATTCTAAAGATTCTCTCATTTAATACCGTTCTCTAATGTTAGCCAAAATGTTTTTGGCCATTCTACTGCTCACCATGGTGCCTTTCTTTTGCATGAAAACACCCTGTTTGATCAAGAGCACTAAGAATATGCTACTGCAAGAGATAGGAACAACAGATAGAATAAACACTGTCAACTTCGGACAAATTTTTACCATTTCTTATTTCATATGAAAGTCACTGAAGCAAGAAGCTCCAAGAATGTATTTTTGCATTTTGGTGTGTTTTATTGCAGCTGAGTGAGAAACTAATTTCTTACACTAAAGGAGCTGAATCAAGATGCATATATTCATAAACCGAACAACTTTATGATCTCACTGCAGCAACCTTTGGGCTCCTTTCCCAGGCCTGGCCAACTGAACACTGCCTCCCTGGCTCCCATGGCCTCCTATCAGGCTGCAAGTCCCTAGGACTAGGAACTTGCTGCTTGTACTTTAAGGAACATAGACCTGAGAGAGGTCACTTCATTGCCAAGCATTTGCTAATAAATTATTTCAGATTTTTCTTTTTGAAAACAAAAAAAAAAAAAAAAAGAAAAAACCACAACAAAAAAACCAAACCAAAAAAAACAAAGCAAGTCTCCCTTGAATTGAAAATTACAGAAAGTCAGAAAAACAGATTATGGTAAGTAGAGATGGGATCCCTTGAGGAAGTGAACCACTGACCCTGATCCAACAAAGCACTTCACCAATGATTAACTTCAAGTACACAAAATGATCCTACGCAGCTCTCACCAAGCTACTAAAAATCTGCTTAACTGTTGGCCACAGAGAAAGCTCGACTGCTCACAATTATTCCTGCAATCGTGTGCCAATTCTGCAGGTCAGTGATGGAGATCCAAAAGCAGTAATTCTGTACATTGTAATTGTTACCATTTTAATGTATTAGCAAGTCAGATAACTCCAAACACTTGTACCACACACAGAGAACTTGTACTCAAAGTCAGTCAACTAATTACTTTATACAAACCTCCAAGCACATGTATAATACCTCCAAGCACATGTATAATACTTTAAAAAGTATCTCTGACCATAACTCCCAACTTGTCATTTGCAAAACATCCAAAACTGAAATGTCCCAAACAGCATTAAGACCATTTTTCCAGAGATATCATCACACATTCACTACAATTGACTAAGTTCTTTTTGTCCCCCACTGTTGTAATAAATACTTCCAAGCATGTACCACAATACTTTATTATCACATCTTGAATGAGATGTTTGAAAGCATCTGGAGTCTGTTCTTTTCCAAGATAATATATAACACAATTTGAAAGTACCATTTTTTAATGTAATTGCAGTATTTGCTCATTATTACCAATCTTTTATGGAAATGTTTGTCTAAAATGCAAAGGAATTATACCAAATTTCAAGCGGTTTTCTACCACTTAATGCAAATATTAGTGAAGTTGGGTAGAGGACTTCTACCATACCTGACACGTCAGAGTATATAATGACTTTAGCTTCCCTAAGCTTCCTCTGCGAAAAACAGCAGGCTCCATAAGGGAACAAATCAAGGAAGTAATCCAATTTAGGTGTTCTGAATTGCCTTACAGAGAAGTCTCTCAGTGTCCACTGACCACAGAGGAAGAACAGATTTCTGACACAAGAATCTCAGTTATGTGGCTGAGGTTAGAAGATGCGGATGCTTCTTCCCCTCAAAAATGCACATCTTGAAAATCAAAACTCATTCTGAAATACAACTACTTACAGCTTGATTCGCAAAGCCGAAGACATCTTGAAAACATAAATCCCTATGTCACCTGTCACTTTCCCTGAAGAAGAAATCAGCTGGCGTTGCATCCCCCACTGGTAACAGTGCTAATGGGACCTGTGGCAATTGCAGCTACACAATTCTGCTCTGTAACGCTGTAATAACTCACAGGACCAGTCCACTCACTGGCTTGTACGCCAAGACAGCAGCTGTCACATTAAACCCTGCATTCTTCTCCAAGCAGGTAACCCAGGATAAGTTTTATACTCTCTACACTCATCTCTCACTAGTACTATTAGCAAAATGCCATTCTCACCTGTTCCTCATTTCACACCAACCCGAACGTGGAGCAGAGACAACAAGAAGCCCCCTCTTCTCCACAAACTTTCTGTCTGAAGTCACTTTATTTTAGTTCAGTAAAGCCAAAACACCACCAGCAAGCTCACTGCCAGTTGCTGTCCTTGGCTGTGATAATGCTGTAATAAAGCACCACAGCCCCAGAGAGGTGCAAGCTCAGAGCCTGTATGTACTGACATGGGAGATTAGGAAGGGTTATGGAGAAGACATCACTTCCAAGAAGCTGTTCAAATAATGTCAGAGTATTTATTATCTACAATGCAATGCTGCGCAGAGATTACTTTCGAAATCTTACAAATATGGCCCACCATATTTTGAGGAAGCAGAAAAAATTCCTGCGTTTTCCTGACGCATATTAGAGGATTAAACCCAGAAAATTAACCTGTTTGGCCATATTAAGCTTAGTTGGCATTAAGTTAACCATCTGTTCTTAATCAATAGGAAAAATTAAAACACACTCTAAAATGCAAAAAAAAAAAAAAANAAAAAAAAAAAAAAAAAAAAATTGCAAAAATGTATTGAAATATAGTCCACTGCACAAAAGTTTGGAATTGTAGCCCACACAAAGTATTTTCTGTAAGGTTTTTAAAATGAAACGCTGCTACTGCCAAAACATTTAAATTAACAACTTAATAAATACAAGGAAATAGAATTCCTTGGTAGAAAATTGTGAGGTTTCCATTCCATGGCTGCTTCTGTGCAAATGACACACAATGGAACTTGATGCCAATTTTCAAGCAACAACTTCACCCGATTTTTTTTGCGTTTATTTTAAAGAAAAACATAACAGCAGATACTTTAGGAGGAAAAGGAAAAGCAAAGAGTTGGTGTCTTATTTTTATTTCACCTGAAGCAGAAGCTAACCAAGATTTTTCAAACCCATGTTCATACTGTAAATTGCATGTTGACTCTGAGCTAGTGATTGACAGAGTTTTTACCAGCTGCACCCATTTCGAGAAGCCAGTTTGTTTCTCCACAAGTGGAAATTCCTGTACGCTAAATTCACATATCATATGAACCACTACAAGGCAGGCAGTCTTTCTTCCTGGCAATAAACTTAAATAGCATCACAGGATTTGCTGTTCAAATACTAGGCTGCTTCTAAGTGAGGCAGCCATGCCTGCATTTCAACCTCTGGTCAGGTTAGAGATGAGAACCTCCTAGCCCATGTGCCATCAACATAATTTCCAAGGGAAAATTTATATAGGAAGCTTAGTAACCATCCTCACCAAATTCTAAATAAACTGCTGATACAATAAACTAATAAATAAATAAATAAATAAATAAATAAACTTCTCCTGCACAAGTCTTCACCTAAGACACTGGACTCACTCTTCTTAATGGAAGAAGATTTGGCATAAACAAAGAGAATGTCATCACCCATTGCAATAATTAAAAGTTCTACTTAATATTTTCCCAACATGAATACCATAGCTGCAATAGCAAAAGATGCATGCTTAGGAGTTACACTTCCATAAATACACCTGTCTTTTAATCTTTCCAATGCTATGCCATACCTTAGTTAAAGTAACTTCACTATTCTTGGATAAATCAGTTTCTCCCCTCCTGAGGAGCTGCAATAAGCATGAAAGACCTTTCAATTTTTAAAGCAGTTTTTTGTCATCATTTCTAACTAGTTCTCACTAATTAAAGAGAATAAAAGCGCAAATATTTATAGTACCAGAGGACTGGTGTGTAGCAATGCAGTCACACTCAAAACCAAGCTTTCCTTCTGTCTCCTAGGTCTCTAATCTAAGCAATCAGATTTGAAAGGTCACTGCAATTTCAAAGACTTAGGTAAAAATCCTTGCTGAAATGCTGATTTCTGTGCATTGTTACTGACATTTCACATTGGCACCAGACAAACTACAGACTCTCTGAGAGATCAATCACAGCTATATAAGAAGTCATTTACTGTGTCCCATAACAGACCACTAGACCAATTTCACAACATGAGAATTACAGTAACCACCAGCATGAAAAAGGAGTTAAGACACTCAATTAGATGAGGGGATTGTGTTTTGCTCTGCAGCTTAAAGTTGAGAAGGGGGGAGGGAATCCCTGGTACTGGCAAGCTTAAGACATCTGCACATCTCAGCTCCTTTTTTTTTTTTGTGACTACAAGATCAAAAAAAGGTGGAAAGGGGAGAAAACCCTAAGTCCCTCTGCAATTCTCTAACTAGTCTTCCATAAAATGAAACAAAAAACCTATGCATTTTTTTCACTTATCCGTTAAATGTGCACAGCATTAAAGCTTATCTTATTCACACACCAAGTCTCCTTGAAGTATCTGTTGATCAGGACAGTGAATAATGTTAGGTGGGCCTGTAGCCCAATGCACAAAATGATTAAGACAGATGTCTTGGAGAGCCATAGCCCACACATGTCAGGGTATTGTCTTCAATAAAGCATCTCAGCCTAGGCAGGTTCCAATTTTCCAGTTAAATATGCAATGAGGGATAAAGTTCATCTCTAAATGGCATGAGACAGAATACAGCCAGGGTTTTTTGATTATTGTTTCCATTTGGTTTAGTAAAAAGCCTGTATTTCAGTTAACTGCAAGGTCAGTAGACAGTAAACAATAATTCAACACTTCCACTATTTCTTCATCACCCCATTAATTACGGAAATGTGGAAGAAAAAAGGAAATATAAAGAAGGAAACAGATTTCCAGCAAAATGTGAGGGGAAAATAGTAGCAGTGTAACATAAAGAAGGGAACAGACTATGAGAATAAATATTTTGCATGACAAGGTAACTATATTTTAGGCCAACAGCTCCCCCCTAACTGTTAAAAACCTAACTATAATGAAATCTTCTATATACTCAGACTAGTTATAAGAGTATAATAAATACATTTCAGCACATACTCAGCTGCTGGATCAGTGTGTTTTGGCATCAATCTCCAAAGAAGATGGTACCTTCTGTGCAATATAAAGTCCAGATCAACAACATGCTTAGAAATTGCAGCCTGTCTTGAATAAGCAGATACTAAAAAGCAGAATGTTTTTTTTTCTCCCAGTCTGTCAACTTCAGGTACACTGCCTCCTTCTCTCCTAACAGACTGCAAATTTTATTTTAAAAGTATGATAAATTAACAAACAAGAAACATTTTACTTACTTTTAAGTACAATTTTTATTCTGTGTTTCCTTGTGTGTACTTTTTCAGCAGTAAACAAACAGATTAAAGCTGTTCAGCTCTGATTAGCTCCCATAATAGTCGCAGTTCTGCATATCTTTTCCCAAAAGCTTCTCAGACTCCCTCTATCAAAGTATCCATCTGTACTGACATGGAGATTAAGAGTTCTTAATCCACTTTTAAATTCTCTAATTTATATAAAAGCTGCTCCTACTCCTTTACCCTAAATAATGTTTAGGGCAATCGTCAGGCAGAGCATCTTATCTCTCCATGGTGCTGCACCAACCCTGTTGTAATATCTCTGCATTTCAAGCATCTTATTGGAATAGACAGAGTGATGCAACTGTATAAGCTGAGATCACCGAACTTTTAAGTCTACTATTTCTCTTTTTACAAAGGTGATTTGACTCTAAGAGAGCAGCTCTTGTGCTGCTCTAAAGTGAGCAGAGAAGGACGAGACCCCACAGGTCCCACTGCAATCAGCTTATAGAGCAAAGCGTGATAACCTTTATCTTTGCATGCCTAACCGCTAATACTGTTATGGGTTATTAAATTATCCAGCCCTGTTAGAATCCAACTCCAAGATTTAACTCACTGACCTCAAGCAGGCAATGTGCAATGACATTTCCTGCTAGAAAACACCCCACAATTTAAATTGCAAAAATTGCTTGGGTATGCAGTGTTTATGCTCAATGCTTTCCACAAGGAATGTCCCAATACAGATACAAAACACCTATCTCACCATTATACTGATATTAAAATCCAGATGGCTAGAAAAAAACCAGGCTGTTCCTATCACTCTTTTTTTCTGTATTTATTCATATTTTAGTATTTAACCATGAATATCAACATCCTTGATAAAGCCAAACATCTTCCAGTTCAATGGTTTCTAGTCTTTCTTCTACTGAATTTACTGGATAATCATCTATTTGAAAATAAACATAGAATAACCCTACTGTCCTTGGCAGAGTTACTGCAGGCTCATAATAGCCTAAATTTGAGACAAAATTTTACCCGTTATCAGTCTTCCACTACCTGAGGTGTTCCAAGCAGCCCCTGATTGACCATTGATCAACCACATTGCACCTACTTTGATACTGGAAATCATAATAGGATTTTTATATGCAATAGCCCAAGCATGTTTTTTGAGATATTGAATATCTAGTGTCTCAGGATGTATATTTTTAGGCTGCAGAGATGCTTTAACTTCTGTTAAGCTTCTAGGGCTACTATCCACTATTTTGATACTATTCCAATAATTTTCTAAAAAATTGTACAAACAAATCAGATCTAATATTCAGATAATTAAAAAGCTTAAGATTGCAAATAAGAGATTCCAGCATAATGCCACTTTTTTTTAAATTCCTCCTAGCTAATATGGAAATTCAACCTTCTTAATAAGCAGCAATTAGAGCCTCACATTAAAAAAAAACTTCTGAATCCCTTCTCTGATCACAAGATTTACCATTCTTGCAAGAGCCTCAGCTGCCAAAAAAAAGAGAAAATCCTATGTTCCAAAGGTAAGTTTTTCAGTATAAGTAGATAGAAAACAAAGCAGAGTTATTTCTCTGAATTAAGAGAAGACTAAAAGTATAGGCCTATGTGTAACACCGCATTGCTTATATCCATATAAGCAATGCATGAATTTAGCAATCCAAAGACCAACTTAAGAACTTCACCACTGCTCAGATCAGATCAAACGTTCTGATAACATATTAACCAAGTGTGACCAGACACAGCGCAATAAGATACTCGAACAAGAGTAGAATTGCTGCCTACTGAGGTGACAAACTGAATGTTTAATTACACCTACTGGGACCAGTCTTTCTTTTAAAAATTACTAGCTGCTTCAGCTTTTTTCTGAAAAAAATTCCTAAGCATTAGTATGTACTATCATAGAGAAAGCTATGTACACAAAAATGGAGAGGACTTGAAAAGAACCGGAAAGCATCATTAAGCAAAGAGGAGTACTAAAATTAAAATCTAAAAAGCAAAGTGGACTTTTATCTATAACTAACTTCTGTATATATATGTTAACTTTCCAGCTGGTCACGGGTTTTAGTACAATAAGGCTCCTCTAAAAAATATTCATCCATCCTTAAGTACCCCTTGAAGTAAAAGCACAAACAGACCAACACTGAAGATAATCTGTGCTAATTATGGTGTTAGAGTCTAGCTGTCTTTTCCAATTGAAAAAAAAAAAAAATCCCACTGTCATTTAAAGGTAATAGTTTTGCTGCACATAATGATCAAAATCTGTAATTCCACTGGATTTTAGCACACTTTTAGGTACTTCAAAACACAGTGACATAATTTCATTTCTTTTCTTGAGGGTACAAAGAACTGCAGATACCTGCCCCATTACCAGTTGTAAAGGCCAGAATTGGGAATGAAGCAAAAACGGTGTTCAATTCTATGAAGAAGAAAACACTGATGACTGGAGTCTTTAATGTCAACATTCTGTCCAAATATGTTGTTAAATCTCAACTTTCAGGGCCTTTAGCAAGTCATTCATGACTTGCATGAAGGGACAGGAGTTCCTGGAGCAGGCCCAGCAGAGAGTGACAAAGATGATTAAGGGACTGGAGCATCTCTCTTACAAGGAAAGGCCGAGGCAGCTGGGCTGTTCAGCCTTGAGAAGAGACAACTGAGAAGGAACTTTATCAATGTCTGTCAGTATCTGAAGAGAGGACATCAAGAGGCTGGACCCAGGCTCTTCTCAGTTGTGCGAAGCAATAGGAAAAGAAGCAATGGGCACAAACCGATGCATAGGAAGTTCCATCTGAACACAAAGGAAGAACAACTTTACTGTGTGTGTGACTGTGCACTGGAAAAGATCACCCAGAGAGGCTCCCTTGCTGGAGATATCCAAGAACCATCTGGATGCAATCCTGTGCCATGTGCTCTGAGATGACCCTACTTGAGCAGAGAGGTTGGACCAGATGACCACACTGTGGTCCCTTGCAACCTGACCAACTCTATGATTTTGTAATCAATAATAATTATCATCAATAGTTTTCTGCAATGGCTACAGCCTATCAGGGAAGAATCGGGCACATCTGACTAGAAAAAGCAAGGGAATGTTTGGCAGCAGACTGGCCAGCTTGGTGAGGCATGCTTTAACTGGAGGGCTCAGGGAGGAGGGCCCAAAGTGGCAATACTCATGCCATTGCAACCAACCGGGGAATAAGCCAGGCCTACCAGAGCAGCAACAAATGGTCATTAGCTGCCTACCAAGGCAAGAACCAGAAGACTTCTAGAGAGATTCTGGCTGGACACAAGAGGAAAGTTGTTCACAATGAAAACCATCATCCCCCAGAATAACCTCCCTAGGGAAGTGGATGGTTACCCAACACCGCACACTTCCAAGAATCAGCTGGACCAATTGCTAGGTCATCTTACCTAGACTATGCTTTTGCCAAGAAAAGATTGGATCAGATTATCCTTGAGGTCCCTTCCAACCTGATATTCTATGATCCTGTGATCATTTCAACTGAGTCAGTGTGAATTCTCAAGAAATAACCATTTGTCATAATCATCAGCTAATCAATTTTCTGTTTCTAAAAGGTCAAAAAAATTGCCTTTAAATAGAAAGCCAGGCAATTTTTTGTTCAAATGCCAACACCATTTCCTGAATCCGTAGCAGACATTTTTCTACAAAAACCTAATACCAGATTAAAAAAAAAATATGATGCATTTGAATATCGAACTCCTCCCCTTAATTCAGCTGAATTTCCTCCTTTCTTGACACCTTCTTCCCTTTCCTGCTCAATCTTTTAACTCCAGGTTCCCGTGGGATCATTGGAAATGACATCCTGCTCTCCTCAGTCAGGGTGGGGGAGGACGCAGTCCACCCAACAAAGCACACTCAAACCTGCAAGATGCAGTCCAGGCAACTAACACAGAAGATCAGAGGGAACGCAGGGCACACACCATAACCACACCTCACCAAACACAGGGAAGCACAACTTTAAAGCTATGCATGTAACTGGTGGAGCTGGAGGTGAGTAGACTCTGTAGCAGCAGCAGTCCTGGTTTTTGATGTACCAGTGAAAAAAGAGCACCGGAAGGAAGCATTTCAGTGCTTATGAAATGCTCAGGAGGAACACAGGTTGACATGCTTGGTAACAAAACTGGGATTGAAACAGATTTGTGCTGAGTCCTCTGCTGCCAAAATGCAACACGAAGTCCACGGCAGTACATGGGTGTGGTCAGAGACAATAGTTTTGGCTGCTGCTACCCAGTTAACTTGCTGGGTCATTGCTAGTTAATCTATTAAGGACACTAAATAGCAATTAATTTCTACACAAGTTCTCAGGTGTATGCACTCACTACCTTACTGTGAACCCAATTCAACATGCATGGATATTGGCTTTTCCTTTTCTCTGACTTAAGCGTGGGATGTGAAATATATTGCATCTCTTAACCCCTGTAATCTTACTCTTTTCCATAATTCAGAGCACTTCTGTTTTCCATATTAAGACAATCTTATTCATTCACTTAAAGAGAAGCGATTTGCAAGAAGTTCAATATGTTATTTCCAGTTCTGTCTTCTCTGAACTTTAATATTTTTATACATCTCCAAAATAGGGAAATGCCAACTTCATTAGACTCCTCGAGATCACTATTTGGAAAGCACCACGCAAATGCTAATCACCGCTAGTTTGAGGCACACTCTGTAAATATAGCAGTACTAATTGTTTTCCAGTGAAAAATCTTACTGAGCCTAAAATTATATATGAGGTAAGACTTCATGGTGTATTCTCAGAGGAGAGATTCATTAAGAAATATCCAGGGTGGACTCCTCGAGGTAAGAGCTATCAAGAGGGAAGGACAATGAAAGGTGGCTGGCACCTTTGACCATCATCGTTGCAAAAGGAAATAATGAGGTGTAGCAAGACACTGCTCTGCTGGCCTGGCTGTCCCCAACTGCTCCCACCCACATGTCTGCAAAGTGCAGCTTCTCCAACCCAGGAAAACAATTAATTACTATTTGTAAAGTGCTTCTGGAAAAGTGAAGCACTGTGTAAGCATTAAAAAGCTATTGCTATGGTAAGGAGATGAGAAAGGTTTTAAGTAGCTGAAAAATATACGCTTTGTTTTAATAAAGCATTATTTATTCTTACAGCAGAACAGGTATTTGTTCTTAAGTTTTAAGCCACCTTTAACTAAACCACAGTTCACAGAGAAAAGTAAATTAAAAAAAAAATATCTATTTCTAAGATCACTATTACAGAAATCCTGATAAAAACATTTATTCAAACTGAACATACAATTTTCACCAGGCAATAATAAATACCTTCATCATAGAAATCATGCATGCAAAAGGACTGAAGCTTATGCAAATATGTACATTTTGCACAGCATATATGCACAAACACAGTGTGAGTTTATGTTTGCTCAGAAATTTTTCCTAATAAAAAGAGAAGAGTAGCAATGTTCACTGCCAGCTATCCATCTGACACTGCCTTTTCTCTGAAAGCCTCTGCTGGTGTCCAGCTGAACTGGTTAATTCCAAAGAGCTACAGCTGTCCAGCTGTGATGTGATAAAAGGAGCACCATTCAAGGTCAGCAGTTTTATTGTCATCCCCTAAAGACAGTAAAGCTCCTAGTACACAACCTGTACATGTACACCCAAAACACCTCTCTTCCCTTGGGGCCAAATTTCTCCATTTCCTCCTCAGAGGCCTTTTAATGCTGTCCCTCTCTAGCTATATCACTCATTGACCACACTTTTCCATAAGGGCACATTTCCATTTCTCTCATAGGCACCACCAATGTCCTGAGAATTCCTCTTTTGCTATAACCTGAGCTATGGTATTCAAGAGGATAATCCAAACCAGTCTCGGAATTTATCCACCACAGCTGACTGGGCAGAAGCAAGGATAGTCCTTGGAGTAGGGGAACCCCACCAAAATCCCTCAGCCACCAAACAATTACAAGCAACCCCTCAACCAAAAGGCAGTGCTCCCACTATAGTCGCTTGCTATTACACGGCATAACAGCAGTTTTAGCTAATGCACAAAGGGGGCAGCCTTTAAACACACCCTTTACTTGCAATATCCTAAACATCTCAGGCTCAGCTTCACCACAGATGTTGTATTTTGTGGTTTCATCTTTGTCATATTTCATGAGCACAGATTAAGTATTAGATAATATTGTAATAATTAAATAAACGGATGGCGCTTCACACTTCAAGTCATTAAAACATTGAATTTCTCTCTATGTCATTAGCTGTATATGTCTGCTGAGTCTTCAATTGTATTTTGAAGAACAAGAAATCACAAACATGAAAATCACATGAGAGAAATGGCCTCAATCCAAAATGAAATAATGTATAATCCTAAATGACATAACTCAGTAGTTTAATGATAGCTTGTCTAATTATACCTTACAACACTTACTCTGCAATAGTGCAGCACAAAATCAGCTCTCATATATACATATATATACACACACATATTCACACACACAAGCATGCAATACCTATATAAAGAAAGCATTATGTCTTTGCTTTTACAAAAGAACATCAGAAGTCCATAGTCTGCCAACAAACATGCCATATGCCCTCCATATACTTCACCCCATGAAATGCTTCCATGACAAGCTTCTGAAATATCTAGCTGCAGCAAAGCTGAGGACAATACACAGTATTCCTCAAGTATCTACACAGTTTTTCAGTTTGTGTCAATATGTTTGACTGTAACTCTCAACACAAACATTTCTTTCGAAGTATGAAGAAATAAAGAAATAAAAAAATATCATATGCTAAGTTCCTAAAAATACAGTGAATCATGGTGGAAATAAATGAGAGAGAACTGGTTAAATTAGGATGTATGGGACAGGTCAGATAAAAGACTGTTAATGCACACTTTCATTTTCCTGTGGGTTCAAATTTACAGGTACCGCATTTAGATATCTAGACATCTTGGACTCTAGATATCACTAGAATCCAAGAAAATATCAATATGGTCATATGTTCATAACAGTTTCAAGAGATATACTGACTGCATCGTTTCTTATAAAACTCCAGGTCAGCACTGAACCCCCCACAGAAACACAGAGTCAATACACTAAGATACAGCAAAGTATAAATATTTCCCTCTTTAATCTCCAGATGATAAATGGACTTTATTAAACATATGCCACCCATCTTTCATTTCAGTCAGCTGAAAGAACCAATTAGATGCACATTTTCATAATGAAAACGTGAATTCAGTGTGAAGCTTTGTCTAACAACAGGCTTGTACAGCAAAGCCTAAGCAGAGCTAAGCCATGGTCTCCAAGGGCTCCTCCTGGCACAGAATGCTAATGCGGGATAGGGACAGATTAACTGCATGCATCCACAGATGTAAAAGGCAAAAATCCAGCAGATAACATGGAAAGAAGTTGCAGTCCTGAGTGAGGAAGAAACACAAGTTCCTGGCTAGAAAAATCAGTCAGTTTCTGAGTTAGAAAGATCTAACTCAGATGCCTCATCTTTTTCATTCAGCATTCTCAGCAAAGCAAGGCTTTTAAGTGTACTCATACCAAACAGCACTGCAAGCTTTTAGAAAACCCACCCATGCCAGCAAGAGAAGCCACCATGACCACTGGCCAGCTACGTGGACCACCCAGAGGAGAGCCTGTGGGCTGCAGCAGGCACAGGAGACACTTCCATCTGGCCTGTCACCTGCAGGAGACATAGAACAGCTGCTCAGTGATGGCACACATAGCAGCTAAACACCTCCTCTCCAGCACAGTCTGGCACACGACATAGGTGCCACTTCTGCTGTGGTCTTGGGGGCTGCCAAGGATGGAGGAAAGCACTTTTCAGGTCCTGGATTTCTCTTTACCCCAAAAACACGAGCCATCCTATCCCTCAGGTCACGTCAAAGCAAGTTCCTCCAAACAGAATTTAAGCCAAATTTAACTCACTCTATTAGGCTTATAGAAAACAGCCTTCCATGAGAAAATGAGATGTATCCATATTTATTTTTCTAAGTCCCACGGAAACCAATTAAATTAATTAACCTCTCTCCATCAATTTTTCTATTAAGTCTGTCCTCATGTGTAAGAACATGAAGATGGAAGAGGCCAGATCATTTCCCTATTCTAAGCTGTAAAAAAAAATATAAATTAACAGACAGAGTAATCAGCATGTACAGTGTAAATTGCTTCAATTTTTAACATATTTTACACAGAAAATACCTCGGCTCTCCTAAAATAATTACTTTTTTAATCCATCCACCAGTCTTAAAATAAAATTTGCCATGTGATTATGTGCATCCCAGGAATAGTTCTATTATTCTCAGATTTTAAGGATGGAGTAACCAAAACGAGCACTGCTTCCAACCTCCTATTTAACAGTCTACACAAATTAGCTCCTTCATATTCAGATTCCAGGTTTTATAGAAGCACTTTTTTGTACTTCCAACTACTACATGCTATTTCAAGACCCTTCCTCTCACCTGCAGTTCCACTTCCCTATTTATATTCATCAAATTATTTTTGTTTTTTTCCTGTTAAATCAAAGTAGACCTTTTTTAACCCCTCAGGGTGAAACACTTTCTGATTTTTGAATAAGCTTCCCCCCATTTTCTTTAAATCCTCCACAAAAGGACATCCTATTTTTCAATGTAAGCCACAAACTGACTTGTTTCAGCAAGCCTCACTAACAAAATACATAGCACAAAAAACACCTCCTTTATTTCTGCTCAGTAGTCCCCCATGCAGAGACATACTGTAGCCTCATCCCCTGTATGACAAGGGGATTGGTGAACCACTACTCCAGCGAGTCACTGTTTTTATAATGCAGTTTAAGAATGACCTAAATCTTGGCTTCCTATTCATTCAATGTTTCATTTAGCTTATTAAAATGAACCCTGTACAAGTGAGTTCATCTTGTTATGCAGCACAGATCACTCTGAAATTGAATTCCTCTTATTATGTATACACCAACAACCTTTTTGTTCACGTAGAATCTCAAAGTTTGAGAACTAATGTTTGAAAAGAAGCAATGCTAGTCATGACCATGGTGCTTTTCACACCTCTATCTATAAAAGGGTCAAACTGTGACACACACACTATATAAGAAAGTAGGGGAGATCAGACATGAAACACAAATACCTCTAGAGAGAGGATTTTTGCTTCCTGTGAATACAGTTGAGAGGCTAAAATACCATTAGCGATGAGAAATCTAATGTTAATCTGAAGTCATGTTACAGAATCAAAAATTAATTCAGCTGCCAAGAAATTGCTGCCATCACTAGATATGTAGAAAACAAGATCTCTCTCCCTTGTTTAGCCACGTGGGACAGTGGATTATCAAAGTTCAAAAAACAAAAAGAAGATCGGCAGCATTCCCTGAGCTCACAGCGTAAGACTGTCAGCTCATGCAATTTGCATTACCTTGGGCACTGCAGACATAACCAGCTCTCACAGAGACTTTTCAGTTCTTAATTTCTACAATTTTAAACACTTTTGAGGATGTGTTGTGAAGGCAGAACGCTGATCTGGTGCAGCCATTCCTAGGATGCAGCCAGGCCACACATCCATTTCATGCACATGCAAAATCTTATGCTCAGGAAGAACATAAGATACCAACCCCCCCAAAATATTCTTCCTACCCTTTTCATGCCAGAATTCCTCCACACTTGGTAACACTAACTGGACTTCACACCAACTTGTCCTGCATTCCCTTTAGAACACACAGGCTTTTAACCATCAACACACCTTTTGGCACGAAGTTTACACACTCACTGCATAAAGACCATGTAAAACTCATTTTTTTTTAAACTGGCTACAGCTACTTTCATTTGCCACAGCCAGTGACAAACAATAAACAAAAATAATATATTTTAAGCATAAAAAAACCTTACCAATATCATTTTTCACACCCACAACTGATCTAGAGAACACATATATTGTGGAGGCAAAAATTCTTTAAACCAAAAAAAATCTTTAAAACCTGATCATCATATTTTCTAAGAGCACTCTTTCCTCCCATCAAGTTGTGTGAATAACTCCAATTAAGTCCAACCTTTTCTCTGAAAGCCACAACTTCATTATAATGGGTTTCCATCATAAAATTAAAATCTTTGAGGTCTCCATGCCTAACTGTGCCCAAGCAGTGACATCAACAATTTTCTATCTTGAACTAATACTTCATTTCATTATAGCCTAAGGGATGGAAATAACAGCATAGCTGAAATATCTATCATGAACCAAAAAGATTAGAAAGAAAAATCCAAAGATGCAGGAATTGCTGAAATAGTGCTTTAAATAGACTTTAAATATTTAAAATATTTTGCTAAATTATTCATGGAATGTTTAAAAATACAGGGATTAGCTCTCAATTTTGGTATCTGTATATTATTTTCTTGATCTCCATCACTTGCATGGTCTGCGCTTTCTAGGGAAGAGTCCTGAAACCCCATTAGCAGCCTGAATTACTTTTGGATTTAGGGAGAGCTTAACCCAGCTTTTCAGTAATTATAATATTTTCTCAAAAGCCATGGTGGTCGTTACTAGCTTTAATGTTCATTACACTCAGTACATGGACAAAAAGTGATTTAGATGAATGAAGTACTTGAGCATGAACAACATTGCTGCACGTGGTGTACCCTCCTCAGCTCTCCCAAAGACATCTGTCCCTCCACACAATCACAAGTAATCATACTCCTTTCAACTGCACTACCTCATGCACACCAGAAAGCAGGCTAGAGCTGCAGGAAAGCTGTTGTCCTGCTACAAATCTATGCTATCCCCCTCCTTGTCTGGTTTCTAAGCTAGGCAGATGTCCCCAACAGATAGTAACAGGGAAGTGCCAGGTGAGGACAAAAGATGAGCCTGATCCAGAGGGCACCCAAAGGGTACAGTCATTTACATGGTGAGGATCTTTAGATACACTCAACAACAAGCTAACAAGGGTATGCAGTATGAAACCATTCCACAAGCACTAAAATCCCAAGGATGAAGGAAAGCACACCGTTCCTCTTGCTAGAACAGACCTAGAAGATCTCTTCCTTGGGATAACTCCACTGCAAGCAGTTGTGAAGAGGCACACAACATAAAGAAGGTCCCAAATCAAAAACTGCTAGGTAAAACAACTGAAGGATAGGATATGAGAATCTGCATTGTTCTGGGAAAACAGAAGACCCACTGCTCCATTTGAACAGAGTCCAAAAGAGAGACAGAAGGTAAAACTGCCTAAGAGGCTGTGAGCCTCACACGGGGAGCCCATCTAGCCTCTCACAATACGGTGAACGAAGGGTAAGCACCAGGACAGATGGCAAAAACTTTTAAAGCCTACCAGTGGCCTTTTTTTCTTTTGTAATCAGATGTAGCTGTAGAGATTAGCACAACATAGTAAACAGTTTGAAGGTAACACTGAAATTCATCTCTGAATGTATCTACTCCTAGGCAAATAAACAAATACAAAATATATTCTTTTCATCTCCAGCCAGGTTAGGATTTCAGTTTCCATCAAACCTGACCTCTTCAGTAAATGCCACTCTGCTGGCAATCCCTCAGGGCATTAAAGGGACAAAGTGACGCATGCAAACAGTCTATTGTAGTGTTGAGGAATACACCCGGTGCAGATAGCCCGGCTTGCAAATTGAAGATTGAAATGCACATTGAGCTCTGGGTGGAAACCCGAACAAGAGGCCATGAACTGCCAGCCCTTGGGATAACAAAAAGCATGAAGATGGGTGACACCAGCCAGCCGGGTGGAGACTGAGAGGGTGGCAGGAGCTGAAGATTCAGGAAGAAAAGCAAAATTATCTCCTGAAATAATTTTACCTGTACATGTCTCAGTGACTAGTGTCTTTCCCTTAATACCATGAACGTATGCAGAATACTACTTTGTTCACTTATACAGACTTCACTAGGAGCATACTTTAAGAAAGGATTGTAGGACAGGGAATAAAGAGAATCACATTTTGTTCATAATAGCTTTTGACTTGGGAATCCAGAAGACATCCACACAGCATATTCTGGTTAATTTACTTTGATATGTGAAAATTAACTCCAGGGAAATAAAAATAATACATTCAAGGATTTTTTACCACCCCTGTAATTGTTTCTATTGTCACAGATTCATTAAATCCCTCTGGTAAACCTCTAAGTATTATAAGCTGCTGTATTCAAGATAATAAAGTAGCCCATGAAATAACTTTCCTCAATAACCATCATTCATAATAGATAAATTACAAAAGGTCTTTTTAATACACACATACAGAGCTCAACTGAAGTAGAACCAGCACTGACTGAAGCGCAACTAACAGGAGCAAAGGCAAAACAATCACAGAGCCAAAGAAAGAATCCAGTTTAAAAAACGACGGCTCACCCTTGAGTCACTTTGCTGTACCCTGCATACAAGTTTATCTCAGCTGAAATTGTCATTCCCAAAAAACAGGTGCCTTTTTTGTACACAGGCTCAGCAAACACTTTTTACTGGAATGCAGCAACACCTGCCTGACAGAGCAAATCAAACCCATTTTATATCCAAACATGACTTGAATAATCACAGTACTGCCCTGCCCAAACTGTTTTCCAAAATAAACCTACACAGGAGGAGGGTTTTGATGTTGTTACTGTGCCAAACACTTACACAATATCATTGTTTTTCACAGTCACTCTCTTCAACATTTTTTCCGTATGTTCTTCACCATAATTGGTGCTCAGGTACAATTCAGAAAAGTAATACGCTTTCCAAATCTTAGCATAAAGACTGAGGTACTGAAACAAAATGTTCTGTTAAGTTTCTCTTGACACAAAGACTCCCTTGCTTTATTTCTAAGCTCATTTTCGACTAGAGCAACAAACCATTTAAAACACTTCAGTAGAAATCCACTCTGAATACAAATATTTGGATTTTGCATTCACGACTAATTGCTGAGTGTTTTGCCATTCCACAGAAAAACAGATGCCTCTGAAGTTTTCTCCTACTTCCCTATTTTTAACAAACCTTCTCAAACAAGAGGTACCAGAGAGAAGCTGTATGGCAACAGAGCATAAATTATTGGTTTCCCACCTTCAGCTGAGTATCTGTAACTGGGATCTTTCCCTCAATTATTACACTGTGGCCAGCCAGCCCAATACACTAAGTAGGCAGTTTCTGTCTGTTCTTTCAAACACTCAGGTTAATTCAAAGCAAAACCAATTCAACTTCGCCTTCTTCACAGCAGGGTTTGTTTGGGCTTTCCATTCTTTTCTGACAGCACAGAACAAAGAGTCTGGCCTTCTTTGCTTCTACCGATAGATGTGCTGAGCATCAATGTGAACAGCGCAATTAAAAAAACACAATATGTGCCATCTTTCCAGTCAAAAGCTGAGTTAAATAAAAGGTTAATCGCTGCAATATGCTTGCTTGAGGACTTCAGGTAAGTAAGAAACAAAAAAAAAAAGAGAAGGAAATCTTCAGGTGTTGTAAATGGATACAACATAAAGGCTTAAACAAATCAATGCTCATCAAGCAGGCGTCAGTCCAAGACCCTGAACAAGTGCTCCACCCCACACTTTCAAAAAAGGTGATATAAAACACCCCAGGGGAAGGAAGACCATTAAAAAAAAAAAA
>VWZS01005054.1:650351-675609 GCA_013397075.1 Rhabdornis inornatus
AAAACCAAACTTCTGTAGATTTCATATAGTTACTGTTTTTAGTATCAAAATTAGAAAGAAATAGTGGTTTCTAAAAACCTACTAATAAAAAAATAGGCAACAAAAGGAGTTCAAACTCCCTTTTTTTTTTTTGACTGAAGGGGGAGGGCATCTTCACGGTCCTTCCAAGCCTTCCAAAAATCCTTCACTTGAAACAGTTGTTTAATTTCTCACAGTTCTTCACTTATAGCTCTCATGCCTCTCTCAAGCTGTTCTGTGTCATGTCAAGTCTCGTTTTGTTTTAACTATACGAACTCTTTATGACAAGGATTTAGTCTATATTTAGAAAATGCTGCAGAAGATATAGTGCTGTGTAAGTGTTTTAGAGTTTCTCTGGTGTTCAACTTCAGCATTTTGGAAGTCACATGCATTGTCCTATGCAAACTATAAGAATCATTACTGTGATTAGGGAATCACTTCTCTTATACCTGCATTCCCCCCCCAGAATACAGCATACAGAATCACAATGAAACATTTTCAATGCAAGGTGTCTATACAATTTAAATAAAAGCATAAGAAAACAGACAGAAATCTAAAATTTTCACACCCTTTTCCAAAAGTAATTTCTTGCTCACCTTCTTCAATAAACAGTATCATCCTAAGGCCCTCTCAAATCAAGGCTATGAAATTGTGTGTATTGCAATATACAGTTTTGAGAAGCATCCTGCCCACAACAAAATAAACTCTTAAAACCAGGATAAGTAGCATTTTTTTTTTTTGCTTTTGTTATTTTCTGCCTACCACTGCCTCCAGTTATTAACTACGTGGACATCTGAGAGTGGATTTCTGTTTCCATTTTACTGTTGCTAAAGTAATAAAGGAAAGAAATCCCTATTTTTCTGAACCATTCACTATTTCATATTAAAAACTGTAGCTTTCAACTGAAACCACCGCTGACCTTCTTTCACTGAAAACATTTGTATTTTATATACACACACACACGTGTATGCAGTATTTACCCCAGTATTTACAGTGTCTCAGGAACATTATGTTTCCCTGTAAGCAACTCACAGGATGGGTTAGCTAAAAACTTTATTCAAGTCATATTAACATCATAATCTTCTTCACCTGCTAACACTCTGAAATTGAAACTATTACAGGTAAAAATTATATGCTCTTGACAAAGAGGATTCAGATGCACAAGTTATTAGGCTTTTAGCTAAGTCATGAAAGGTGGTTATTTGCACGTTCTTAGCTTATGCCAAATACTAAATGAAAAGAGCTAACTAGCCAAACTATTAAAAATAGACACAAGAGTTGCAGAGATGCGGATCTGACAGTGTAAAACAGCCTTGTAACTTCTAGTTCTGATTTCTGCCTGTTAAAAGTTTAATCTGTAACAAAACCTATCATTAATGGACAATTGTACACTACCCCCTTATTAAGGGCCATGAGCAAGTACTGAAGACTGGTGTGAAATTTGCTGAGATGCTGCTACAGACAGACACCAAAACCATAATTGACCAAGATCAGGATGTTAGGATGAGGATTTAAAGACAGCAGAGATTACCTTGTGGCTCATGGGATTAATCCCTAAATTTCCTCTAACATCCTCTTTGTGGCTGAGTAGAACAAAGGCAGAGAGCTGAGAGAACAGAACTGCTGATTTTCTCTGTATTTCCCACCTCTGCTTCTTTTCCTTCCCCATCTCAGCAAATGCCCCAGAGTTTGCTAGCTATAAAATAAAGATTAGCAGATAAAAAGAAGCCATTTGTGGTGTCAGCTCTTATCACTTGACAAACTAATTTTTTCGTATTTCTTTTATTTCCTCCTCATCTACTCCATATGCATGTTTTTCACAACTCTCCAGCCAGTATTGTTTTGAAACAGTTTTCCCAAATCTTATATTCTTTCTTCTACTTTCCCATTATTCATCTGTATCTTGAAATTTTAAATCTAGGCAATCATTTTAACTACGATGGTCTTTTGAATCTCTGCTCCAGCTGGACTTCATAAAACTCTAAATGCCTTGTGTTGCCCCTCGCATAATCATCATTAGTATAGAACAGGTACCTACAGGAAAAAAGCAGTTTATTTTCAGACACTGAACTTATTCACATCATTTGTACTTGAAGTCTTAAACATTTTAAAATTCCTATTCTTTTGGACTTACTTATTGTAAAAAACATTCTGATAACCTAATTTTTGAAGGTACTAAGAATTTAATGATGTAACAAAAACCATCAAAACAGTACAATCTCGGTAACTGTTGAAAATCAGTCCTTGAAATCATAAATGTTGTACAAAGCAAACAAACAGACACTAAAATATTATTTAAGGGTATAATCAAGGCCTCACTAAAACCAGTAGATGTTTTGCCCCTGGGCTATGGGGCCAACACTTCTCTCTGAGCTCGCAGCCACCACATTGAAAAAATGGGTTCAAAACCACAAAAAATTAGGATGCTTGAGTGTCCTACTCACAGCATAACCTCTGTACTAACTAGCAACAAAACACTACATATTCACATAATTCAAAATTTAAATTCACACAAAACAAAACTATTTTGTTTTGCTATTTGCAGAGATGGCAGAGTCTGCTATCACCTGTCTTATACCACATCTACTTTTACATAGGGAAACAGCAAAACCAGAAGGGAATAGGAGACAACTACATGGTTTTCCCAACACAGGATCCCTGACAGCTCATTAACCTCTAAAAGAAGAAATCAACTGGAATGCCTTCAAAGGCTCCCTCTAGAAGACACGCAGGGGTGCCTTTGCATGCTGGGTGGGTTGTCGTCCAAACAGCCAAGTAGTCATCCAACAGGTAAAGGGTCTGGAACATAAACCCTATGAGGAAAGGCTGAGGGTTCTATAGGCTGGAGAAAATCAGTCTCAAGGGAGGATTTATCACCCTCCACAAGCACCTGAAATGAGGCTGAGGCATCCCAAGGCTGTGGGTCAGCCTCTCCTCCCAGGCTACTGGCAGCAGGACAAAGGGAGCCCGAAGTTGCATCAAGGAAAGTTCAGGCTGGATATCAGGAAAAACTTCTTCACTGGAAGTAAAGCATTGGAACAGTCCACCCAGGAAAGTGGTGGACTCACAGTCCCTGAAAGTATTAAAAAAAGTGAAAGACAGCACTTTGTGATATGGTTTAGTGGGCATATTGGTATTCCATAAAAGGTTGGACTCGTTCTGGCAGGTCATTTCCAACCTTAATGATCCTAAGATTCTATTATACCACAATGTCCGTGCTTCTACATGCAAATTCAAACTAATCTATGTTACATGATATCAACTTGGACATGCCATTTCCTACACATGCTGGGTGGCTCAACTTAAAACATACTTGGTTTAAATATTAAGAAATATTAAAAGCTTAACATGTCACTTAAAGCACAATTGATACCTTACACTCACAGCTGAAGGCATTATCTGCACTCAAGGTATTTGAGGGGTCTCAGTGAATGTGAAAAAATGTACATCATCTTGCAGCATCCCTTTACATAAAATAAATATAGAGAAAGCCACCTCATTTTTCCTATTGCCATTTTCTCCCACTCATCTTCCTTCAGCAAAATCAAGAGAAAAAAACATGAATATATTATTGTAGAATTTGCTTTCCAAGGCAGTTTATTAATATTTCTGAATACTCCAAATGAAATTAGCTTCCTAACATTTTCATCCTTCCAATATAGACACTGCATTCTTATTTAAAGCTTCTGTGTTAACAATTAAATAAATATTCTTGCACAGAATAAAGTAATAGGTGTGGTGACAACTAATAAAAAAAAAGAAAAAAAGAAAGGTAATCTATTCTTGGCAGGACTGTTACTCTATTTCCATTGCCTCTGTGCCACAACATATTCAGTTGGTCATCAAGAATTTAGCCAGCATATTTTAAAGTCATAAAACCTGACAAAAGAGTTACCAAGGCTCCTATTCTAATCAGCAGCAGTTCTGCCACTGGTCAAAACTTCTTCATGAATAGACGGTAAAACTGTGCTCTTCTCCTCTCTCCTCAACAGTCATTTAGTTTAAAAAATTAAGACAAAACAAATAAAAAAATGAGCCAGGATAGTTCTGAAATATAGCCCCACAAACTGGCACTGCACTAAATTAAAGCTAAAAGACACTGTAGAATTTGGAATTAATACCTAGCACTCAGGACAAAACACAAAGCACAATCTGCTGGTGTATTTGGATATTGGCAGAGTAGGCAGAGACTGCCACTGCCACCTGAGCACAGCACACCTCTGACCACATTTAGCTGGCATGGCACACAGTGACAGTTTAACATCACTGGGAGGTGGCATCTGAACAGATGTCATTGCTTCTTAGGTAAATGACAAGGTTCGGACTATGCCACAAGTAACACACAGATGCGAAACTTGTTGAATACTTCTATACTCTCATCCAAACCTAAATCTCACTGTACAAAATCAGCACATCACTTTGCACTGTTATTTTTTTATTAAAATATTTAAGGAGATCACACAAAGATGGCACATCAATCTAGGATCAGTAAAGGAGCACAAAAACAAGCATGAAATAGTCAGAGCAAAAGAAGTCAGAGCTGGATATGCACACTAGAACCAAACAATATACTTTCAGAAGCAATGATTTACTCTACCAAAATTTACAAAGGAGTGTTTTTAAAAGCTTCCTACCAGTCTGTCACAACTGCTTCTTCACACTAGAAAACAGCTGTGATCCTCAGAAGCATTACTGACTGAGCTGGATCTCAAATTCCTGATATGCTAGAGCATTATAAAAAATTAAGTGGTATTTCCTTAAATAATGTAAAAGCATCATTACATTCTACGAGTGCAGAACTGCTTTCTCTCAAACTTGACAACAAAACGAAATCCCAGAAAAGCTCTTTTGCCTAGACTGAAAAAAATTACCTGATATTAATTAGTCTTTATTGAGAAAATGCTGCATAACTTTACACACAATCCTGAAATTGGATCTGTAAGAAGTTTCCACATCTATGCCAAGTTATCAAACAAACTATATAAACACAGTTAACCCATTAAGGCAAGACTGTGGGACTTAGGATGCATATTCCAGTTCAACTGTCTTTATCACAAATCAGCTGTGTGACTTCCACACATCACTGCTTCAATGCCCCATATATGAGGAAAAGAACTACACGTCCATACCTCAACAGTCATGGGGGCCCTCATAGCAATAATCAGGACAAAAACATAGCACCATGTATAGGCAACATACAATGTTTGGATACAAAACCATCATCACTCAGATCTGGTAATCCCTCTCGACAGTGTGTTTTTAATTTTTAGGTTTTAGTTTTTGTGCAGAATTGCAAAACGCACACAACAAGACTACAGTGCACATTTAATAAAAATCTCGCTTCTTCCACATCTAGGACTTTATTACTTGTACTTAGTGCCTGCCTGTAGCTTCTTTTCCCTTGCTATAAACCAACTATCCTCTATAGGACAGCCACATTTCAGGTAAAGGCAGCAGACCTCATAGAAAGCATTATTACTAATACCACTATTATCATTAATACTACTACTATTATTATCATTTCACTACCATACAATAGACAAATGATACTACATCTTTCAGTCATGGAGTGAGTTTGTATTATCTAACCAACATACCCGACAATGTGCTGCAGCAAGAACAAGTCAAGAAGCAGTAAGTAAAAGTAACCACATATTTAACTAGCAAACAGCTATAGAGATTTAATACTGATGCCTGTAAAACATACAGCTGCATCTTCCATACTCTTACAGTCACAAGCCCTTGCTAAAGCACAGGAATCTATATGAAATCTTACCAGTACAAATGACAATAGAAGTTTTAAGTATTTGCAAGTTCTGTTATTTTACATGCCATCTCACACAGGCAGTACACTCAACAGCTAAAGTCTAATACAAAAGCATATTTACTCTATCAAGGTAACCCAGTTTACTGTCACTGCAGAAAACTGCCAAATAAAGGCAAAATTGAGAGAAGAATCTGAAGAAACTGCAGTTGTTTTTCAGGAAACAAACTCAGCCCCTACTTGCCATTATTTATGTGTGTATTTCCTTCTCTTTCCCTCCCTCCCACCTGGTGCTGAGCCCCTCCAGTTGCAGCAGAACTATTCTCAAGGGGCAGACCTGAGGCACTGAATCTTAGAACAAAGAGTAACTTCTACAAGATAGAAGACATAGTTCAGTTCCTCACCACCAGAAGCTGGTAGCTATTTAATTTGACTAAGTGTTCATAAGGTTTCTTTTCCATTGATATATTCACTGACACATGAATGTTATGTTATTTCATGTGGTGCTCTACTAGTATCAATCCCCAGACAAAACACAGTTCAACATTCACTTCTTCCCTTGCCTCAAGGGAAGGTAAATACGCATCTTCTTTTATTAGGACGCCTCCAAAAGTTCAGTGAAAACAATCCAATTAAACACTATGAAAGTGTCATGGTTCTAGAATAGATAGATAGTTTTTAAAAATCATAAATCTATCATTGAATTTAATTTTACAAAGTGCTTTTCTCAGTAACTTACTTGTATCTGTGTAATTCCCAACATCGTAAAAAAAAACATACAGGGGCCATTATTCTTTCTGGCACTCCAGATGGGCTAATCCAACAAAGCCATAGTATCTTCCATGAACTTTCATGGAAGAGTGGGAATTTTTCCCAATGGAGCAACTTCTCTACATCTCTTCTGGTTTATGAAACACTTGAGCAAAAAAAGCTCCAAAGCACTGCCAAATCTAACTTCTTCAATGTCAACTTCAAAGGCTCAAGTGACATTAGGTTTGAATCAAAAAGGAGAAATCCAACCATACACAGCTTATGCAGCACAAGAGATCATGTTCTCACACAAGCACATGCACAGACCTGAGCATTTTTCAGCATCTTCTGTAACTAACAGACTTAAAATCCAAACGTTAACTCATGTAAGTCAGACACGGCACATGCTCTGTGTGCTGTGCTGTTCCAGGTAATTTTTCTGGTAGAGCTCCCCACATCTGTTGCCCTACTCAGGCTGCATCAAGCTCTCCAGAAGGCAGCCTCACTCAAGCCACCAGCTACTCCAGAAAGTCCTGCCAAGGATGAGAGCCAGGGTTACAAGACTTCACCCCGTGGGCTGACTTTCCCACTGACCTAAATTCCCTCACCGAGCTCTGGCAGAAAGCTGCTGCACTTAGCTTCCTTCCAAGCCAAACTGGGGAAGTCATTCAAACTACAGGGACCACTGCACTCCAGACTCAAAGAGGTAAAGGAACCTCCGTTTGCAGAAAACATCCCATGCTTCTATGTCTCACTTTCAGCAGATCCTGGACAGCTGTGTATTATTACCCTCTCCAGAGACAGTGCTGCCTATTTTTGGGATGTTGCTCTCTGGGATGCAAAAGATGAATAATATCTCAGTCGTCATCGTGATGTCTCTAAGAGGACTTTCCAAAACTAGTTGTTCCTTTGCTTTATTCCAGGTCTGAGTCAGCCCTTCCCATTTACATTTCCAAGAAAACATTCTTGAAATATTTTTTACTGTTTCTGTAATAATTTCCTTTCTTACAGCAGCCTCAAAAATCATGGCCAAAGGAAGCTACCCCAGAGATGATCACTAATGCCAAAAAAAACCCCAAAATGCGCTACTACTACTTCCAGCTAAATAGAAACATTACCATCCTTTATACCAATTGCATTTGCAGTACAGGCACACGTGCAGTGAAAAGTTATAAAGAGGAATAGAACCCTCCTGAATGATTAGGCACAATGCCTTTGCTATCTGAGCTTTTTCAGCTCATTAATATTTCACTTTTATATATTCCTCAGCCGCTTTTACAACATGTTCCTTTCTCTCCTTCTTAAGCATGAGCAAAGAGAATTGTTTGAAGTAACTAGTAGACCTTGCCTCACATCCCCCCCACCTCCGTGCCCCCTGAGAGTTTAACACTTCAAATGCAATATATACCAGACAGAAAAACACATCTGGCATAGAGTGGGAAAAGAGAATACTCTAAGTCTCCTTTCTAGTTACATTCAACTATAAAGGTGTGCAATAAGAAAATAAAGCATACTGCAGTTTGTCTACGCCAAGACACTTACTGCTGTCAATCCCAAAGGAGAGACAGCGATATAAAGCTGGGAGGGAAGGGGGATCCCTTCTCTGTGGAAGAGCAAAATAAGCCTGTTTCTTTGCAAGACAACTTGCAGCAACATCCTTTCCTTGCCAAAAGTGAAAGACAGCCTCTTCAGCTACAAGAAGCAACATAAAAACTGTCTCGAGGAAATAAAGGATTTCCATGAACCTCTTCCATAATAAGCACTACCATCACCATCTGCTCCACTTTTTAAGCCTGCCACGAGATTTTGGAAAGCACACGCAGCATCCTCCAGCTCCACCCTCCAAATCCATGGCAAAGGTCACACATGACCATAAGTGGCCGGGCCCTACCCATTCCCGTTTCAGAAACCACTTCTTGTCGTTTTCACAGGTTAATTGCAGATTGCCTAACGCACACACACGGAGGGAGAGGAAACGGAAAGAAGAAACGCCAAAAATGAACAAAAAGAAGGATGCGATTTCTTCCCCGTCACCTGCAGCAGCGAGGCCAGAGTGACCAGCTGAAGCAGCGAGGTTCAGCCGCCGGGCACCGCTATCCGCGCCGTGCCCCCCGCAGGCCGGGCTCGGCAAGCCCAGCGATGCCCCCAGGCCACCCCGGCACCACAGCGGCCCCGCCGGCGCTGCCTCTGCCCGGNCGACGAGACCCCGCCGCCCCGGGGCACCCGCACGCCGGGGACCCGGCGGCGCCCCGCGGCCTGGCCCGGCGATACCGCCCGGCAGGGACGCGTTACCTGGCCGGGCTCCTCCAGCGCCCGACGCGCTCGCCGCTTGCCGGCGGGGGCTGGGACCCTCCTGGCAGCGCGGCACCGGCACTGCTCCCGCCCCGCTGGGTCGCTGGTTCGCTGCGTCGCCCCGGCGCGGCGAGAATAATCCGTGCGGAGCGGCGGTGCCCCGCTGTGTCAGTGTGTCCGCCCGCCCGTCATGTTGCGGCCGGTGTGTGTGTGTGTGTGCGCGGCGGGCGGGGAGGAAGGAGGGCGGCAGGAGCGGAGGGAGGGATGCGGAGGCGGGCCGGGGCGGCGCTTCGCCTGTGTGCCGGTGCGGGGCGCGGGTTGAGCGAGGCTGCCTCGGGCTCTGTGTGTGTACAAGGGATGATGAACGTGTGCCCGCCGGTGCGAGTGGGCCGGCTGCGTGTGCGCTTCCCCGTATCTGTCCGTGTCCGTGTGTCCCCGGGCGGAGCAGCTCCCCCGGCCTCCTCCGGCGAGAGGCGAGCAGCGGAGAGGAGAAAGTCCGAGTTCCCCCNGGGCGCCCCGGGGGGGCCCCGCCCCCCGCCCCCCCCGCCACAAAGACGCCGGTGCCGCTGGCGCTCGCAAATCCCCGGCGCTACCGGAGCGCGGCTGCCGGGGATCAGCGCGGAGCTGCGGCACCGGCAACCCCGATCCTCCGCCGCCCCCACCGCCGCAGCCGCGCCGCGGGTCNCCGCCCGTCATGTTGCGGCCGGTGTGTGTGTGTGTGTGCGCGGCGGGCGGGGAGGAAGGAGGGCGGCAGGAGCGGAGGGAGGGATGCGGAGGCGGGCCGGGGCGGCGCTTCGCCTGTGTGCCGGTGCGGGGCGCGGGTTGAGCGAGGCTGCCTCGGGCTCTGTGTGTGTACAAGGGATGATGAACGTGTGCCCGCCGGTGCGAGTGGGCCGGCTGCGTGTGCGCTTCCCCGTATCTGTCCGTGTCCGTGTGTCCCCGGGCGGAGCAGCTCCCCCGGCCTCCTCCGGCGAGAGGCGAGCAGCGGAGAGGAGAAAGTCCGAGTTCCCCCCGGGAGGAACTCAGCTCCGCTCCCGTGTGTTTACACTCACCATCTGCTCGGGGATTTGTATGTATTTTTCCCTTTCCCGAAGGGCGGCGGAGCCCTCTGATTTCACTTCCTCGTCCTCTTTTCCAGAGATGTTTTGTAATTGTTTCCCAGTTGCTCCATGGCCATCCCGGTGCATTGCTGGTCCTAGGGAGGGAATAAGGAAACGGCGTTTAAGCGGCAGCTCCGCACCAAGGACAGGTCTCGGCTGCACAGGTCTAGGAGCAGGATCGATTTCCCTGGAATATCGGGTGAGGGCAGAGGTCAAATACATGGCGTTTAGATGTAATGAATTAAGTTACTTATTCAATTCAGAAGGATAAGATAAAGCAGAGAAATAGACGTGTTCTCTATGACTAATACTTAAAGACTATGACTGAGTTTTCATATCCTTTTTTTTTTTCGGTTGGTTGGTGTTTGCCAATTTCTACAGGATCTCTCCTATGTCACCCACCAAAGTGAACTACCTTGCCTCATTAAGAACAATTGAGTTAAATGAGCGATGCCTCACAAGTGACAGGCTGCAGATATGTGCCCTATCTTCTCAAAACAAAACAAAAAAAAAAATACACATAAAACTCCTGGCACTGAAGAAACACGTTGACTTTGCAGACTTCAGTCTGAACTGAAGTGAATAAAGCGTGTTCATTCTGTAACAGTAGTGCTCATGCTGAAATTGCAACCCAAAGAACTTTCAGCTGTTAGGCTACAGAAAAATGCAGATCCAGAATAGAGCCAAAGAGAGTTGCGAAGAATTTTGAGTAAAACAGATTTTGACAAAATACAGCTACAACTTAACAGCAACAATGAGGTTCCACTGAAAATCTGAATAAGAATTGTGTGAGAGTGCAGAAGTCAGTGTCATACGTGGTATGAAAATGTCAGGAAACTGAATGCTTATAAATATGCCTTTACAAAACTAATCTTTCAAACAAGTGAGTTCACCATATCTAATTATATTTAAATAAAACTGTCAATTTGTTCAACATGTTCACAAAATTGTTCAATGAAATGTGATAACCAAATCTGAAGTTGTTTCTGTTTCTTCTTAGGCCAGACAATAAACCTAAACCAGATAAAATATTTTACAGTCACAGAGGAAAGTTCGGCATTATGCAGCACATAGCAGCACCACAAAAAATGCTGCGTGGAGAGAAACATTTTTAGTAACCTGTCATCTGTATTTAAAAGGCAAAAGATCTCATGTGACGCAGCCCCAAGAGTGTTCATTATCGAAAGAACCTGCCTTCACAATTTGCGAATTTCAAATGAGAATATGCAGTAACCAGATGACTTTACTTCACAACCTGCAAAGTACTTAAGCAACTGCATGGGCGAGAGTTGTCTCAGTGAAGATGAGGGTATTTGTCACAATTATAATTACGGGCCTACTTAGCCACTTTGTTAAGCTGAGTCAGCCTTGACTGTAGAGGCAGAGGAACCTATGTTTTGCTGAATCAGGCATCTCCTAAGAGTCTTGCATGATTTTTGAACTCCCTCTTGCCACTCTCCTTCATCCTCATATTCAGCAGAAGATTCACAGATCCTCCTAATGGTTAACCCTGGCTCTCTGCTTTCTAGCAGTTCTCTTTCCTGCCATTGCCCTGAAAGGGCAAAAAAGCCCCAGTGATTAACCAGAATTCCCAGACACACTCACAAGTGATGCTTCCAGTGAAGCTGTCAAGGCTTTGGTCTGTCCAGTGACACAGACAAACAACTGCCAGAGCAGCTAGAGGTTGTATGGAACAACGTCAGCTTTTCCAAATTCTAGAGATTAGGAGGGACCAAAAAAAGGCCTAAACATGTTAGTAAGCTTAAGCATTGAGTAATACCTGTGCTGAAGTAGGTTTGCTACCTGAGGCCCCAGCAGACAGCTGTGGGAGTTGCTGGAGGAGGAACACTTGTGGTCACCACAGCTCAGATCTCCCCAAGCACTTGTAACCTAATTCTCTTTTCCCTCCCATGTCCTACTGGTGTGGCCCTGGTGACTTCAGCAGAAAGCTTCTCTTTGAGGCTATGACAGGGTGTTTCACCAATATCTTCGTTAGGTTTTGCTAGCACAACGAAGCCTTGAAAGGAAATTTCAGATTCAGAGGTGCAGATTCACCAGGATCAAGACATTCTCATTGACTGAGATACACATCGTGGAAGTCGTTACGACTGATATGTCTGATTCCCTTGCAGCATCTGTCTGCTCTTTGTATTCTCTCTGTTGGCATTCATTCCTTGTTGCCTGACCAAGGATTTCACATTATCCTGATGCATGATGCTGTCTCCTTCCAAAAAAATTAGAGGGATTCAAATTTTTCACACTTTCATCCCTTTGTGGTTCTGTTTCCACACATATGGATCCAGCAGAGGCAGGCACAGGGGAAGCTGAGATATGTGAGATAAAACTGGTTTCAAAACCTATGTCCAGCAGGGTTGAACGTGTATCTCTCTGTGACCTTCTTCAAGCTCTCAGCCTTCACTAAACAAGCATCTCTTTATTCTCAAGAGAAGTCTTGGGACACAGAGAAGCACTAGTCAGTTTTATTCAATCAACCAGACATGCAGTGGTTGTCTACCTAAGTGATCCTAACTGCATGAATTTTGGGTCTGGCCAGAGCTACAAACAGTCCTTGGGGGTAAAACAGATGAATTTCTGTTTTGTAGGAGCATTTTATGACTCTGAAAGGAACCAGTTTTGGAGGACAGCTAAGTATGCTAAGCAGTGACTCATGACCACAGGCTGGGAGAACAGCTTCAGCTTGGCACTGGGGTACACTGAGACATCTTGGGAGGTCTGTGGGATGCAGGGACTTGACTAAATGTTCTTCTCTTACAGTACTGTTTGAGCGAGGTTGGCTTTAGGGGTGTTGCCGTACTATAATGAGCATGGAGGTCTCTGGTCAGGTCCTGGTTTACTTTACCATCAGAGAAAACGACACAGGAGACCTCCTGTACCAAACTGCTTCCACTCTCCTCTCAAGAGACATCTGTTCAGTGAAGCATTGCCACACTAATCAATATGTATTGGTTTTGTATTGCATATGATCATATTCACTTACACCTTTGGGGCAAGGATTAATCAAGCAATCTTCCCCTTGCTGTATATTCCATGTATGTGTAATGTACTGGTTGAATACTGAAACCAGTCAGTTTGTTAAAAGCTATGAATTTTTTGATATTAACTCTGAAACCACAAAGGAGGTTGAAGTCCACTTTAGTTAATCATAAAATAATAATAATCTGAAGCATTTTTTGAATGAAGGTTTAAGCATTTTGTTCCCTGCTTTTAAACAGGCTGTAGATTTATACTCTATGTCCTGGCTCCCTCAGCACCGATGGCAAAAATCACACCACTTTCTAGGATTATAACCACCTTCACTATTGAGGCCAGAAAGAACAATTACAACTAGAAATACAGAATTTCTATTCATTCAAAAAGATAAATGCTCCTTACACTTCAAAATCCAGTTCAGTAAATTGAACAAAGAAAGGTTATTTGACTCCCAGTGGTGAGATAACTGACATGGATCTTTGATGAAAAATCTCCAGTTTGGCACTAAAAAGGGATCAAACCCCATACCTGTACTTTTCTCCTTGTTTAGTCTGTTAGAACAGCTCATCTATTTTGGCATTACTATTTCCTTTCCAAACAGTTAATACAGATATTATCATTGCTCATCGCTGGAAATTGTGATGCCAATGCATGTCTAACTACCACAGAATAGCAGCAAAAAGATTTCTCTTTAACAAACCAGCTTTGTGAATATATTCTTCTAGTTAATCTGATTTTAAACACTGTCAGTATGCAAGTTTGTTGCTTTACCGTTATCAGTATGATCAAAAGCGTAAAAATCTTATCAGCTCTGATATTCATATAAATTAGATGGGGTAAAGTTTGTTTACATATCCACAGAGAAACATGCCATAACTGGAGAAGGAAGTTTTGTTTATTTAGTTCAGTGTTCCACTGGCAGAACTGTCTTGGTGAAGAAAATAATGCTTTAACTCAGAGATGTATTTCCCCAGTAAAATCTGTGCACAGTGGCTGAGGGTCTAATCCTCAAGCAGGTGAGCAAACTTCTGGTTAACCTGAAGGACTCCAAAGGACTTCAGCATGATATTTTCACAGACAGCAGCTAATAAAAGCCTCCAATGGCTGCCTTGTGTGTTTCCATGCCTTTTTATTTGAACAAGGGAAGTCTGCATGAATGCAGTTTTACTTTTTGTTCTGAACTCTTCCACTTGGAGGATCCCCATGGCAAAATATTTTGGTTCTGTAGGCAACCAGGGTTTATTTGTACATTATCTGTTCATCTTCATAATCTTAAATTGTGGAAATATTCTGGTTTATCTAGGAATTTTTTTACAGATTTTTTTTTATAACATTTACATGTTTGGCAAAATTGAAGTTGACAAGCATTCTTTCCAGCCTTGTTGTTTATCCATTGTACAAAATATGAAAAGGAAGGAAATCTGCTGAAAGGGAAAACTATTTCTATTTATAATAGATTGAGTGCTAGCATTGAAAACAAAGTCTGAGGGTGATATTCCTTACCAGAAAATAGAGGATTAAAAAAGGATAATATGTGCTGCATTTTATACTATCTGACTCAAATACATCATCACAGCAGGTGCTTTCTTCAGTACCTGGGGGGGGGGGGGGGCTGAGCAAATTCTGCATTTAACTCTCATTAATTTGATTTGCCCTGAGCCAAAATAGCACCTCAAGTTTTTCAGCTGGCATAGAATTAAAGTATTCCTCATGTGTTTAGTGAGCAGCAACTTCTCTATTTTCAGTCAAAAAAAATAAAAAAATAGAGGTAGACATCAGCTAAGATTATGCAGAGGGACGTAGAATAGCCAGCTATAAACATTAATACACCAAACTATATAAAGGTGCACACATATATTCTGTAGAATAACACCTAAAAGACCAGTTACTGGAAAGGCTTTCCAGCACAGATGGACTTCAGGGCCCTTAGTCTGTTGCTGCAGCTGTTAGAGCCACTCCATACCATGGGATTTGCTCAGTACCCCATTCACCCATGCAGAGCAAAGCCAGATTTCCAACATTACCTTTCCAAATGATACTTTTCACTTCTACTGCTGTACTTCTCCCCTGAAAGGCCTATATTCTTCATGTGCCTATCAACTGATATGGACTTCACAGAAAATATTTGTTTATCTACTCCTTTAGCTCGGTAAATTAAAAAAAAAAAAAAATCTCCTAGTAAGAGCATCTAGATAGCCTTCAAATATTGGCCAAAGAATAAGAGTGAATGCCAAAATCAGAAGAATATGTAATGAATTCTATATTATTCAACCAGTTTGTATTATCAAAAACCAGCATCTTGGCAACACCCAGAAAAAAATGTGTAAGCTCATTCAGTTACTGATGTTTTTCCACACAGCCTTTCAACTTGGTGTCCAGGAGTAGGAATCTACCTGAAAAACAGACTAGAAATAAATACACAATAACTTCTGGGTTCTATCATGCATTATCTCTGTATCTACCATGCAGTGGTCACATTGACAAGAACATGGAAAGCTGAACTTGGATGGTCACCACTGCTTTTTCAGGGAGGCAGAGCATTTGGTCTTTGCATAAAACACTAGCTCCATATTACCCCAAGCACGGGAAAAAACACAGTTTTTACACCTTCAGTAGTCACACAAACCAACCTGTGGCAGCAGTAAAGATATGCCCAAGTTAAAATTAATGCATTTTAGACTTAAGGAAAACTTTTAATTTTTTTATGCAGCAGGCAGATTGTTTATGAACTATTGCACTGTGGTGTGCCTGATTAATCAAAGTGCATATTCCTGTGCCTTGTCTGAGGCTACAGCTAGAAAATGGACTTATGGGACTACAAGAGCTGAGAGTATTGCATTGTCAGTCCCTTGCTGGCCTGGGGTTAGAGAAAAAACATACAAACAAACCAAAGATACAAAACAAAACCACTTTCTCAGCCTGACCTTATTGCCCTCTCCACAGCACCACTGGCATGTGTGATGCCATCTCAGGCAGGTCTATGTAAATGTGAGATTGCAGTTTTACAGAGCAGCATTTGCATGGAAATTTCCAAATTTAGACCAAAGTCTGAAAGAGGTTAGTGCCTTGCATTTCACTTCAGGTTTCTATTACATCAGGGATGGGTTTGCTTCATCAGCCACTGCACTGGCTGGTGTGATCACAGGGCTCAAGGAGAGAAGGCATGGAGCCACCAAGCCTCACAATGTGCAATCAAACTGAGACACAAAGACATGCTAAGATGCCTCCATTTCTACATTCATGTCTATTATACCTAGCTTCATACTTAGTATTTATGAAAGCAAGGGCATTTTCTTTATTCAGACATCTCATTTTGAAGTCTGTTTCCAAGTCTCTCTCAAGGTCAGACAAATGTGTGTTGTGATTTTGATTTAAGTGCAAGGTCTGCTGCTAGGGCCTGGAAGTCTAGTCTGCTGAATGAATTTATTAGGCTTTGTCTAATACATCCTCTGGATATTTATTACTCTATTGCATACTCTAGAATAACACAGTATCATTTTTATGAACATCACAAGCACCCATGATGTACAGCTCTACCATAGTCAGTATGAGAAAAAAATCAGCACACTTCCCCAAATATAGAAATGCTGAGTGTTGCCTCATGCACTGAATATTTGAACAGGCTTGTATTTTGGCTCAGGTCCCTAAAGCACATATCCCTTCCTAGGAAATATGCATCTGGAAAAGAAGGTCTGTGTTAACAGGACAAGTCTGGTGTTCAGTGAAAGGTACTGGCTCCCTACTGCACTTCCTGTGAAAGTTTCTATTCGGTTGGTGATGAGTTTAAATGACCTGAAAGATGACACCATAAAGGTCTGTTAACATCACCCTGGGTAATTTCTTAATTTATGCTAATTATAGTCACATCAATGTGATAACTACCATTAAACAGACATTTTCAGTAGGATGGATTTCAAAAGCTTTAGCAAATGCAGAAGCATAGAGGATGCATGTAGAAAGGTACCAGAAACTGGTGGAGTTCAGTAGTGCCCAAACATTTTCAAGTAGATCCCCTTTACAAGCAAATAATTAAGAAAAAGTGTTTAAAACACAAGACTTATTTCATAATATACAGTGACAATAATTCACACATCAGAACATTTTCTGACTTTCATGTCCCTATTTACTCTTCCCTGAGTATACTTTTCTATTTATCATGACAATCTTCGAACCACATACAGACAATAAATAGGATCCTTCTGAGATTACATGTAGAGAACAGTTATGAAATAAACAGATTTCTTACTAGCTCTATTTAGTGTTCAGTTTTTCAGGTTACTTTAACACATCTGTACCTAGGCTACAGACACCTTAGTGCCATTGGAGCTGGCATCAAATAAAGATGGAAAACGAAAACCTGAGTGTTGCAGTGAGTAAAACATGCCAGTATATTAAATATGTGTTCATTAACACACACACAGAGAAATGCAGTGTGTTTTTCCCTCCCAAGGGCAACAGTAAGTTATGCCTCAACAAGCAGCATGGATTTATGTCCCTAAATGCTTCTCTCTTCAATAAACATTAGTATACTTGCCATGAAACCTGAGGAATCCTATGTCCTTCAGTTAATTCCAAGATACTGAATTAATCTTTGAAAAAAAAATATATTAGAGAATTCTATTCATTAAATTATAATCTGTAGAAAATTAAAAACCCAAAACACTATAGAAGGACAGTATTTTTTTTTCCTATAATGTAGGTATAAGACATTTTTACACAAACCTGTGGTTTCTGTGCTTTGACCAGATCCTATGTTTGTAGTAATATATAGAAGATTCTTTCAGGCAGAAATTGTATCTGGGTCTGTGGTTTAGCCCACCAGGATTCTGGTCTTCATTGCAAATCTTGGGGAATACATAAGTCAGAGATTCTAGAGAGCATATAGGATCTAGGGACCTAAATCCTATTAAAGTACCAGAAATTGGATACTAACTCCCACAGACTTCCACAAATATTCCATCTGAAATGAATGCTCTTTTCAAGACTATACTTTCTCTTGAGTCTGTATTTGCTCTTGCAGAAGTGGGACTGCTCAAAATACCAAATTATGCCCACAGATTTTATTTAGAAATTATGATCATCATCTGATTATGTAAGACCACAACACTTGAACCCTTGTAGGAGATACACTGACTCAGTCAAAGAGAAAGCGTGCTAGGGAAGCTGATAAGCAAACGTGCATGTATTTGGCTAATACATAAGTGAAGAACACAAATTTGTATATGCTGAACTTGATGGCAAAGATCCTAGTAATTTTAATAGGAGCAGCACTGGAGTCATATCACTAGGTGAATTATCTATAACCACAGTACTAAACACAACCCCTATGTAAGGTGTATGTAAGGAAATCCCAAGAATTTCTCCATACCTCTTCAAAAATAAAATGGAATTTAGGCCTTAGCTAATAGGATCAGAGCAGGGCTTGGAGCTGTATATTTTAAAGCATCTGTAGCATTAATAGCCAGAACATAAAATCCAGATGGGAGAACGATTACACTCTAACAGCTTTTATAGAAAGCTAATTACACATATTTGGGGCCCGATCCAAAAACTGTTAAAAACATGTCAAGGAAAAAGAAAAAGCAGTTGTCTGCAGAAAGCACCTAGAGTTACTAAACTGCCATTCCTTAAAGTTCCTCCCACAGTAGTAAATGTGGCAGTAAAGATGAAGTATTCAAATTTGTTCTTCTGTAAAGATGGCATTTTAATTTTTAAACAGGCATAAAAGATATAAAAGTGTCTTTTAGAACTCTGCATATTCTAAATCCACAAACACATAGAGCCCATCTCTGTGATTAGAGGCAGAATTTTATCCAAATTCCAACTTTTCACAGCAAGCTTTTCCACAAAGACATGCTTTCAGAAGCACTAGACAGAACAAATTATTTACTATTTGTGAATGGAGAAATGCATCTTCAAAAATTACTTAAACTTGCCTTCAAAACGCGTGCAGAAATTTCCGAATTATCATTGATAGGATAAGCTGTGTTCAAACAAAACTCGCTGTTAGGCTCAACTATCAACACCACTCTGCCTTAGCTCTTAAATAGTGTGAAAAAAAGGGGTGGGAGAAGAAAGGCAGCAGAAGTGCTAATGCAATTGTTTGATGTGTGCCTGTGAGAGGCAGTGAGGAGGAGGCAGGCATTCTGCTAGGCAGGCTGCTAGCAATGGGAATCGCTGGCTTTGTACTTCTCCCGCACCTCCTTTAGTGGGAAATAATTACAGCTGCACATAAAAATCACACTGTTGATTTTTATTGGTCTAATGTTGCTATTACTTACATCTCCACAGAACAAGCCGTTTTCCACAAAGCCTTTTCCCTACCAATTTCTGTGCACTGTAGCCAGTGAAGAGAGCTGTGAGTGCGCCTGCTCCTGCACAATTCCACATGGCAACGTGCCAGGGAGAGTGACTGACTTCACTTCAAAACATTTTCTGTTTAATTAGTGTGAAAAAGCCCAGCAACCCAATTATCTAAGAGGACCTCACAGGTTCTCTTCACAGCGAGGGAAATAATGCTACTGGATGTGCTCTAGTGTAGAAATACCTCAGTTGTTTCATCAGAAAAGTGATCAGGTATTTCAGTATGTTCCTAGAACAGCCAGTCTTGAATTCCATAACCAGCCTACTAAGAGGATGCTACCTTAGAATTTACCCTTAAATTCTGGGTTCAATCGTTTTCTCCCAGCCTGCTGCCTGCACCTGCCCCATGCCCTGCACAGAAAATAGGTGGCAAAATCTGAAGCAGGTATATCCTCAACACAGCACTATTAACAGAAATATCAGGTTTTTCACAAATATCAGAGCCTTTCTTGGCTCTAACATCTTGTAGCTACCAAAATCAATTGGAAAATTACCTTTGACTTCAATGTTGGATTCGCTGCAGTCTAATTTTGACTTGGACTTAATCCAGGCTCACTTATTTCAATTCCACTCATTAATCTAGCTAAGTATGTGAGCTGGGCTGAGGACTGGAGCTGTTCTTGCAGAAGAGTTCTTTTTATTCTAGTAAAATGCCTGAAAATACTGGTTTTACATTTCATATAAACTAGTCAATTGGTTTACAATTAAAGTGCATACTGAAATATTTTACACCTGCAAACCAAAGGGGAAAAAAAATCCAAACCAAACATTTTCCTTTGCGGTAGAAAACCCATTACGTCAATGGAATTTTATGTATGCACGTGTCTAGAAGTTCAGAGTTTTACATAGAATTATTTGGATCAATCTTACCGTATTGTGGGGATATGCTCTCACCTACTGCAGCATACATTTCTAGAAACTCAGATTCTAATATTTACCCAGCAGTTAAAGATACAATTATATTCAGCACTGGTTGTAAAACTCATTTGTGCCCCTAACTGCAGTATTTATAGAAGGAAGTCTCCTGACACTGTAGAGTCAGACTTTCTTCCTTGAAAAAAACCAAACCAAAACAAGATAAAAACAGGCAGAAAGCCTCCTGCACCTCATGGTGGTCATGCCAAGGGTGACATTTGCCAGGAAAAGGAGGGCACCTTTTAGCTTCATTCAGGGATTGCTGCTATCCCTCAGTACAAACCATGCTACTGCGGTTTGTAAACATGTTTTTGACACTGATACGCAGTTTATAGCATATATAAGGATGTTCCCCAAAGAGCTAGAAAGCTTTTGAAGGCATAGTAAATATCAAAACATCTACTACTGCAGTGAAGCCAGAGAGTCACATTCAGATCCCCCTCAACCCAGCTATCTGATTCAGGTAAGCACACTAACTGGAAAGCTATTTTCTATTCTTCCCTGTGTACACCTCATGACTAATTCCACATTTATTGACCCAGTCTTCTGCATCTGCAGGGAATTGGAACAACCTATGGAGCCAGCATCTTTCTCAAGGTAAACTCCTCCAGACAAAGAAACCTAAGGAGACCTGAGCTCTCCAAAGCATCTATTAACCTGTTAGTCAGGATAGCCCCTCGAGGAGTAGAACAGAGGGATTCATGTTTTTGTGAAACAGGCAGGACAGGAACATGAACTTGGGTCTCTATACGATGCTGCTTTAATCACAAGCCTCTAGAAACAGCAATGTTCTGTGTCCCTCCACCCAGTTCCCCCTAGGCAGGAATTATTTAGGTCAGAAGTGATCTCAGAAAGACACCTGGCAAAAACAGGGCCATTCCAAGATGTATCTAACTAATGCCACATTTTGGAATAAACCCCCAGAAAAGGGTCACGCTGGACCCCAAAGGAAGAGGAGTGAGAGGAGAAGAGGAAAAGGGAGAGAAAGTCAGAACTCCAGTTCTTTTGGTATTCGCTTCCTTGCTGTTGCAAGCAATATGGGTTTTCCTGGTTTGAGAGGATCCCTTTCTCTAACTTTCTTAACGTTTTTTCAAAGGAGCCTGGATGCCAAACTGAGACCTGAATGCTGAATATACAGTGAGTGTTCAGACACAGGTGGAAATCCCAAGATGGTGGTGCTGGGCATCCTGGCTACTCTGCAAGCCCTGGAGCACCTTTACCATGACATTTGTCTGTGGACCCTCTAAGATGTCAAATCATCCCCTGTCAATGGGGGATTACAATATAAATCATGAGACAAAGGAAAGAACAATAGCTTTGGCATGAGAGCTCTAGCATTGCTTTTATCTCTGGTAAACTACTGCAAATAGTACAGGCATCCTGCTCAGTTTTTGACGAGGGATTTTAACAAGCACATTGCTTGCTGATTACCCATGTCAGCTATTGGAAAAAAACACCTCAAATCTAAACAGATCTTTACAATGGAAAGTATAGACGAACTTCAGCTAAGAGCTACTCTTCAAGAAACAGGCTCAAACAAAATCCCATTAGCATGTGAATTATTACTTGAATAAAGAAAAGGCAGGAAAGATTATGAGTTAAGTTGATTATGGAAGAAAAAATACAGTCCAGGTACAGTAAAAGAAAGTATGACTCAGCACCAGTCACCCTAACATGTGACAGAGCTTGTGATGTGGTGGAGAGCTGTGGGGGATAGGCTGTGAACTAACCAGCCTCTTCACAAGCTGGCAAAAATTCTTAGGAAAGCAAGAAAAACTAGCAAATTTGAACATTAGAATGGTAGGAACACACATAATTAACTACAACAGGTTAGGACCAAGCAACAGGAAATTTCTAACTATGGCAAACCTTTTTTTTTCTAGTCACAGATCCCAAACAACAACAAAAGGGTCAGTGACCAAGGGATAGTGATTCACCACTGGATTATAACTACTGCTAGACACAGCTGAAACTCAAAGCTGAATCAAGCCATGCCTTATGGCATGACATTAAATGAGTCAGTTGATCATCTTGTTTCACAACTATTTCACATGGATGCCTGAAAATCTGAGATTACTTAATCCATAAAACCTCAGAAATATCAAATATTCAAGAGAATTTGATGTCTTTGATCATTACAAACTAATTGGTAGAGAAAGTTGGTCGGCTAGATAAAAGAAAGACTGCTTTCCCAAAAGGTATGATGGGGGGTGTTGACATCTTGGCAGATCTGGGGTTATTGCAGTGGTCAGAGAGTCCATCCATGCCCTGCTTACATACAGCCGCAGGAATCTCTATCAAGTCTTGTGCCAGAAATAAATGTGCTTTGATCTTTTTAGCGAGCAGAGCGTGTGAACCAGGGCAGAACCAGACATTCAAGTTTGTCTGCCTGCTGGGAAAGTGAGCAGCATCCCTTTGACTGGAACTCCTCCCATCCCGGTGGGAGAGACCAGGCTGAGTGCACAGCCAGGTACTTGGGGGGAGAGGGGAGAAGGGTCCTGCTTGGCCCTGATGGGCTCCCAGTGCTTCTCCTCTAAGCACCCATCTGGTACAGGGTGTCTGGACACAGTTTCTCACTGTCCTGCCTCTTCCTTCACCCTGAGGCACAGGTTGAAGGCAGCACTTGGGGCAAGCCCTGAAAACAACATTTCACAGTAGTCCTCTGCAGTATTTCAAGTGTGTCTGCACCCTAACAGAAGGCAAAAATCCAACATCTGTGAGCAGGAGCTGTTAAGCAATACTCTGACACCAGTCAGCCAGCACCCAAATAATTTCTTATCAACAGGGAGAAGAGGTGTACGTGCTACACAAAGCTCAGCATTCTATTCACACAATGACAGCAGTGTGTTGGCAAACGTTTTACTTTATTTGTCAGTTGTTCCCTGGCCCCTTTGCAGCTGAGGAATAAAGGCCACAAGGCTCTCTAAGTACTAAAGCTGAGGAACACTCCTGCCTCATGTGATGGGCTCTCCATGAACCCTTCAGCCATGGGGAGGTGACCCCACACTCAGACAACTGAAGAGGAAGACAAGGAGGCCCTTCAGAAAATCCTGGGAACAGGCCAGAGAAAAAGCTCTTGCTCTGGTAGTTTTTTTGTTACCAAACCTTAAGCAGTTTAAGCTTACCTTTTGAATGAGGTAAAACTTGTACATGACCTTTCATCTTCTCATTCCTTGTTAAATGAATACAAACATGCACCCGCAAATGCCATTTATGAAAAAAAAAATGCCACATCTTCCTTAGGAGAAAATAAACTTGTAACAAAATGCTATATCAGCACATCAAACTAATGCAAACCCACGTTTATAGGTAACATCTAATAATAGCATTGCACATCTGAGATATTTCCCTCTTTCTGCTAACCACAATGTAGCAAAAAGTGAAATTATGTCTTATTATAAAAAAAAAAAAATCCTAGGAAAAGAAAGCATATATATTTAGTTTTCTTTGTTGCTGTGCATTCAATCAAGTCTATCAGAGTTGACAAGGCCAATTTTGCACCTTCCTGTTGTTTTGTCACGTAAGACCAGGATATCATTCCACTGGAAAAAATAATTGCCAACTATAAAAAGGTGGTTTCTATGACATTTGCAAAGATATTGCTGAAAAATACCTTTAGTACAGATCGCTTCACCTCACCAAGTAGGATAACTGACTGGAAACTAAGCTCTAAAGCTCCATGTGCCTAATATGAAAATGCAATATCTACATTTCCCATAGTTTAAAGGAAGACATACACCCTGCCAGGCAATATATACACGCACATACTCTGCTCTCTCTGCCTCAAGTTCATACTGCAAGGTAACAAATGGCTGTTCACAGATACTTAAATTTATTCATGAGGGGAAAAAAAAGGAAAAACAATGCTGAGATCAGGATTGACATGTCTGCAATATCAGCATAATTCTTTGACTGGTTCAGAAAAATAACCTTGAAAGTCCAATAACTGTGAAAGCCCAGTGGTAGCTCCATATTCATAAAGATTTGGAGCACTCATGGTTAAAATAATCTGTGGCATATGGTAAATGTCTCAAGGCTAAATAGGCCTTAGGGGCAGAGGGAAAAGGAAGCTCAGTCACATTCCCTGACCTAACTCTCGTTTTCCAGCACTGCACTTAACATGTTCCCAAACAAAAGGCACGGTTTTGTAGCGATCTCGATTTTTCTTAATTTCATGAGAAAAATCATTACACATTAGGCTGTGCAGCACATGGTTAGGTAGTTTGTCAGTGCTTATCTGATAACATGTGACAATTTACACTGATTGTCTTCAGATCTAAATGCTTGCAGTGTCATCAAAATCAGTCAGGGAGGTTTTACTTGACATGCAAATTAAGAAGCGTGGGGAAATTAAGATACCACAGTTTGTTTGTTGTTTTTTTTTTGAAGAAGGCTCAGAATGCTGTTTTATCTTTTCCTCTTTTTAAATCATCAACGTGATTACATTATACATGGGCTTCCTCAGTCTATACAAGGATAACTTAAATAACTGAGATTATTCTCGGTGCCTACAATACTGTACCAGTTGGACTGACTCAGCTGGTGCTTGGAAGGAGCAAGAGAGATGACATCCTTCAGTTTTCCCTGACACTTGAGGTTCTCCGAGACAAACCTGCCCTACTTGGCAGGTCCCAGGAGGTGATGGCTGTTTCAGAATCTGTATGATTTTTACTCTTATCAACTCCCCTTCAGCCCAGCCCACTGAAACATCCTTTATGCCTGCCAGGAACGAGCCGGAGTAACTGCAGAAAAAACAAAGCCTTAGTATCTCCTCCCATTCCTGAACAAAGTAGGAGCAGCTTTGTATTCTGACTTGCAGATACAGAAGCTGCACAGAATGCTTTGGTTTTTTGTTTCTTCTTTGCCAATTTTCTGCCGCTTTAGTGTTGGCCTCCAACTTCAGACAATTGCCTCATTAGCAAAGCTCAAGTACCAGCCATATTTTCCTTAGAACTTAACATCACTTCTTTTCCTGTGAACTTTATTTTACCTGTTCAGGGAACTTCAAATAATCCTAAATAGCAGCTGCTTCTACCTACTGTTTTGTCTATATTAAAAAAAAAAA